>JALPQD010000160.1:4070687-4558085 GCA_023101885.1 Typhlomys cinereus
GTCCTCCCTGTCCATTTCCTCATCTGTGACAAGAGGGTTTTGGCTGGACCCTTCTCTGTCCCCTTAGCATGCATTATTTAGATGTTCCTAGGAAGTTCCCAGGGAACAAGTCAATCCTGAATCGAGTGGGCGCAGGTCCCTCGGTGGCACCTGGATGTGGTCAACATCTCCTGGGCTGGGTTTGAGACTGGGCTGTCGTGAGAGAGCAAGAGTGAGATTTCCAGGCTTGCCAGGTGCAGGGGCAGCTTAGAGATGGTACCACTTGCTTTCGCTGTCTGTGTCTTTGCAGGGGGACGGCACATGGAAGGGAGAATCAGCCCCCCCTTTCCTAGGACATGGGGCATCTGGGTGCCAGGCGACCTGGAAGTCACCCAGTTTCTGAGTCTCTCATCATGAATGTCAGCTCGGAAGCCTTGGGAGGTCAAGAACCTGCCAGAAGCCGCCATAGTGAAGTGAGTGACAGAACCAGGAACGGACCCAACTCTCCTGGCCCCTTGTCTGGCACCCACGTAAGGATCTTCATTTGTTTGGGCTCAGATGTTTCTAAAGGGGTACACAGGCAGAAGAGGAACAGGGGGTGCAGCCTGAGCTCCCCACCCCTCTTCTTCCCATGCTCTTGTCACCTGACCTCCAGCCACGCTGGGACAGTCCTGGTTTGTAGTGGGACAGGACCAGCCAAGCAGGGCAGAACTCCCTGCTTGTGCTGTATGTCTAGAGGGAAGATCTAGGGACACCTGTGGGTGCCGGGGGAAAATGAGTCTGTGGGTAACCATCTGTCCCCAGCTCATCAGATTGGGGTCATCCAATGACTGAGTGTCCACTGTGGGCCTGACTGGTGACGGCCACTTGCCCATGAGTTCACAGGGATTGGTGGACCAAGTCTGGTATGGGCAGGTTGTGTGCACTTAGGGTAGGAAGGGACTTCATTTGGGAGGTACAGGAAGAGCCTGGATAGGGGCGTTCCAGTGCCGGGAGTCAGAAATGACCTTGAGCTGAGCCCCGCTGCATGCTCAGGGGCCTGGCCCGCCCAGCAGCAGCAGGTGCATGCTTGCTGTGGGTAGCCGCTCAGACCACCTGCGTCTCCCTTTGCCCATCCGCTCTCCAGATCTACAAGGCCTACGAGAACGCTTGACGACATATGTGTTGAGGGGTCGGGGACAGAGCCGAATCATCTTCGACTGCTCAGATTCACCAGCGTGGCACGTGGCAGCGTGTTGGTCACGGAGAGCTTGAGTGGCTTCCACAGCGGATGAGGACCACCCTCTGTGGGTGCGGTGGGGGCCGCTGATCGGGCGCTTCGCTGTGTTTGTGATTCCGCACCACCAGGGGGCAGTTTCATTCGCTCACTCCTTGGGCTCATTCAGAAACTGCGGCAGGTGAAACACGGGTGGGTGTGAGCCGGCAGCAACCGGCTGGTGCTCTCTGTGGCTCAGCTGGCGAGGACAGCCCCAGCTCTCCCTGTGGGTCCCCAATGCCTGGCACAGAGCGTGACTCAGACCTCCCTAGGGACACTTGGTGCTGTGCGCTTGCCAGAGGCAAGTGCTACCAGCCACGGGGAGGACAGCAGAGTGGAAGAAGGCGGAGCTGACCTGTGGACTGCGTGGGTTCTTCCTCGCCCAGGGTTTTGCGTGTTAGAGCTACTCTGCATTGCTGCCGGTAAACTCATGACCACATGGCTGATAGGAGAATAAGAGATTTTCTTCTTGGCTTACAATAGTTTGGTTACAGTTCCTTGTCCATCGTGGCAAGTCCAGGAGAGCTCATCCCATCGCCAGGGGTGGAGGGAAATGGCCAAACCATATCCCAAGACTACGAGAGGGACATCTTCACTTGCCAGACCAGCGTGTCTGGCCAGGTATACAGAAGAATGCCAACTCTCTCAACCAGTTCCCTCCATCTTATTCATTTGTCCAGAGACCAGACCCTCCCGCCATGGGCTGGGTCTTTTCTATCAGTTAGACAGTCTCCTGCGGGTTTGCTGGAGGCTTAGTTTAACTCCTGATTTCTCCCAACTGTGTCCAGAACTTAGAGCCTTCAAAAGTCAGGCTGACACTTGTATCTGTGACACATGGGTGATCCTGTGGGGTGTGGCCCCTGGATCTGGGTGCTAGAAGGTGACTCCTGTTGGGATGTGAGGATGAGGATGAGGAGGTACACACTTGGCCTTCCACTGGCAGAGCGAAAGGCTCATTCACAAGCTGTGTATCATGCTGGGCTTCATAGGGGAACCCACAGCGAAACGAAAAGACGCCTCATGATCTCCAGGGGCCTCATCTCCAGGCTTGGCTAGTTCAGCTGGCCCGTCGGCCTGTGTCTTAGAGAGGCCTGTTGACACCTTCTGGTGGGCCAGTGCTCTCTGCAGATGCATCTCATTGGTGGTCTTCCGTGGCCTCTTCTGGAGCTTGCTTTGGGAAAGCCGCTCCTCCCAGAGCCTCAGGAAAGGAAGGGGATCTGGCGGGAGGGCTTCAGCAGAGAGGCTTCTTGGAGTCTCTCTAGACCCTACTCTGTATTCCTGTGTCTGCCAAACTGACATAACCTAAGAGCCACCTAGAGAAATTCCAAGCCTTGAGGGGGAAATATGATCGGGGTGCTAAGGAAGAGTGGAAGGGGAATGAGGGTGCATAGGACGAAGACGCATTGAATATACATATGGAGGTATATACAGTACAGTGGGTCTGGACACATGCTCAGGCCTGGAAAGCAAAGGCCTGGAGTTTGGCTCCCCAGATCTCATGGAGAATGCAGGGGGGTGGGGGCCGCACCGTGAGTCTAGCCTCAGAAGGCAGAGACTGGCTGGGAATCTCCACAGAAAGTTGGCTAGTGAGACTAGTCCTATAGTGAGTTCTGCATGTGCGGAGAGACCAAGTTGCAAGAAAGAAGGGCAATGAAGTGACCCCCACTATCAGGTGTCCATATGTACAAACACACATGTTCATTCACACACACGTGAACATGTGTATGGACACACACGTGCCCTCTTCACATACACGAGGCAGGGGCGTGTGTTTGGAAGTCAGGGGCTTTCTGCTCTTCTAGGGAAATGATGGAGGGCTGACAACATGCTAGACGAATCCCCACTTCTTCCTAGAGACCGTTTAATCCTGGCAGCAACCTTACCGAGTGAGTACCTCTCCACCCCATTTGTAGAGGAGGCTGGAAAAGGTTAACACTTCCACCCAGGACCAGAAGTAGCAGAGTCAGGGTTCAGACTTGGCTCGGCCTGTGGCCGCGGGGGAGCGGGGAGCGGAACCCGACGGAGCTCAGAGCGCAGGGTCGGCCCGCCCGTGGCTCTTGCCCCAAGTCTGCCAGGCGCTGCCTGAGGCTGGCGGCAGATAATCACCCAGTGGAGCACAGCTTGTCCTGGTGCTTGTTCCTCCTCTTGCGCTCTCTCTCTCTCTCTCTCTCTCTCTCTCTCTCACTTGCTCTCTCTCTCCTCTCTCTCTCTCTCTCTCTCTTTCTCTCTCTCTCTCTCTCTCTCCCTTTCTCGCTCTCATTTGCTGGCTTGCTCTCTTGTCCCACAGTCCCAGAGCCCAGAGCCCAGGTTGGCCACTGGGGCGTGCCCAGGACCGGGGAGCCACAGGGGAACCCAGGCCCAGGGGAAACGTCTCCAGCTTCTCCCCACACAGGGACTTGGGCTCCTTCTGCGAGCGAGCGGTTGCCACGCAGCCGTGTTTATTCAAGTGGCGCGGGGCAGAGCAGGCGCTCCCAGCAGCCGCCCGGGCCGCCCAGCACCTGTCTGGACAGGAGGCTGCGGGCCAGGGCCTGAGCCAGGCCAGGCCAGGTGGGCAACGGCCCCACCCTTGCCTCCCTGAACCCGGGAGCAGCACTGTCTCCAGAGAGACTAGGGACCCTGGATTCCTCCAGTGACAGGGGTTTGGCCTCTGGACGGGGAGGTGAGAGATGTGTCCTTCGAGCTGTTTGGAAGTGGGGTGGTGGGAGGGAGGGCAGGCTGGGACCTCAGAAGTCTTTGGAAGGAAGGGCACGAGGAGAGGAATGCTGTGGCCTCTGCCTGGGAGCCTGTGTGACCGTGGGAGCTCCCTGCTCCCTGGGTGGGCCTTTCTGGGTGTCTGTGTGTCGTTGCTAAAACAGGGGGCTGAACTGATGCTCTGTGACTGCTGTGAGCCACAGAAGCAAGGCTGCCCCGGGCTAGCCCTTTCCTGGAGTCACGACCTCAGGCAGTGGGTGGACTTGGGATCCACGCACCCCAGTCCCAGTTCTGGGGGATGTGAGGACGATGGTACCAACTGGGGTGGGGAAGGGCACTGAGCTGGGACTGAGGTGCCCGGTTAGAAACACATGCTTTTGAGGGATTCTGCTCTGGGTTTGAATTCTAACGCCAGCAATACTTGCTGGCGATGGGGGCCTGGGCTCTTTGCTTCTCCGAGTCCCAATTTCTCTCCGAGACTGCTTTCTAGAGTGGAGGCAGGAAGGCAGTTGGTTTGCCAGCCCACGGGTCGACCAGAACTTCTGTCTTTGGTGCCATTTGTATAAATTAGTGAGATGAGGCCTGCGTTGTGGGGGAATCTGGAAAAACTGTTTATTTTTGTTTGTTTGTGTTGTTACGTTGTTTGGTTATGTACGTTGCCTCCAGCTCTCTGCTGCTGGGATTACAGGTGTGTGCCCCTAGGGCCAGGTCTGGGGAGGACTGAGGACTCCTCGGAAGCCCTGGGGGTGGATCAGGGGTATATTCCACCAGACCATTGGACCAAGTCAAGCCTAGCACCTGGGCTCAGGGGGGGATACCAAGGGCTTATAATCAATGACATTGTGAGTGGGTAAGGCTGCCCCCCCTGTAGTCGGAGAGTTCCTAGGATGACTTACCTGGTAGCAGATTTGAAGAAGAGGGATGTCATGGGGAACAAGGGACAGAGGGATGTCAATGTGTGCTCTTGAGAGGCCTGCGTCTGAAGGCAGGAACGTCTCTCATCACCCCTGGGACACCGTCTTTGTAAGGAGCAGAGGGTCCTGGAGAAGAATGACAGGTGCTGATGTGGCCACGCCCAGGTCAAGGCAGACACAGGGACAGATCCCTGAGCCCACCCCACAGACCATGTCCTTGTCCTTCTCACAACCACAGCCCCCTAGGGTTCACCACGCCCCTCATTTCTCTTCCTTTCCTACAGAGCCCCACTATTCATGAATGTATTTCTAAGGACGCCATTTCCTTTTGCCTTTGGACCTTTTGGCTGGCATGTTCCTAGTCATGAGATCTTGGGCGCACCCCAGCCTTTCTTACTCGACTCTTCTTTTTCTCTGCTCCATGCTGTCAGCCTCTTCCTGTGCTCAGGCTGTGGGCCGCCATTTTCCTCCCTTCCCGCTCTTAATGTTCTTGAAGGACAGTCGCCCACTAGTGTTTCTTTTCTGCCCTGGTCTTTGAACTGCAGGGCTGGGCTCCAGGACAGCCGCAGTGTGAAGCAGAGGTCAGGGAAGAGCTTTCTGAAGTCAGTTCTTTCCTTCCAGTCTGTGGACTTCCAGAGATTTCAACTTTTTTTTTTTGGTTTTTTGAACGTGGGACCTGGGATCCGAGCTCAGAACCTTCTGCTTGTGAGACAGAGTCACAACCCCTGAGCCATCTCTCCAGCCTGACTTCCAGAGATTTAACATCAGGTCACTAAGTTTGTGAGCAGGCGTGTTACCACAGCCCTCCCCCAGCTCTGCTGCTTCTTGACCACACTCTTCTTCCTCCTCGGCTGAGATTTCCTTTCACAGGAGGTCAGAATACTCCCACGAGAGCCCTTGGGTGTTCCCGGTGAAATTCAGCCTATGTCCTGGAGTGATAGCTGTGTGGCCTTCTCATTGGCCCCTTTGGGAAAAGGACAGAACTAGGGTCCAAAGTTCCCTGAGTACCTAGTGGAGCTTTGCCTGGGACCCTGATGTGAGTCTTGGGAAGCAAGGCATTCAAATGCTGCAGTCACGTTAGAAAGAACCTTCCAGTGTCTGGGGACCACAGTCGCATGATTTGAGTCATAGCGACCAGGCATGGTTTTCCAGCCAAGTCATGCAGGCGGCCTGCTGGCCACTGCCTTGCATGGGTGACTGTTGGGGTGGCAGAGCCCGGTGGGGGAACTGCAGGAGGAAGTTCCCCTGAGCCTTGTTGAGCCTTGCTTGCTTGTGGCCGTGACATCCTTGGAGAATACGTGCCGAGAATAGGCGCTGGATCCTGATAGAATGTGTTGTGAATACCATGCTTGTGGCTTAGCCCCTCCCCACAAATTGTATTGAATCCCTACCCTTCCCCCCTCAATGAATTGGTGCCTGGAAGAGAGGCCTCTGAGGGGATCATTAGGTTCAGAGAGGTCATGAGGCGGAACCCTCCACTATGGGGTTAGTGCCCCCTAAGAGAGACCAAAGTCCTCTATTTGTGGGAAGATGGTAAGAATTGCCCTCTGCAATCCTGAGAGGCCCAGGTAGGGGCTGAGCCACCTGACCTTGGTCTTCCCATCTGTGAAATACCTGTCAGTTGTCCGTGCCCACCCAGAACTCCTTGTTCCTTTGTCAGAACAGACAAAGACTCTACGTGACACCTCTCTGGGCCTCAACGGCCTTCTTTTATCAGAAAGAGACCAGACAAACCTCCAGGGTCTTTCCAGCTTGGAATTTTCATGGCAAGAGCAGCAGGTGTGGGGAGTCGTTTCAATGATTGCTATGTGTCCTGACTAAGCTCTCATTTCTGTCTGTTTCATCACAAAAGTAGGCGCATGTTCAGAAGACTTTGAAATCTCACCGGTGCGCGACCTTTTCGGGAAAGATGCTTCTATGCATCATGAAAAGGCCACGGCCGACCTATGAACCTGTAACACCTGCAGTGTGTGCGGCGGCCCCTTGTTGCGATGCCATAAGGTGGTGCCCGTCCTGGACCACCAAACACGTCAATCTTGCTTGTCATTCAACTTAGTCGTTCTTCAAACACAGCCTGAACGTAATTGTCCCTTCCGCGTGAGTTTTACTGTGTCTTTTCTTTCTCAGTAGTGCTCAGGGGCTCCTGTGTGCTAGGCCAGCGCTCTGCCGGTGAGACATGCCAGTCCTTTCCTGTGTTTCTTTGGACCAGTGGCTCTCATCTCAGACGTCGCTGGGCAGGTGGTTTTGGGTAGTTCAAGGCTGAGAGCCTGGTTGTAGGTGTCCAAGCCCTTCTTGCTTCTCTGATCGTAGCAGGGCTGGAGAAGGGCTCTCTGTTCTCAGGCTCACCGAAGGCCACATTCCTCCTACATGTGGGACGACATGGTTCAGGGTTCCCAGCCACTCGCTCTACCCTGCCCTTGAGGTCACTGTCAGGGTAACTGCCTCCTTACGCTCTGTGCTCTCTTAAGAAGAGTCTGGGGGGGGGGTGTTTCCCAGCGGGGTGCTCTGCCTGCTCACCCCAGGGCCCTGGAAACAAATGGCTGCAGTGTTCTGCAAGGAAGCCCCTCTGCATTGCCCCCTCCCCGCTCCCCAGCCGGGCCTCCGTAGCTTCCTGCCCTAGAGACTTTCAAAAGGAAAGGTCCTGTGGTTCAGCGAATGCAGCAAAAACAGTTGTGAAAACATCAGTCCCGGTTGATGGGGCACCAAGAGAACTAGACGCAGCATCAGTAGACACCTGTCCTTTCTCCTTTGTACTGGGGATTCTACCTAGGGGATCCACTCCATTTGCACTCTTCCCTTGCTCCCCAGTGTTTATTCTGAAACAGGATCTTGCTTGGTTACCTAGACTACCCAATATGTAGCTCAGGCAGGCCTTGAATTTGGGATCCTCCTGCCTTGGTCTCCTGAGCCGCTGGGATTATAAACCTATGTCACTAGGCTTGATTATACATTTTTGTATCCTTAATAATTTTGGGAGATAGATGTTTCCATTTTGTCCATTTTGTGTGAAACAGTTTCAGAGGTGTTTAATAATGTTCCCAAGGCCATGTCGCCAGAAGGTGATGACATTTAATCTATGTCTGTTGGCTCTTAAATGTGCTTATTGGAAACAAGGTCTCATGTAGCTCAGGTTGACCTTGAATGTACAATGCAGTCGAGAACGACCTTGAACCTTGGATCCTTCTGCCTTGACTTCTCAAGTGCTGTGATTACTGGTACGCACCACTGTGCCTGGTTTATGTGGTACTGGGCTTAGCACATGCTGGCCAGGCATCCTATCAATGGGGCTACAATCCCAGCCCTGAATGCATATTCTGAAATCAAGTGTGCTACTAACTCCACTGACGTTCTGTGACCTTGGCGTGTTACCCAACTTCTCTGAGTCACAATATACGCAAGGACCACAGCATCCACCGTGTTGCTGTATTTCCAGAGATGAATGGTGTTCTTGGAAGCATGTGAGGGCCAGAGAGGCCCAGCGACATGGGGCTAAGGGACTCTAATTTCCCTCATTTAGTTTCTTCTTGCGAGACTCTCTATAGAGTTGCATTTCCATCTTGAGTTCATTATCCATCCCTATTGCCAGCACTTAGTGAGTTATTACCATGTTCTAGGCATGGCGTTTGGCCCTCTGCATTTCTTTGTGTTCCTGAAGGCTGTTAACTGACCTGCACATCACACTGTTTGCAGGATAGATTAGTTTCAGGAGTATCACTCCCTGGATCTCATGCTGAAGGGAAGGTGGTACCGGGAGACTATGGAGATGGTCTTTGAACTGTCTTCCTGCTGGCCCGTAAGCCAGTTCCACCAGGAAGTCCCCGCCAGGGTCTGGTGGGTAAGGACACCCATCTGTTTGGTAGGGATGAGATATCTTGGGACCTGTGTCCTTCGCAGAGACAGAATTTCTGAGAGAGTCGATTTGAATGTGGATAGATTGGTTTGAGGCTCACCGTTTCAGAGGGTTTGGTTCACGTCCGCTTGACACTGCTGTTTCTGGGCCTTTGGTGACACAGAGCATCCCGGCAGGGGTGTGGCATGGAGAAAACCTGCTGACAGGAAGCAGGCTGAGAGCGTGAAGAGGGGGTTGGGGTTCAGATAACCTGTCAAGGCTGTGCCCCCAATGACCTGCTTCTCCTGTTCTGGTATCTGCCCTAGGTTTGCCTTCTCGGTGGTCCTGGGACCGACATATGTCCCTGTCAGAACCTTGGTCTTAGTCAAGGATTCCAAGCTGCCCCCATCAGGACAGCCCCTTAGGCTGGTGACCTGCCTTTCCCACCCTCATAGGAACCTCGTGAGTCATGGTCTGCACCCCTCTCTCCAGGATTATGTCCCCCCAAGCCCGTCCTCTGCCAGCTGCTTTCTGGTCTTTGCTCAGTGCAGCTGTAGCGATGATCCTGTGGACTATGGCTAGGGCCAGACCCCGAATGAAATGATCGTCTTGTTTTATTGAACAGCCACTGAAGAGCAGGCATTATCTCCATTTTTGTAGGTGAAGCTGGGGCCAGAGGCATGTTTAGCAATGGGCCCCCACTTCAGTCCCCTTTGTATCCTGGTACCTGGACCCGGCGCACTGAGGAGACCTTAGGTACACAGTGACAGCCTGAGGGGGTCAGAGTTAGCAGCCACCCAAGGTCACCAGGACACCAGGACACCAAGGACACCAGGCTCGTGTGCGTTGCAATCCTGAGTCTGTCAAAGCCATTGCCGCCGGGTCCGTCCCGGCGTCCCACTCGAGAGTCTGCATGGTCCCGTGGGATCGTGTTGGCTCTGCTCTTCAGGGTGCCTTGGAGCAGGCTCGGCTGCTACACACCTTCCAGGTCCCCACCCCCTCGCACCTCCAGCCCTCGAGGCCCTCCCAGGCCAGGCCTCTGGACCCCCAGACTCACAGGTACGTCTAGAATGCCTCTTTCTGATCCAACCCACTGAGATCCCAAGGCCTTCAGCAAGGAAGCTGCCCAGTCAGATAGACCAGCCAGCTCTTCAGCAGAGATGCCTGTCTGCATGACCTACTGCAAGAGCCCCCCTCGTCCTGCCTGGAGGGACAGCGAGTCTTTTTTTCCTGCCTGGCATGATCGTGCATATTCACACTTTCATCCTACCTGTCTGAAACTACAGCAAACAGCCGTTCCCTCCTCCCATGAGCTGCGTTCTCCCTGTCTGCATGAGGAGGAATGCTCGCTAGCAACAGACTCAGGATGGTGAGCCCTGCCCGGAGGAGTGGACAGGGACAGCTAAGCTGGGAATGGTGGTATTTGACCTTAATCTCCCTGTTCAGGAAATTTAGGATAGGAAGGTCTTGAGTTCTAGTCCAGCTGCGGTTATACAGTTGGATTACTGATGGCTGGTCTCAGTTGTGGACTTGACACAATCTAGAATCATCTGGGAGGAGCATCTCTGGGCGGGCCTGCTATCTTGATTGTGGTCACTGAGGTGGCACCCTGGGTGCCTAGGTCCAGGACTATGTGAGGATGTTGCTGACTATGCTTACAATGTGACTAGTGTGTCAAGCTCTTGCTGCTGTGACTTCTTGTCATGAGGAACTGTGATCCTGGACTCGTGAGCCAAAGAAGCCCTTTTTAACCTTAAGTTGCTTTTATTGGGGATGTTATCACAGCAACTGGAAAAGGCACTCAAAAAACAGGCTTTTGTTGCTGTGAAAACATACTCTGACCCAAGCAAGTCAGGGGAGAAGAGGTTTGTTATTTTGGCTTATGGTTGCAAAGGGGTAGGTCCATGTGGAGGGGGACACGTGGTGACGGGCATGGCAGCCATCAGTGTGAGCAGGAAGTGGGGCTGGGTTATCAGCCCTCTAGGCTGCGCCTCAGTGATGTACTTCCTCCAGCGAGGCTCCACCCCTTACGGGTTCCATAACTTTCCAATGGGGTTCATGCACTGCCAGCTGAGGACCAAGCATTTCACATTCAAACTGTGATCAGGTGGGGTGGGGGCATCGAGTTTGAGGGTACCTGCGTCATCCATTCTTCCTTGCGGGGCGGGACACTGTGACTTTAAAGACAGTGTGAGTGAGTGTCGGTACCATTCTCTCCAGGGCCGCCCTGGCCATGTCGTTCACTGCTCAGCTCCCTCAGGAGGGGGTGGGCACGGAGCTGACCCTGTCTCCCAAGGGCTGTGCAAGGTCCAGTGGTGGCTGAAGTTTGTTTTGGGGGCTGCCGCTCTGCTGAGCCGCTCCTGGCTTTGTTTCCTTTGCACTTGAAACTTGAGTCCCTTCTGTCACCTGCCTCATTCCTGCAGTGCGGGTCACCAGGGAACCCCTGTAGCCATAGTTTTAAGGGAAGGGAGCAGTCACTGTTTAAACACAAGAGTCTGTGGGGGACATTTACCTTGGGCCACTCTTTCCTGAGGCCAAGAGAGGAGGAATTGGCCAGTCTGGGGACACATGGAGCATTAAGTCAGGACAAAGTCCTTGTCACCAGAAACCACCCGCTTGTTTAGGTCGAGGTTGGCGGTTCCAACAGGGAGATAATGTCTTAGAGGTGGGAGTGGGACCAGGCACAAACAAGACCTCAGTGAATTCTGTCTCGGGGTCAGAAACCCAGCGAAGTTCAGCGCAGCCCCAATGCTCTGTCCATTCTGTCTGCTAGAATTCCTCATCCTGCCTTTGTCAATGGGACAATGAATCCTCCAGGGCCATCATGAAGGGCCTGAGTGAGCGTCCTGGGGAGGTGCCACTCCTGGCGATCACACAGGACATGACTGCTTGTATCACACAGGACATGACTGCTTGTCCGTTAGTCTCTGTGGCCATGTTCTTCTGAGCAGGTGCCTGGGAGATCCCACCCTCCCAAGGGGTCGAAGGTGTGGACCTGGCAACAGGGGCTCGGTGGAGCTGCTGGTGGGGTTACCACAGTGAGCTAAGACATGGCTCCAGGTGTCCTTTCTGGACTCAGGTTTCCCAGGGGTGTGGAGGAATCGGCTGCCTCAGGTTGTAGACATTTGATGGGCAGGAGACAGTCCTGCTCGTAAGGCTAGGGGTAGCTAGGAGGGCTGTGATACTTGCACAGTCTGGTCTCTTGAACAACTCCTGGTTGTCTATTTAGGAAGGAGCACTTTGGGGAAACTGAGGCAGCCGTAAGCTCCCATGACAGCCCAAGGTGAGAAAGGTAGCTAATAAAACTATAGAAAAGAAAAACTTCACTGAAGCACGTTAGCTCTCAATACTATTTAACCGTCACAAATCACTTTGGAATTAAAATACATATCTTCGAAGCTTTTTAGAAGACTAATTCAGTGGAGGCCAGAGGTGGGCTGTCAGAGTCTGTAATTTTAATCAGTCTCCAAGTGATTCTGATTTTCAGCTACGGTGGGGAACAGGGTCACAGGTAAATATGACTTATCTACCTAGGATTTTCATAAGTGGCGCGTCCTCTGGCAAGAGATGTGAGGAGCGGATGGGATGTGCGATGCTTGTTGCCCTCGGAGCACTGAAGCACTGGGCTCTGGCTCGTGGGCTTGCTTTTAGCCACGGGGCAGTCCTGAGCCTTGTTGGGAAGCTTTGCACCGTGTCCCCGCCTTGCTGGCTGAAGGTTGGTGTGTTGGCTGCTGTGGAATCGAATCTTCCCCACTGGTTTGGGAGAAGTGCTGTACTGCACATTGTTGCTTTCATGTGGTTTAATCTTTTCCTGCTCTGTCTTCACCACATGGTGGTTGGTTGGCTGAGCTTCACTCAACCAGCTGGGCCAGTGGTTGCCAGGCGCTGCTCTGCCTTCTGGGGCCGGGGCAGGGATGGCGCCAGGCAGGCTTCCAAACAGAAGGCAGATTTCTCAGTTCCTGAGCTGCGATTTGCTGCTCCACAGAAGGAAACTGATGCAAAATCCTGGCCTGTCCCCAGATCTCCGGAGGGAAGGGCTCTCTGAACAGACGCTGGGAGGTACGGCTCGCCTTGACTTTACTACTGATGTCACTATATTTCAGTCCAGAGCGTGTAAAGCTGTGGGGTGCTACGGGGCCTGTAGTAAGACCCGGGTCCAAGGGCAAGAGAATCTGGTCAAGGGCAAGAGCCCAAAAAGGCTTAAGGGAGGTGAGGAAGAGCTGTCAGGCTGAGGTGGCCAGTAGGGTCAGAGGTGTGGTTTGTTGAGTGACAGGAAAACAAAGGCTTCATGCATAAGGATACTGCACACAGAGTGACAGGAAGCTACTGGAACGCCGGTGTTGGGTGTGGCGGGGGCCGGGGTGGAGGGTCCGCCGGGGTGGAGACTAAGGAGCTCTGGAAGAAAATAGAAGCTGATGGAAAAAAGTGTCTGGGCTGGACCTTCCTTAGACCTACGTGTCGGCGCCTGAGTGACAGGTGCGTCCTTGATGCTCGCAGTGAGCTCTTCTCCAGGGCCGAGTGGCTACCGGACTTGGGAACTTCCCTGCATGTGACGAAGAGAGCAGGAGTCAGAACGGACACCTGGCAGGCTTGCGTCCAGCTTCAGATCTCCTTCCCTCAGCCAGACGTTAGTCGTGAAGTCACTTGAAAATGTTTCTCGTCTTTACCACACAGGTCCCTGGATGTCACAAGCCAGAGCCCTCTGGACCCTTGAGGCCTACGCGCGCGGCCCAGGGACAGCTGCTGCCTCCCCACAGCCCGGTGGACGCCTTTCCCACCCGGGGCATGGGGACCCGTGATGATGCCTCCTCAGGTAGGGCCCAAGGGATCCCTGTGCCCGGTGCGCGGGGCCTTGCTGGGATTTCCCCACGGGTCGCGCTTTGCCTGGGAGCAGCCAGCTGACTCGCTCTGTCTGGCTGACCCGTTCCGTTGGGTTTCTGGGAGGTTCTGCTGGCCTGGGGCTTTGTGTCCACTCTGAGGCAGGGCAGGTTGGTTCCTCGAGGGTCAAGGGTGGGTGGATGAGCAGGGGATGCAGACTCAGAGGGTCTGGGGACATGGAGGTCTGCCGCTGGTTTTGGGGAGCCAGAGCAGCGTGACCTGGGGTTTCCTTTGGTCGGTGAGGGCATAGGTCATGCCCCGGGGGATACAGGTGCTTGTCTGGTGCAAAGCTGCCGCTTACCCACGAGGGGAGGGCCCGGGGCACAGCCAGACGGCTTCGAGAAGGTTATGTCCAGAGCAGGCGTCCAGGGACGCTGGGTCACATGCCGTGGGCTGTAATTCATGACCGAATCCCATCCCAGCTGACCTTAGTGGGGAAGCGAAGGGGACTGAAGGTTTAAGAAAATCTGCAAATCTAGAAAGAGGCTGAAAATGCTTCACGAACACTTGGTGCGGTCCAACTGCTTTGTTATCCTGATGTGGGAACCGAGGCTCAGAGAGGTTGGCTTATTTCCTCATGGTCACACGGTTGTATAAACAGGAGAACCCCATACTCCTGAGAGCTGCTTTTGGGTTCTTCTAGCCTGGGGGGGTGGCTTCTGTGGCGGCAGGTTAGAACCATCTCTCCCCCTCCCATGGTTCTGAGGTACAGAGGGGCTGACCACGGGATGCAGGTCTAGTGACATCCATTAAGTGTGCCTGAGGGGCAGGTATGGAGAGAGGCACAGGGCAGACACAGGCTGGGGGTGGGGGAAGGAGGGGCAGGTGGAGAAGCATCTAGGCCTCTCAAACACAGGAGGGGGAGGGATCCTTAAAAGAGCCATTGCTTAGCTGACCTGGTTTCCTGTTCTGGTTCCTCCATCACTGGAGAACCTTCTCTCCGTGTCTGCAGAGGGCTCACAGGCCCCACACTCAGGAAGCCATCGGTTCTCTCATTGTCTCCCCCCCCCCCGCCCGCCATCAGGTCTCCTGAGGGACTGACAGCCTCCTCAGTGCTGTGTGTCAGAATGGGGGGGGGGCAGACTCCCTGGGCAGAGCAGGCGCTAATGCAACCCTTGTGGGCTGGCGCTCCTTCTGCTGAGCAGGGAGATTGTGGGGTGAAGAGGGGAGCTACGTTCTTGTGACCTTTCCGGAAGGAAGGGGCAGGTAGAAGGGACAGAATGTCCTGCAACCAGGGGCTTCGTTTGAGCATCATTGTTGGGGGGGTGACCTGTAGTGGGGGACAGGGAGGGAGTGGCCCAGTGACAGCAGTCAGATGCGCCGACTCAGGCAGGGATCAGCATCATTTGATACTGGAAGAGGGAAGGAGGCTGACTAAGGGGGCTGAAAAAGAATGGTTGGGGTGGGGGGAGGTCGCCCAAAGCTAGAAAGGGAAAGCAGGCAGGGGTTGGGGAGAGAAAGGCAGAATGTGAGGAAAGAGGAGTGCTGTAGGAGAGACAGGCAGAAGGGTTAGCGGGATGTGGGGGGGGCAACACAGGCACCGTCTCCTGCTGGTGCTTCCCATCTATGGGTCACACCAATGGGAGTTCTGGGCCACCACATGCCCCTTGGTTATTGGGGCAGGGACCCCAAGAGGCAGAGCGCTGGTGGGCATTGTCCTTCTCGGCTTTGCTCTGGTGCTGGCCCCAGAGGAGTTGAAGGCGCCGTTCTCCTGTGATTCTGTCCCTAGCCAAGGTCCTGGCTCCGGTGGCTGTGTACTGCGGGAGTGTCCCTCGGACCAGCGTTGGGCTCCGAGTGCCCCCACCTGGAAGCGCTGACTCCAGCCTGCCGGCTTATGGCGAAGGTGAGACGGGGAAGGGCCTGACCCACACCAATTGGCCCTGGAGGGCCTTAAAGACTCCTCTGAGGACTTTGGTAGGGGGCGGGAGCTGTCCCAGGGGTCTGTCTGGTCAAGACCACTGACCAGACCTGGGGTTAACCTGAAGGAGGAGATGAGGGTGTCTGGATGCGTGGGCATTTCAAACCACAGGCATTTCTTATCACATCTCCCAATTAAAATGCCATTTGGCTTTTCTCAGTTTTTTTTCAGCCTTGCGCTTAGGCGAAGGGAAGAAGGGAGGGGAAACCCCTCACGGAAGTGGGAACCTGCGGATGGGGAGCCCTGCAAGCTCCAGCAGACAGGGCTGGCATCCTGGGGCCTGTGCCCTGGGCTCTGGATGGCACTGGGCTTCAGGCAGTGGGCATCTCTGGCATGGTACCTAACTCCAGTATGGTTCTGCCCTCAGCTCCCCTGGGCTCCTCGCCACCTGAGGCCCCTGGGCTCTCTGCTCTGGCCTCCAGCCTCAGCCTGTCCGCGCAGAGCTCGGTCCCTTTGCCATGAGTGGAGAATTCTGTGGCTGTGGTGACTCATCCTCTCTCAGGCCCGTGGCTGCTCAGGAGTGTGGCTGCCTTCAGGTCATGCTGACTGAAGCCTGTGGTGTGGGTACCAGTGTCTTGGCTTATGTCAAGGGACTCTGAGAATGGATGAGCTTCTGGAAGGTTCTCTCCCATGCTGCCCCCTTACCCCTTGGCAAGGCCTTCCATCACCTCTTTCCCTGTAAGCATGGTGGACATTTTGTCTCTGCCCATCTGGTATTTATTAGCATCAAACCTGGTAATGGGCATGTCTTGTTCCTCGAGTACATGGAAAGTCCTTTAACCATGAAGACTGTCCCCTCATCTCTGTACCTCTGTGCTGGATGGAGCTCAGCACCCTGTAGGTGCCTATCGAATGCTGGTTGAATGAGTGATGGGAGTGAATTAATTAAGATTTGCACTTGTTCCCAATCACCCAGCTTCTGTATGCGTTTGATCTAGTCAGCCCTCCATGGGACTGAATTAACTCATTGGATACTGGATGGGCGTGGTCCCTGGGCAATGGCCTCTCTTCAGTGTCCAGATTTCTTGTCCGAACTGTGGTAAGGCTGTGTAGTGACTTCCCTTTCAATCCCCGAGGATCTCTTGACATGGGTCTCTGTGTTAGTTTCATCTTTCCATTGTGGAATGAATACACGACCCAACAACTTAAGGGAACAAGTAGTTTGTTCTTGGCTCACACTTTCAGGCCACAGTTAGTCACCATGGCAGGGGAGTTCATATGAACTTCAGGAGGCAAGGGAACTGGTCATACCATGTCCCACAGGAAGCGTTGAGAGAGGGACACAGCTTTCTTGCTTTCCTGCCTGCTAAGATCCTGAACGAGCTCTCTCCATCTTTTATCTCCCTGCCAAGCGAATGGTACCACCCACTAAGGGCTGGGTCTTTATCATATTTATTAGATGATCGCCCATATACAAACTGCCTTAACTAAATAATTTTTCGTAGGTTTGTTTAAAGGCTTAGTTCTCTATCCTCAAGTTGTATCCAGGTAGTATAGTATCATTCAAGTTAGGGGTTTCACAGACATTGTTCATAGACACTGGAGGGGCAAACATGGGATTAACTGGGCTCCACCAGGCACATGTGTGGTACTATCCTGGGGCCTGTGTGCCAACCTCTCACGTCTCTGTCTCTCTCAGCATCTCTGCAGCCTGTGTCCAGTGTCCTGGTCGGCAACGAGAAGTTGCTACAGCCCTTGAGTGGACATGGGGACCTGAGCAGCCTCAAGCTGGAGGCTCCTCTGAAGGGCTGGCAGGCCAGGAACGGCCACCCTAGGAGACTCGGAGCTCTGTCCTTGGGGCCCAGCCCCCTGGCACCTGCCTCCTTGCTGGAGTCAGAGGCCAGCAGTGTGGCCCGGGACACCATTCAGATCAAGGACAAGCTCAAGAAGAGACGGCTGTCAGAGAGCATGGTGACATCCTCTCAAGGTAAGCGGGGCCCACGTAACCCTCCCTCGCCTCCACCTGTGCATCCTGAGGTCAGGGACCCCAGACTGTCCGGGCTCGGAGCTTCGGCAGGTGGCCAGGTGGCTTTCTGGGGGCCCACTGGGTGGGTCAGTAAACCAGCTAAGGCGGTGCAGCTCTGTGGTAGAGAATGAGCGGGAGGCGGGTATAAAGTATAACAGAAGGGCTATGTTAGAGTGTCAAGACAGCTGCACCCCACATCATGAACTGACAAGGTGAGAGAGACAATGGATTGGCCCATGCCAGCTACCTGGCTTGGCATTTTGTATAGGATGGTGGCCTTGATCAAAATACTGGACAGTTACACGAGAAGGAAGATTTCGTTTGAGTCACAACTTCAGCCTGGTGGGGTAGCTTAGCTCATGGCGAGCCCTTGGGATGGGGAGGCTGCTCACATCGTGGCAGGGAAACCAGGAAGCACAGAGCAAGGCTGCGCCCTGAGCTGGGCTCCGGACCTTCAAAGACCCGCCCCTGTGACCTATGGCCTTCAACTGTGCCTCACCTCCCAACACTTCCACAGTGTCCCAAATATTTCCAAATATAGCACCACCATCTGGGGGAACACGGGCTCACAATACGAGCCTGTGGGGGACCGTTTCAGATTCTAACCGTGACTGATACCAGGCGCTCACAGGGTCACACTTGCTAGAGACTTCTATCTGCTCATCAGGTCTGGAACCGCTTTCTCCTCTCTGAACTCCAGACTGATCTTGTCTCCTTTGCTACACACACCGCCTCTGAATTTTATTTTGCTTTTTAATATGTTTTTGTTGATGTATGTGTGAACGCATATTTACGTGTGTGGGAGTACGTGTGTGTACACGTGTGCATGTGGAGGCCTGAGTTTGATGGTGGAAATCTTCCTCATCTCTCCCCAACTTATTCATTGAAGTAGGTGCTGTCAATCAAACCCAGAACATGTTGATATGGGTGGTCTTTCTGCCCTCTTGCTCTGGAAATCCCCTCTCTCTGTCTCTGCCTTCTGAGTAAATGTGGCATTTGCGTGGGTTCTGGGGATACAAACTCTCGTCCTCTTGCTTACACACACCCTCCTTCTGAATTTTAAATGGCCGGTGTTGAATGGCATGCCTATGCAGTTATGTGGAAATGGAACCATTTGCTTGCTTGGGTGGGGAGGGTAGGACTGGGAGCAGAACTGCCCTTTTGGGTAGCGCAACAGTACCTTCTCTGCCCCTCATTCTCCAGGCACTAACTCTTTTGCCACCCTCTCCTGCTCAGCCCCTCTGGATCCTATAGGAGGCCCCAAAGGAGTTCCCCTGAGGAGCACCATTCCCCGTACCAACTCGCAGAGGCTGCTGAGGGTGCCCAGGCCGATGCCTGCCATTCAGAGCATCCCCACCACCCCTGAAGCCAGCAGCGCCAAGGAGAAGGACGCGGACCCGCCTGGGAGCAGGCAGGATGCCCCGGAGTCCAGAGCTGGTGCTCAGGGGGTAAGAGGCTCCGTGCCCTGAGTGGTGTCTGAGGTGTCCTTCCGTCTCACTTCCATTCCTTCACCAATCTGTCCCTGTGTCCTGCGAATCTCTGTAGGTGTCCTGGGAGATTTTGTATATCTGTAAAAACAGAGATCTGGGTGGGGGGAGCTGGAGAGATGCCTCAGGGGTTAAAGCCTCCGCCTCGTAAGCAGACAGGACCTGGGTTCAGATCCCAGTTCCCAGGTGAAAACAACCTGAAGGGCAGAGTTGCTTCCCCATGTCACCCTTGGGCCTCCACAGGCACACGCACTCGAGTGCCCTCTGGCGCGCGCGCGCGCGCGCGCACACACACACACACACACACACACACACACACACGCACACACGCACACACACACACAGAGATTTGGACCATACATTCTGGAAGGATCCCTTCCAGCTCTGATGTTGGAGGATTTTTAAGAAAATAAAACGACAAATAAAATCCAAACAGCCCTCCCACCTGGAGGAAGCGCTGAACTTTCTGGAGTGGACTCTGAGATTGTGAAGGAAGCAGAGGGCACTCCCGGCATCCTTTGAGCAAAGTGCCTGGGGGGCTGAGCGTGCCGTGTGGACGGCCTCTATGGACCAGAACCCTCTCTGCCCCAGGTGCAGATTTCCCGGCAATACCTTCACTGCAAAGACGAGGAGATGCGCAAGTCCCTGGGAGGCCTCGTGATCCCACCCATCCCCAAGGCCCCGATGCCTGCAGGGCCCTCCTTCTGCAGGCCTGGCTCCTTGCCCAGCCCCTCGGCTCCTGGCCAGGAGGGCCATATGGGACCGAGGATGCCACATCCACGGTAAGAGCCCCAAATCAAGCCTTCCTTGTGGTTGTCACTCAGCCCCCCCCCAAGTTCCTCTTGAGTTCCTCTCAGTTGAATCTACATTGCATGTCGGGATAGCTTCGGGATAGCAGGTCTGGGAAGGGCAAGGTCCCCCACATGACTCCCAGACCTGAGGAGTTTGCAGCATGGTTGCCAGGGCCTCTGTGAATCTGGTTCCAGCAGGCCATTGCGATGGTGTCATGCAATGTCGTGAGCCTCTGCTTTCTAGTTTATGAATGTATATGGCTGCTCTGGTGGTGAATACAGTACAAATTGTTTTAGGACATGATTGAGTTCCTGGTGACCCTTGGCTATGTATTTTCTTTGTTAGTGAATATTACAAATACAACTACTATCCTGTCCCGTGGTGTGTGTGTGTGTGTGTGTGTGTGTGATGGCACTTGAGTGTGTATGACTGTGGAAACTCAAGGGTGACTTTAGGAATCATCCTGGTTTACTCTTCCACCATTGTTTTGCTTTGGGGTTTCCCAGACTCCACCTTCCAGGACCAGAATTCCAGGCCATATCCATCCAACATCTTTGTCATGGCTTGAAATGTGTCCCCACAGTCTCATGTATTTGGAAAAGTCATGGCACCTTTGAGAGATGGAGCCTTGCCAGAGGAAGGCGGTCACAAGGCGTGGGCCTTGAGGTGAATGAGTCCCACCCTCTCTCTAGGAGAAATCTGCTTTTGCAGCAAGAGTCTTGAAGCTCTCACCTCCATGATGTTTGTGGTGACTTAGTCTGCCTCCAGCTTTGGCCAGCCAGCCATGCTGCCTTTGCCATGAAAAATGGTTTCTCAGGAACTATAAGCTGAAAAAAATCTCCCTTTCTCCCTTAAGTTGCTTGACTTGAATGTTGTCTCACAGCAACACACGAGTAACTTTTCCATGGGATTTGGAGATCAGCACTAAGGTCCTTTTGCTTGTAAGGCAAAGACTGTCACCTCTGAACCATCTTCCCAGCCTCCTTTTGGACTCTACAAAAAGAGGTCTTCTTCATACTTAGAAAAGTCAGGACTCAGTGGAACGGAGGCTCTGTGTTGTAATGAATCTGCTTGTAAGGAGGACAGGCTGAGCCGCCTCAGTGGTCCATGACATCTAGTGGTCCGTGCAGACGACATCAGGAAGAGTGTGTGTGCGCGCATGCATGTTGTGTGTGCACACACTCATCTCTGAGTGTGTGTGTTGTAACTTTTGTGTGTGCGCCTATGATGTGTGTATGTCTGTGCATGTGTATGTCTCTGTGTATATATGTGTGAGTGTGTATGTCCGTGAGTATGTGCATGTGTGCTCATGAACTAGGGCCTGGCTCAGCTAGTGTGGTCAGTTACATGTCTGTCGTGACCTTCTGGATGTTCTGAGGTCTCCTTCCCTCCAGTGTCCCTGCTGTCTGTCCCCGGGCTGCCCTCCCTTCTGTCCAGGCCCATCTCTGGCCTCGTTGCGGTGTGGGAACCTGTCTATGCACCTGCCCCTGAGTGAAGCTTCCTGTTCCCAGCTCTCTGACCTCTCCATAGGACACGTCCTCCTCGATTCCCCCCAGCCCCAGCACCAGTGGTGGGGGTCACTGCTCTGACCACTACCCTTCCTCCCATCCCATGACTCTCCCCCTGTGGCATCTTTCGGGCTGTTGATAGCCCCTGGCCTTCCTCCTCCCTGGCCTCCCGAGTTTGCATCTGTCTCAGCGGACAATCTCTTTTTCACTCCTTTTATAAATTTGACTTTTCCTGAAATGTCTGGTTTTCTCCTGGGGCCTTCATCTGTAACTGTGGGCGCTAGGATCGTGAGGGTGTGGGTGACTCTGCCCTGCTCTGACGTCTCCCTGGAGGTCAGTGACATCCCCCTCCCCCCGTTTCTCTCTGCGCCTGTAGTCAGCATCAGCCCGCTGCGGGCACCATCATGGTACTTCTCATCCTTCCCCCCGCGCCTCTGCCGACAGTGATTCCCCCGCAGGTGCTATGTTGGTTGGCTCTGCAGCTCTCGGCTTTCTCTTTGGCTTTGGCCCCTGTCTTTCTGCTCGTGCAGATTCTTGCATTGCCCCTTGTCTTTCTTGCAACACAACGCCATTCCCTTCCCCTGCCGTTCCCTCCCACTTTGCACTCACAGTTCCCTCCTGACTTCGTGAAAGCCCCGGGCTTGTCCAGCCTCACCTTCCATCTTCAGCTCCTCCTCCAAGCATCTGTCCATGACCTTCACCTTTATCGGCAGCTTCGAGAGGCGTCTCCTTGTCCTGACCTCAGGGAGTCGCTCCACCCTCACAGCGCCCTGTGCCTGGGGTCCCTCCCACTGCTGTGTGAGTGAGCGTGTTCCTCGGAAGCCATGCATGGTGCTTCTCCTTGTCCATCCTGCGCCCCAACACCATCCTTCGACCTCTTCCCCACTCATCCTCCTCTATGCTGCTTTCATGGGTGACCTGAGCAGGAAGCGGCCATCTGCGCTACTCATGTGACTTATAGCCCAGGGACTGCCTGACCACCTCCCCTCCATTAGTCAATTGATTTAACTAATAAATCTTGGGTGTTTAAATTGATTTTATTATTTTTTATGTTTATTTATTTTGTCTTGTTTAAACCTCATTCTGTTGTTGAGCTTGGAGCATTTCAGAACAGGGCATATCTCAAGATCCTTTGGGGCTGTGGTGATGTCTAGCTTGCTGTCTTCACGAATTAGTTACATAGTAAATGCTTGTCTTGTGCTGACCAATTGGCACTTGGTTCTCTTTCACTGACTCTGTGAGGCTGTCTGGCAACCAAGAGGGAAGTTCACTCTCATTCATTCATTCATTCATTCATCCATTCATTTATTCATTTATCTATCCGTCTGCCCATTTACTTACTTAAGAACATGAAGTGCTTACGATGTGCCAAGTGCCTTTCAAACCAGTGTGGAAAAGACGCACAGGAGATCATGTGAGAGATTCGTGTGGAAATCACTGAGCCCGTGTCCATACATGTAGGAGGCAAGAGGGAAGACTACCTGCCTATTGGGAAGCCCAGTGAAGCCTAGAGGAAGGCAGGTGGCATCCCCAGGGACCTGACTGGACAAAGCAGCCCGAATCCTCCTAAGGCCAAATCTTCTGCTCAGACGCAGGAAAAGCAGCCTACAGCTTCAGGTCAAAGATGAATGAAGCCAGGGGTCCTGAGAGGACCCAGGAGAATGGGGGGATCTCAGGGACTCTATGGGGTCCTACAGACACCGAAGCTCCACTTCTCTTGCCTTCCACCCTGTTAGTGCAGAGGGCAGTGATGGGCTCTGATAGTAAAGATGGGTGGATGGCTGGGAACACTCACTCCCTGTGGTCAGTCCTCACAGTCTTGGCTGGTCCAGGCCCAGTTGGCAGGTCTGTTCTCCAGTGGACCGAGGTCTTTCTTGAACACAGTCCCATGGTTATAATCCTCCAGGCGAAGGCAGGCACCGACGTAGACTCTTTTGTCTATTCTGCCCACCCCGTAGCTGGTGGTCATGCGGAATGAATCCAGTCAGGCCAGATTACAGAATTCTGCATCCTAGTCCTTTCCAGCTGGCTTGTTCCCCTGCCAACCCTGTGGACCCTAATGCCTGAGGCCCTTCCCTGCTAAGTTCTGTCGGATACTGCACAGCTGGTTTACTGGGAATCTAAGCTCCAGGGGGGCACGGATCACAGTCCGTCACATTGCTACACTCTTCCCAGGGACTGAACAGTACTCAACCCACAGTACATGTCACATGTCACACACATGCTAGCTGGTGCATACTAGGCCTTCAGCCGTGATCTGACCAAGTCAGTGGTATGTCCTGTCTTAAACATTACAGCGAAGGGCTGGAGAGGTAGCTCAGGGGTTAAGCCTCTGCCTTGCAGGCGGAAGGTCCCGAGTTCTGATCCTAGGCCCACATATAGACACCGGGTAGAAGCCGGGGGGGGGGGGGGGGGGCTGCGTTTCCGGTCCTGGTAGGGCGGAGCCTGTGAATCCTGGGGCAGAGTAAACAAGGAGGAGGTGGAGGCGTCCATGGTGGTTCCCAAATTCGTCCGTGGTTCTACACACACACACACACACACACACACACACACATATACATACATACACATGCACACACACGCATACACACACAATTGAATAAATAAAAACAAAACAAAACAAAAAAAACATTACAGCGAAAGCCAGCTCCAGGGATGCCCCCTTTTTTCTTCCTTTCCGTGGATAGATGGAACCGAATTCAGTTACAAAACAGTAGTGGCCTGTGGTCGCAACAACGGGGCTGTCCTGTTAGGTCCCACTGAGCGAAGGGATCCAGGGTTATTGTTTAGGGTCGTTGAGCTCTTGGGGGAGGGGCAACTTGTAGAACCCGGGTTTAGAGTTCTCGGCTGCTGCAGTGGCTACTGGTGGTCCAGGCTGGGGGGTGTGCAGCAGGGCTGGTAAACTTTGTTTAGGACCACAGCTTCGAGGTGGATGTTGCTGCCTGGGGAAGAGATGGGCACGCAGCCAGGAGCTGCCCGGTGCTGTGCCCGGTGGCCGACTCCTGCCTGCTCTGGCCTGGCCTGGTCCTCTTTAACCCTGTGCTTACGAAGGTGCCATTTCTTCTGCCCCTTCCACAGCTCCAGCCCTGTGTCCCCCCAACTCACTGTCTCCTCACCCCGGGCCCCTGGGCCGGGTGTCTCTGCTTACCAGCTCTCACAGAGCGATTTTCTTCCCCATTCCTTTAAGATTGGCTCCTGAGAGCCGGCCTCAAGAGAAGACCCTCAAATCTCTGGGTACGTATTTCCTGTGTGCGGCCCCGTCCCCATCTCTGCCTCTTCCGTTCCTGGGCTGGCTCATGAATTAGGCCTGAGGGCTGGAGCATCAAGTTTACAGATGGATGAGGCCAGAGGAGACCTGAGGGCCGGAGCATCAAGCCCCTCGTTTCACAGATGGATGAGGAAGCTGAAGGCACATGTGGTCCCACGCAGGAGGTGACGCGGACGGACCTGGGGCGGGGCTGGGAAGGAAGCCGCGACTGTGCTCATTGGCACGTTCCCACCCACACCAGCCCAGACAAGAGGGCGCGCTGTCTTCACTTGACAGAGGCGAGGCTCGCGGGGGCTGCGCGAGGGGGCTCTTCCTGGGAGGTGCTGGGGCTGTAGGACTGCAGGGCCCACCTGACGCCTTGTCAAGTGCCCCCCCATCTCACTGGATAGGACATTAAAGTACCTCTCAAAACTCCTGTTTCAGCTGGTGCTAGTAGGTTCAAAGGTCAGCCTGGAGGTGAGGGGAGAGGGAAGGATACTTGAAGTACTTCTGGTTCTTCTTCAAGAAGAAGAGAAGAGGTAGGAGGATGAAGTGAGGGAGAAGGGACTAGACTGAGAGAGGAAGGGGATTCCTTCTGGGCTGATATCGTCTCTGTGGAGATGGGGTAGGTTGTAGGGGACCTAGTCTGTGGCTGAGGGTACCTGGGAGATGGGGGACAGAGACTGTGGGGGTGAGGGGAACATTTTGTGCCTTAGTCACAGGTGGCAGCTGCTGTGTCGACTAGTGGAGAGTCAGCTCAGCAGGGGGAGGCTGCTACCCAGGACAGGATCCTGAGCTGGGCTTGAGAAGTGGGTCTGGCAGGGACACCTGGGTGGCAGCTGCTTCTCAGGCTCCCTGGCCCGGCCATATGAGGTGGGACCTCTGGTCCAGCTGTGTGGGGTGAGCCCGGGATGCTTAGAGTGATACACATGGTGTCCCAAATGTCCTTATGAGCGACCTCTAGAGATGGCTGATAGAGGGGCTCAGACAAAGCTTTCTAGGTGTCCCTTGCGGGTAGGGTGAGGAAGTGGCTATAAAAATGTTCCTAGGGTGCTGAGGAGATGGCTCGGTGGATGAAGCACTTGCTCCCCAAGTGTGAGGACTGGAGTTTGGGTCCTCAGAACCCATGAAAAGCCAGGCGGCATGACAGCCACCTGTGATCTCAGCACTCGGGGCACAGACCAGGAGTCCCAGGGCCAGCTGGCCGGCCAGCCTCGCTGACTGGGCTCAATTGAGAGACAGACCCTGCCGTAAGGATAGATGTGGAGTATGATCAATGAAGACCGCCACGCGCATGTGAACATATGTACATATGTACTCATATGTACTCATATGAGCGTGTGCCCTCACACATGCAAAAACATGCATACGTGTATGTATACCCCAGCATGTGCATGGGTACACACACACACACACACACACACACACACGAAGTCCTTGGAGCATTGCTTGTCTCTGGCTACCACCTGCAGGTGTCCTTCTTCGCGAACACACAGCAGGGACTCCTATGTTACCCCAAATTTGGTGGCATTCCTGCAGACCTCGACTGACTAGTGGCCCCTGACCTCCTAGGTTCTCTACCCCACCTCTGACTTCTGAGTCTCTCGTCACCCTTGCCTCAGCAGAGGGACCTCACAAAGACACGGTCCAGGCGGAAGACCCAGGACCAGGGAGCTGTGTAGACACTCAGACTCAGGATGCCTTTAGCAGCCTTGGTATCCCCAGAATGGAGGCCCCATCCTAGTGGACCCCTAAGGTTAGCTGGGTTCCCCAAGGGTGGGAATGCCAGAAAACTGAGGAACCTATCCCCATCCACCCTGTCTTCAGAAAAAAAAAAGAGTACTTTTGAATCCATTCACTGGGCAACATAGAGTAACAGAGAAACATTTTGTAGAATGAATATTGCTTAGAAATGAACTTGCATTTTAATCAACGCAAGGATACCTGAAGGTCTCTGGGCCTCGACTTTCCCATCTGTGAAATGAGAGGGTTGGACTTGCCTTTGGGAGTGCTCTGGTCCTTCTCACGTCTGCTGGGATGGCCTGTTTTACTCTTTCTTTTTCCTGACCCTTTTCTCAACTCTCTCGCCATCTTAGAATAGGCTATGCAGTGCTTGCTTGCTTTCTAAATGAACTGAGGAATGAATGAATGAATGAATGAATGGGGAGTGCAGCAGTCCTCGCAGCCCTGGCCAGGCTACTCTGTAGAGTAACTCTAACTTTCCCATCAAGGGAAGTGCTGGGTAGGACTGTGGGTGGAGGGGCCTGCGCAGTAAAGTTCCATCAGCCAACGGGTCCTCAGTGCACGATACGACCCTCCTCACTTCCATCCCTGATCTTGACCCCCTCAGAGCCAAAGCCTTTGGTTCCGGCTGTCAGAGCCAGATGTGCTGCGACCCCCGAGAAGTCGGTGGCCTCATCACACTCTGCCCCAGCGCTGACCACCTTCTCCTTTTGCCATGCCAAAGAAGCCCACCCCTTGCTGAAAGAAGAGGACCAGAAAGAAACCAGCATCAAGGTATCCGGAAAGTAAGAGGGCGGGAAGCTGAGGTCCAACTGGCTAGATGCTTCAGTGCATCTGCTGGGGGCCAGTGGGGACCAGCTGCTGGGAAGGAGGCGGAGCCAGGAAGCCCCCCCATCCCCGAGCAGCTGCCCTAAGCACTTAAGGTCAGGATCTGAGGTGGGTTTATGGTGAGGGCAGCAGAGCGGAAGAGGAAAGAAGAGGCATGGGGGGGGGGTGGAAGGACAGAAGAAAGCTGAGCATGGGCTGCAAGGAAGCAGGGTGCTGGGAGGAAGACAAAGGAGGCTTAGGTGAACCAGGGCGAGGAATCCAAACTGAGCCCCAAGATAGTCACTGAGAGGCGCCGGGCCAGAGCTCTGCTTGACAGATTGGAAAACGCCTTGTGCGTCTCCAGTGACCGTGGTGGGGAGGGGGCTTCCTTCCCCTGCTGGAGGTGGATTTGGTCAAGTCTGCTGTCATTGCTATGGGACGCCCGTGCTTTGGAACGCATAGTACAGCGCACCACAGGAGCCGGATCCATCCTGCGCATGTGCTGTGTTGCGACAGGAATGCCGAGCAAACAAGCACAGGGGCCAGGGTCTCCTCCAATGAGGGCGGACATGGAAATTCCACACATGACGCACTTCCTCCTCCAACCCACTTCAGCCACTCCCTTCTTGTTCATTCCACAGGCCTGGACATTACACCCCCCCATTATCTCAGGTCTAAAGTCCCGCTTGCTCACACTGTCTCCCAGCTGCTTTGGTGCCTTCTAGCTAAGGTTCTCCAGCTGTAGCCTTTGCTCCCCGTATCCACACTTTCCCTGAAACCTGGTCATGTCTGCAACGTTCACTCTATGAACAGTGTTCATTTTAACTCGGCAAAAACCAAAGCACAACTACTGCTTCTCCCGAGTGTTCGTCAATCCAGGTTAAGTCCCTATTGTCTCCTCCCCACCGTGCAGGGGACCAGTCACAATGACGTGAAATACAATTCTTAGAGAAGTCACTGCCGCCAACAGGTAAAGTCATGTCTCTGCTGGAGACCTTAAATGGCCGCCTGTGTGGTTCCCAGGAAAGCCTAAATCCTTGCTGTGGACTCTAAGACCCAGCATGGCGTGCACCCTGCCACCTCCCAGGGTAGTGGCCCATCCTGGCGTTGACTCAGAGCATTCCCCAACCATACTGGGCATGTGCAACCTCAGGGCCTTTGCACTCACACCTCTGCCAAGGCACTTCTCTCTCAGAAGCTGCATGGCCTGCTTTCCCACTTAAAGCCAGTGCCACTTCTATGTCCTTTTCTTTGAGCGTATCTTTGACATTACAGATCGGCCTATTTACTGTCTGTCTCGTCTGTGAAGCTCTTAGGGGACTAGGGCTTGCTCTTCTTTGGTCCCCTGGGACAAGGAGGAGGCCCTCTGAGGTTTGATGCCTGAATGAATGAAGGTCTAGAAAGGCTGATCTGACTCCAAAGGCTAAGAGTTTGCCTTGACCTCGTGCCAGACCCAAGTCACCATTTCCAAGTCTGCGCAGGAGAAGATACGGTTGAAGCAGATGAAGGAGATGGAGCTGCTCCGGAGGGCGAAGGACCCAGAGCGCGAGGGGGAGACAGCTTCCCAGAGCCCACGGAGGACATTAGTGAGAGAAGGTACTGGGGCCCGGGTGCGAGTCTCCACTGGGAACCGGTCTTGGTCGACTCCTGGGCTCTCCACTCTCCAAAGAGGAGCTGCCCACACTTCCCCAGCTGGAGACGGGACAGGGCGCAATGTCCTCCCTGTCATCACGTGCTGATGGACCCACACGTGCAGGACTTGGGGGCCAGCAGGGGGGAGACCCGCTGAGCCCAGGACTTTGTCCACAGGCCTCCTCCCCCTGCGGGGCAGCGGGACCCTGTCTGTGCCCACCCGGCTGAGCAGCCCACACAGAAACAACATGGGCATCATCCTGAGGAAGCGAGCCAACCGCGCCTCCCTGCCTAGCATCCCGGTCAGCAAGCAGGAGCCCCGCGTTCCCCGGCATGCTTCAGGTGGGGTGCCCGACCTATGTTCTGGGGGTGTTCCTGTGCATGGCTGCCCGGCTTCAGCCTGTTCTGGCTTCGGCCTGGTGGAGTTGGGACCACTTGCTAGGGAGAGAGGTGGTGTTTGGCACTCATAATCATCCTGGAGGTCCAAGATGTCACGCCTGGGGTGCAGATGGCGAGGGGGGGGGGAAGGGAAATGCACAATCAGTGTAGCATGCCGTAGACGGTGCTAGCTCGTCAGGGACAAAGATGCTGGCGGCAGCGGCTGATGCCTGCCCACAGCCTCACACCGTCGGGGATGCCTGGAGATTGGGGTCCCCGGAATCTGCACCTCCTTCTAGGGTACCTCCAGGAAGGTGATTTGAGACCCCAGGAGGCTCTGGCCATTCTTCCAGAGGAACTTCCATTCCGTCTCATGTTTTTGCACACTAGGCATTCCAGCGAGCCTCTATTTGAAAAGATCTAGCTACTGAAAAAGATGGGAAATAATCTCTCTGATTTAGAACTTCTTTCAGTGTGTGATGCGTAGATAACGATGGAGGCGAAAGCATAATTCTGTTTCTATAAATAATACGGACTCACCTCCCTGTCCCATTCTTTCTAGCTTTTTGGTTGTGTCAGACAGAAAGTCTTCATTTGAGACTCGTCTTTAGCATCCGTTTTATTATTTTGTGAGAAAGGCTTGCTATGTAGCCCAAGCCGACCTTGAACTCTCAACTCTTCTGTCTCAGCCTCCCACAAGCTGGATGTGAGTTACCTGTCCTCCTTCCTTCCTTCCTTCCTTCCTTCCTTCCTTCCTTCCTTCCTTCCTTCCTTCCTTCCTTCCTTCCTTCCTTCCTTCCTTCCTCCTTCCTTCCTTCCTTCCTCCTTCCTTCCTTCCTTCCTTCCTTCCTTCCTTCCTCCCTCCCTCCCTCCCTCCCCCCTCCCTTCCTTCCTTCCTTCCTTCCTTCCTTCCTCCTTCCTTCCTTCCTCCCTCCCTCCCTCCCTCCCTCCTTCCTTCCTTCCTTCCTTTCTTCCTTCCTTCCTTCCTTCCTTCCTTCCTTCCTTCCTTCCTTCCTTCCTTCCCTCTTTTCTCTTTCTTTTTCTTTCTTTCCTTCCCTCTTTTCTCTCTTTCTTTCTCTCTCTCTCTTTCTTTCTTTCTTTCTTTCTCTCTCTCTCTCTTTCTTTCTTTCTTCCTCTCTCTCTATTTCTTTCTCTTTCTCTCTCTTTAAAATTAGTAAAATACACATACTTTTAGTTTTAAATATATGATAACTTTTCAATTATATTAATCATGGATTTCCCACATCCCTTCCCATCCTTCCTGTTCTCCCCTACCTTTCTTTTCTTAATGAAGAGACCCATCTTTACATTCCAATATCTCAAAAGTGTCTGAAGTTTTACAGCCAGGGTTTTATTTTTAAATATAGTGTGTGTGTGACATTCATGTACTATAGTCATGTGTGGCAGTCAGAGGATGACTGTGGAGTTGTTTCTACCTTTATGTGGGTTCTAGGGATTGAACTTGGGTCATCAGGCTGGTGCAGCAACTGTCTTTACCCGCTGAACTATCTATCTCGCAAGCCCCAGCTAAGATTCTAAGTATCATTCTACTGTCATTATAAATATCATGTTCTATGACAAATATAATGGATTTACCTATTTTTGGTAGTGACATTAAATTCCCTCTATAAATTTAGGTAGAAGCTAGAAAGAGGTTTATTTTTTTTAATTGAGAATTTTTCATGTACAAGCAAATGAGTCTGTGTTGTTGTCCCGACTCGCCCCCCCTTCTTATTCTCCCACCCTCCGGTCCCCTCCACAATCCAGCCATGTCCCTCCCATCCTCCTGTCCCTCTGTGTGTGTGGATCACAGGACTTCTTGGGGTGTCTGGGTTGGTAAGGGGGTCCTATCTCTGTTGTAGTGTATGTGACTCCTCAGTGGGTAGTCGCAAGTGCGGAGATTCCTCTTTCCTTGTCCAGTACCTGCCCCGGACACTCTCTGAGTGCAGTTGTTTCTTCTGAGATCCTTGCTAGTCCTTGGGGGCGATGTTGATATGTTGGCCATTGTGTTGATGGTGGTAGAAGTTCTCGCTGCAGGGAGCTGCAGCTTCTGGGTGCAGCAGCCCTGCCCTGCTGGTGTGTCTTGACGGGCAGTTCACGTTCCCACTGTTAGGGGCTTGAGTCTCACTGCTGAGCCTTGAGGTGGGGGGCAGGGTCCTGATGAGCTGGTTAGGGCGGAACATTCCAGGGTCCAACATTCTGCACTCTGGCCAGCTGTGGTTTTCTGTCAAAAAGACTTAATTTGAAGAAAAGCCCAAAGAAATTAAAATTAAGAATAATTGAGGGAGATGGTGGGCTGGGTTTGATCTCTTACATGAAGAGGAGGAGGAGGAGGAGGAAGAGAAAGAGGAGGAGGAGGAGGAGGAGATATGGGAGAAGGGTTATGAAACTGACAACTGAACATAGATCCCGAGAAGTTCTGATCCAGCTCACCTACCCACTTACTTTGTAGACAGTAGAACTGACAGTCAGAGATGCAAGTCACCCAAGTGACCATGCCCTATGGGGCTAGTTTCTGTTATTGTCATGCTACATTTAAGATGTGCATGCTTGTGAGTTGAGGGATAGAATGAGAGAGAGAGAGAGAGACAGAGAGAGACAGAGAGAGAGAGTGCTGTAACATCTTTCTCTTATGGCCTCCCTGGAATCTGAATTTGAATCCTCCCGTTCTTGTGGGTCACAAGAGTGTCACTCTGTTGTTTCAGCATTTGCACTGCACCTGCTTGGAAATGTTGGAATTTCAGACCAAAGAATTTGATTGTTCTGATGGGCTTAATAAAGCCCATGGGATTCCAATCTTTCCCAGGAGACCAGAAGCATTTAGATCAGCTGGACTACATCTTCTTAATACCGTGTGTGTGTGTGTGTGTGTGTGTGTGTGTGTGTGTGTGTGTGTACAAGGAATGGAAATTCCTGGGCCACTTGGGGGAAGCTATACTTATGAGTGTTGAGAGGCTGGTGGTGGAGGGGCAGGCAAAGGTAAAATCAGCAGAAACCGTAGAGATTAAAAGCTGGAGTGGCTGGAGTGGTGATGGTGTGTGTGTGTATGTGTGTGTGTGTGTGTGTGTGTGTGTGTGTGTGTGTGTGTGTAAATCTAGGCAGGTGCTAAATGCCTTTGGAGGATGGTGTGGGGGCATGGTGGATGGCAGGAGATTGGCTTGCTCAGGTCCCTGAATGGTCTGGAATTTCTCAAGAGCTTCACAGACAGCATGTAATGCGAGTCTGCGTCGTCCCAGAAAGCCAGGGAGGTCTTCTGTAAGAGAGTGCCCTGAGCCCACCAGTGTTCGCACGGTGGTGGCAGAGCTGAGGTCTCCATGAAGGGGGTCTTTCTTTGTGTCTGTCTCGGTTTGAAGAAAGGGTCTTCCTCTCCACCCAGATGTGCCCGGGAACAGCTGGGGCTGGCTGAGCAATCCCAGCTGCCCAGGAGGCTGAAACAGGAAGAGCAAAAGTTCAAGGGCCAAGAAAGAGCTCGAGGGCGACCTGGGCAGCTCAGGGACACCAGCCTCGGAAGATTATTAAAAAGTAAAGGAGAGCTGGGGGTAGGGTTCAGCGGGACAGAGCTTGCTTTGCTTTTAATCTCCGGCACCCCCAACCTCAAATGCGCCTAGGACTTGGAGCTTCTGATAGTGATAGTCAAGCTGGGTGAGGGATCTAGGTGAACCTCAGAATAGAATGAACCAGAAAGGGAGACATGGTAAAGAGAGATCTGTCCTGGCCACACATGGGGAGAGCCGAGGGCTGTGTGTAACCCTTCTAAGGTGCATCCATCCACAGAAAGAAAACATACTGTTTTTTTCTCTATTTATCTCTGTCTTTTTCTCTCTCTGTCTCTCTTCTTCCATCTCAGGATCTTGCAAGCGTAACACATACTTTACCGCTACATTATACCCATCCATACACTTCCCTGCTTTCCCTCAGTTTGTCTATGCAAGTGTGGCCACATGATTTATTTTAATTTTTAAATTTTTTTCTACTTTTACAAACATATTAAGTATTCATCCCAGCTTCCCTCCTGCCACATTATTTTTTTTAAGAGAGAAGACTTTTGTATTCTTTTAGAATTTTGTACATGAATACATTAAATTTATGATATTTTCCACCCAATTCCCGATCCCGTTCTTCTCCTCTCCCCATTTTAGCTATTCTTGTTCCTTGCCGGTCTCCCTCCTATTTGCTTGTCTTTTTGTATTTGTGGCCCACTGAGTTTCACCTTGCTGTGGATAGCATGGGTCTGAGTGCTTGCTGGAGCATGAACATATATATATATATAGCAGTGGTTATACCTCTGGGGAAAGCATCTACCCTTCGCCCCGTCAGCATTAACCCTCAAGTCTCAAGGGGGTGGCTGCATCTTGACCCTGAAGGTGACAGTCCCCTCCATGCTGTGTGTTGCTCCTGTCAATCTTCAGCTATCTGCCCGTGGAGCGCTTCTGTGCTCAGGTGACCTCGCAAGAGGAGGGATGGGAGGCAGGAAGGATCAAAGGCTCCTGGGTAGGATTGAGCTCAGAACACTGCTTCAGTAATTAGGGAGTTTTTCAGGGACTCTCTGGGCCAGATCACATCCAAGAGAGAGAAGGGCGACAGGCTCAGACACCAAGCAGCAAGTCCTGGGCGGTCTGTTCATGATATGATAAGGCCGGCACTGGTGTGAGTGAAGAAAGCTGACAATAAGGAGTCAGGGGCAGCGAAGCCTGGATTCTGGCTTCTCGCTGGTGACTGGGCTGGGAGTCAGGCGTGGTGCTGAGGGAGGGTTGGATGGAGCCACCACTGAGCTGGGCGAGGGGGCAGGGGTTCAGGCCTGGCGCCCGAGGGTAGGAAGAAGCGGCTGCTGCGGGATGCTTACCCGTCCTCCTAGGCGAAACTCACCGCTCCTTCCCTTTGCGCGCAGCTAACTCGTTACCTGCGGTGCTCACCTTGGGCTCTCCCGAGTGGGAGGAAGAGGAGGAGGAGATGGAGCTGAGGACCTTCAAAGAGTTGAGGCCCTTCTCCAATCCAGAGCTGGGGCTGGCAGACGCCCTGCAGTGCCTCAACAGCAGTGACTGGTGAGGCGGCCCCTTCCTTGCGCGCCCTGTGGCCTGGCCTGGGTTGCATGTAGGGGACTAGTTAAGGGTGTAATTGAAGAGTTCCATGCCTCTCCCCCCAACTGCTTTCTTCCCTTACCCCTGGGTTCTGCTCACATGGAAGAAGTGTTTATGCGTGTGCATGTGAGCGAGCGTGTGTGTATGTACATGCATGTATGTAGGTGTGTGTATGCAGTGGCTCTAATTCCTGTATGTGTCCTTGGCCTCTTCAAGTGGCCCTGTGCAACTGTCTGTGACGTGCTGGAGCCAGGGATGACTGACAGACACTTGATTCAGAACATTGGGAATGAGGAAGGTTGCAGCTTTTTTTCTCTAAGTCAAGTTTATCTGTTTATTTTGAGACAGTTCAGGCTGGCCTTGAACTCGATGTGTAGCTGAGGAAGGTCTTGAGCTTCTGATCTTCCTGCCTCCGTCTCCCAAGTGTTGGGATAACCTGTGTGCACCGTGTCGCTCAGTTTGTGCGGGGCTGGGGATCCATCCGGGGGCCTTGTGCCTGCGCGGCGAGCCGCAAGCCCAGCCCCTCCACCTACGCTAAATTTAACCTGAGTGTTTTCCTGCTGGACATCTACTGTCGGTCGTGAGAATGCTTGTGGACACCTTTCTGGTCGCCTGTTCTCTCTCTAAGCATTATGAAAGGTCAAAGACCCAGACAGGTCCTGAGGGGTCCGATCCTAGCACGGCCAGAATGGAGGGGCAGCCATGACTGCCCTGGCCCGGGGCTGGGTGTCATCCCCGAAGTCCTGCCTCTGGGGCCACGGAATCCCACCCCACCGTCAGGGATTCCTTCTTCCCTCCGGTCTGTGACAGGCCTGGCCTTGCTTCTCAGGCAGATGAAGGAGAAGGGCCTGGTGAGCGTCCAGCGCCTGGCGGCCTGCCATCCGGAGGTCCTCGCTGGGAGACTGCACGACGTGTCCCTGGCGGTGACAGCAGAGGTGAGGCTTCCCGAATGCTTTTCGCTCCTCTCCCAGCCACACCCATCCGGTCCCTGATGCAGCTGCGGGGTGAGTTATATTACAACCCCGAGTTTTCCTGAGCACAGCCTTCTCAGCCCCCAGTCACCGAGGTAGGAGGATACCCCCATCATTCAGATCGGAACCCAGAGACCTGGGGCTTATCTGTATCTTTGGGAATTGAGACATGTAGCAGGCACGTTCCTGTCAGTATCACCAGCCAAGAGAACTGTCTACACAGGATGAGCTGTGAGAGAGAGACACCTTCTAGCTTACTTGTCTGCCAAAGCCGATCCGTTCTCTCTCTCTGATCCACCTGGCTAGGGAACGGTCCACTCATGATGGGCTGGATCTTGTAGCAATTAGATACTTTCCCACAGGTAGCTCAGACGCTTGCCTTAGCTAAATAGTTCTTTACAGGTGTGCCTAAAGGCTCAGCTTTCCATCGTCAAGCTGACACTGAAAACTAAGGGGCACAGTGGGGTGTGACTCAAGAAGATGTTGTGTTGACTTGTGGCTGGACTGTGGCACATGATTGAGGGCTGGTTTCTTCCTCTGCAGGATTGAGTGGCAGCTGTCTACTAGTAGTTTTGAAGACCAGTGTGTACAATTTTTGTGAATACGTTGTCTTAGTTCTTGTATCATTCCTTTGACAAAATGGTTGAGAGAGGTAGTTGAAGTGAGGAAAGATTTTTTTTTTTTGGTTTTGGTGAGAGAGATTTCAGTCTATTGTGGTGGGAAAACATGGCAGCGTTCAGTGATGAGGTAAAGAAGCGGCTCATTCACACAACCGCAGACAGCAAGCAGAGCGCGGCTGGCTGTAACCTTCAGAGGCCGGGCCACAGTGATGGACATCTGTCAGGCAGGCTCCACCTCCTGAGGGCTTCACAGCCTCCCAGCACCACTAGAGGGGGACAAGTGTTCAAAACATGAGTCTATGGGAGAAACTTCTCACTTAAACCCTAACGTATGCTTCAAAGACCGAATGTGCGAATTTCAGAAGTCAGTTTTCTCCTTCCACCATGTGGACTTCTGGGGACTGAACTTCAGTCACTAGGTCTGTGTGCGAGTACCTTACCTGATGCAAGTGTGCAACTTTTAGATGATGACATAACATGGAGCGAGTAGTGGGGTTGACAACAGAATGGGGCTGTTCTGCTCCGGCGTGGTCGGGTTTTGTTTCTAGTATTGCAAAGGGTGAGGTGGGAGTCAGAGTTGCGCGAACAGGTGGCTAAAGGGGCAGCACAATGCCAGGGCCCTTGGGAAGATTCAGTTGTCCTGGAGGGCCCTTTCCTCTCTCCCCAAGGTCACCAACCTCCGCTCCAAGGTGTCCCGTGCGGCCATCAGCACCTTGGGAGACCTCTTCCGCGCCCTGAAGAGGAACATGGACCAGGAGGCCGAGGAGGTCACCCGCTGCCTTCTGCAGAAGATGGGGAATGCCAGCGAGTTCATCCAGCGGGCAGCCAACCGAGCCCTGGGCGCCATGGTGGAAAACGTGACCCCTGCCCGTGCCCTGGTGGCCCTCACCTCTGCGGGTGTCTAGTACGTGCTGTTGTCCATGGCAGAGTGGGGTGACTAGACCAGGGACCGTGGGATAGGAAAGGAGGGAAGGATGGGAGAAAAGGCCGGGGTGGGAAAGTGGCAGAAACTGCAGCATCTGAAGGTCGCTTAGGAGTTACACGTGCATGTGCACGTGTGTGTGTGTGTGTGTGTGTGTGTGTGTGTGTGTGTGTTGGGGAGGGGGTCAGGGTGTGAAGGCACCCACCTCAGGCTTTGTCAAGTGCCTCACACGTTTAGGAAGACCTTGTTTTCCCTGCCAGCTCCTCCTGCCCTTCCTGAGCCAGGCCGGAGAGAATGGGGGGAGCTGGAAGGGGAGAGGGCCGTATTCAGCTCCTAGGCTGGGAAGTGCCTGGTGGCCATGGTAACACCAGGGAACCTCGCCACACAGGCAGCCTCAGCCATGCCCCAGGGCCTCCTGCCTCCCCCAGGGGAGCCGTGCTTCTTTCTGATGAAATGGGGGCTACTGAAGAGAACCAGCGGCTGCACCAACCCTGCCTGGGAGGGAGGGGACAGAGATTTCCCTTCTCTTTAAGTCAAAACTAAAGGCATTTCCCAAGCCCTTTCTCCCCGACAGCAAAACATCTCTCTGTAAGTCGGCCATCTGCAGGAGAGTCTGTCTTGGCAGATGCAGGGGCAGGGTCTGGGCACCAGCCAGCAGACCCTGGCTGAGAATCAGTGGGAGCCGTTCCTGAGCTCCTCAACTTGGGGTCACATCCTGCGTCACCAGGTCACCTCTCTGGGCCTCTGTGTCTTCTGGTGAAGACAAGGATGGTATCTATTCCCTGGAGGTGGTGCTGACAAGTTGGCAGAAGCTTCAGGGACATAGTGCTTAGCACAATGCCAGTCTTAGCTCACGTTTACTGAGAACAGGCAGTGACTGGACAAACGTGGGAGAAAGATGATTTTTCTACATTCTTCTCTTTTCTCAGCTTCCTCACTGGTGAATGATGACAATAATGGCCCATGGAGCCGATGGGCAGTAAATAACAGATGAGGGGGAGCCCAGCACAGTGCTTGGCATGGGGGGTGTGGTCACTGTCAACAAGAAGTAGGGTCGCGTGTCCCCAGAGTAGCGAGAGCAGAGGTGGTGGGTTTCGCTCTCTGGGGACCTTGCTGATGTGGAAATTCTGCTTCAGATGCCAATGTGCAAGGCCCACAGATCACACCAAGTGGGGGAGAATTCTGATGTCCCCCTTTGTGTTCCATTGAGGTGGGATTGTGTGTGTGTGTGTGTGTGTGTGTGTGTGTGTGTGTGTGTGTGTGTGTGTGTGTGTAGGGGAGTGCTGCCTGACTGGTCGAGGTACTGCTTGGAAGAGGGGGCATTCGGATGGGATTCTCTCATGGAACCTGATTGGGTTCCACAGATATGCACTAAACTCCTGCCAAGCATCAGACAGGTGCTGGGTGGGCACTGGCAGGAACCTGAGGGTCAGACAGGTGCTGGGTGGGCACTGGCAGGAACCTGGGGGAGGCACCAGAGAGGGAGACCTGGCACTCACTCCCAGGAAGTTGGGGGGTGCGAGGGTACCACTGAACTTAGCAGAGGACCAAGCTACTTCACAGGGGATGTCTGATTCTGTTGAGAGGCTGGGGAAGGAAGAAGAGACTTTGGGGGGGGGCGAGGATTTTCCTGGTGGATGAAAGATTGGGATGTGCACGTGTGGGCAGAGAAAAGATTGTGGGCTCAGGAAGGCCCTGAGGATGGTGAGTGTGGACCCCTTTTGGGGCCACTGTGTGGCATGCAGCTGTTCTTTCCTCTTTTATCGCTGTTATCACGTTTAACCCTGTCACCATGAACTGATTGACATTTCCTCAGAACCATCCAAGCTTACACGGGACACATTTTTTTTTAACTTAAAAAAAAAAACCCTAATCTATCTATCTATCTTTCTTTTTCTTTCTTTCTTTCTTTCTTTCTTTCTTTCTTTCTTTCTTTCTTTCTTTCTTTCTTTCTTTCTTTCTTTCTTTCTTTCTTTCTTTCTTTTCCTCCCTCCCTCCCTCTCTCCTGTGTGTGTGTGTGGTGTGTGTGTGAGAGAGAGAGAGAGAGAGAGAGAGAGAGAGAGAGAGAGAGAGAAAGGCACTGTGTTATCTCTATGGAGGACATAGGGTGGCTTCAAGAATCATCCTGGATTGCTTCTACCTCCTTTTTGCTCTACTCTGAGATTTCCCAGGCTCCGCCCACCAGGGCTGGAAGTGCAGGCCTCCACCATTTCCCCCTGGCAGTTTTACGTGAGACCTGGGATCAGACCTTCTGCTTGCAAGGCAGAATCTTAACCCCTGAGCCAACTCTCCAGCCCATGGGCCAGGTTTTTGAGCCATGACTGACATGAACATGATTCTACAATCTATACTCATAGGTCCATGTGCATTAGTTTAGGGGTGCACATCCCCATCTTTTGACCGACCCCTTGACCACAGCCATGTTTCTTTCCAGCCATCGAAATCCCTTAGTGAGGAAATGCACGGCTGAGCATCTCTCCACAGTCCTGGAGCAGGTTGGTGCTGAGAAGCTTCTCTCGGGCACCAGGGACAGCACAGACATGCTAGTGCACAACCTGGTGAGGCTGGCCCAGGACTCCAACCAGGACACCAGGTAAGGCAGGGCACAGGCTCCGAGGCAGCCAGTCACCCGGCAGGGCTTGGTCCTGTCAGCTCAGCCTCGCTGGGGTCGTACGAGGGACAGTGAGATGGTGTCTCATTTCCCTCCAGTGTCACACCTGATAGTTATTCAGACGGTGGTCCCTTTCCCTACCGTTTCACCCTCCCTTCTCTCTTCTCCTTGGAAGGCGGCGCTTATGTTTACCCCACCTCAGCTCCACGCTCCGGGACACCATCCAGCCACTTTTGCAAGAGGTTTTTATTGAACCTTCTTCTTCCTCTTATGGGAGCATTTTAGACAGACAAAGGTTAAAAGGCCAAGGAGCTGGAATGGAGGATGGAAGGGAGAATTGGAGCTGAGAGTCAGAGACAGTGGGATGGAGCTTTTCGAGGCTCTGAGCGTGTGGTCGAGGCAAAGAAAACACTCAAGGATGGAATGGCTTGGTGCGAGTTGGATTAGGGGGATTCTGGAGAAATTTCCCCCCTTTCCCTTGTGTGTGTGTGTGTGGGGGGTTCATGTGCATTAGGAGCCAACCCTCCGCTACCTTATTATTCTTAGACAGAACTCCCAGTGAAGTCCAGCGCTGACCCGTAGGGCTTGTCTGGCTAGGCAGCCTCCCCTGGGTGTTCCCAGTCTCTGCCCTCCCAGGCTGGAACCACAAGCAGGCTGCCGCCTCCCACCAGGCATTTTACATGGGATCTGGGGATCTGAACGCCATCCCTGCCACTTGCTTGGCATGGAGCCACTTCCCTATTCCAGATCTTTAACTTGGAACACGATGCAGCATTGGAGTGCTCCAAACCAAGAGAGTGACAGATCTGATTGCCTTCCGAAGCTGGAGTCGGGCCCAGTTGATCTCACCCCTTACTGCTTGCATATTGTTGCTATTTCTATTTGGATGCCAGGGTGACTGTCTAGTGTCCTTACTCCAGAGAAGCAAAAGAGGGGTGAGGCATGGTCTGGGGGTTGGGTGCCTAAGACTGTCAGATTCTGGAGGCCCTACCATCACACATCAGTGGGGTTTTGGAGGGGTGCATGACCTGCACTGACCACCTCTGTGTAGAGTGCTGCACGTATCACACCTCATGTGCCATGCGGGACTCTTCCGGTTTAAGCCCAGGGCAGTACCGCTGCCTATACTTTGCGCTGGGGGCTCAAGCACCCCAGTGTGTCGCCCTTGCGTTCCTTCCCCCAGCCTGGCCAATGAGCAGCAATATCTAGCTTTCATTTTTTTTTTTAAAAATCAGCTTAATGAGTGAAAGTGACAGCTCGCTGTTTTTCAGAACATCTTTGTTCTGCTTACTAATGAGTTTGTTTTTCATATGCTCACTAGCATTTTGATTAAAAATCTCCCTGGCTGTGGAGGGGAGGATAGTTGGGATAGGAGGGGCCGGGACGGAGTGGGCAGCGGACAGGTGGCTGCAGCACAGTCTTGGCAAGAGGGCCTAGAAACTGAGCCCAGGAGAGTGGGTGGCGTCGGGTCTGTTTTGAAGGCAGAGCCAACAGGATATGAGTGGTGAGGATTTCAAAGACACACTGAGATGCCCCTTCAGTCTTAAACTGAACAGCTGGGTGAAGGTTGGCGCTGTTCACTGAAATGAGGAGAGGTGGAGAGGAAGGCTTGGGGCCGGCTGTAACTGTCGGTAACATTGGAAATCAAAACCTAGCATCGCTCTAGATTTCATACCCTCCATTTGATGATGTTGACTGCATTTCATTTCACTTCATTTCATTTCATTTCCTTCTTTGTGTGCGTGTGTGTGTGTGTGTGTGTGTGTGTGTGTGTGTGTGTGTGTATCAGAGGGCACTGTGTGTGCCTGTGAAGGCCCAAGATTGACTTCAGGAATCATCCTGAGTTGCTCTACCTCCTTATTGTTTGCTCTGGGGTTTCCCAGGCTCCGTCTTCCAGGTCTAGAAGTGCAGGCCACCATTTCTGTCTAGTGTTTTCACATAGGTTCTGGGATCTGAATTCAGGTCTCTCTGCTTATGAGGCAAAGGCTTTAAACGTGAGCATCTCTCCAGCCCTGCATTTCATTTCTTTATGGTACCTTATGCCTCTGTGTTCTGGCTTACCGGGTGTCTTATTTCTCCTTGTCCATTTTCCACCCTGCCCGTCATCTGAATAGAAGTAGCCATTGTGTGTCTTTTTTTTTTTTATAAGTAAATTTTTTTTCTTTAGGTAAATTTTTTAAAATTATTATTTATTCAACTGTGCGCATGTGCGTATGTATGTGTGCGTGCATGTGTTTGTGTGTCTGTGTGTGTGTGTGTGTCTGTGTATGTGTAGAACCACGGACGAATTCGGGAACCACCATGGACGCCTCTACTTCCTTCTGCCCCGAATTCACAGGCTCTGCCTACCAGGACCAGAAGCGCAGGCCGCCCCCGCTTCTGCCTGGCGTCTATACGTGGGATCTGTGATCCGAACTCAGGACCTTCCGCCCGCAAGGCGGAGGCTTAACCCCTGAGCCACCTCTCCAGCCCGCCATTGTGTGTCTTTAGGCCTTCCTTCTCTCTAGTTCTCCTGCCACTACCAAACTCTTATAGCCCAATCTCTCCCTCCACTCTGGACCCTCTTCTAATCACCGTCCTCCTATCTCTGATGTCATGTCCCGCTGCCACCTTCAGTGCTAAATATCCTGAGAGGAACTTATTTCCTTTTCCCTGCTTCTCTTGTCATTTTCTCTCTATTGTTGAAACTCACCATCACTTATCAAATTACTCAAATGCAAAATGGTGACTCCCGTTCTACCCTGGATGGAAGACACACATTGTCCTCCGCATCATAGTGTCTTTCAAGTTAGCATGTATGATCTCATCAGAGTTCTCACACGGTAGCTACTGACCAGATAGTGATTAATGACCTGGGTTTTGATCTGTCTGTCTGTCTATCTATTTATCTGTCTGTTTGTCTATCTACCTTTGTAAACTTCATTGTTATTACTCATGGTGTAAATTTTTGAAATAAACTATACCAGGAACTTTTCTTTGCTTGTCAACAGATGTACTGTTGGAAGTCATTTTTGTGTGCTCAGCAGAGAATTGTTGGATTCTGTTTTGGTTTGAAATGTCTAAGACCTGTGAGGTTGTTGTTTGGCCCTGAATGAAAGTTATTAAGATGACGAGTCATGTAGAACAGTGCGGTTCCAATTAGATCTCAATGGAACAAGCCTCACCGTGAAAACACAGCCACAAGTCCACATTTTCTTGCAAAGCAAGAATTGCACCTGGCCCAAAAGGGGGGAGAGACCAAAGCAGCATGGCCCCTGTTTCTCTGGTGGCCTTCACCATGGGGAGGTGGCATCAAAGGCAGTAGAAGTTGCCAGCATTTTCTTAGTAGAAAATAAAGTTGTAGTGCATTTTATAGCCACCATAGGTTGGGTGGAATATGATCCTTCTAGAAGTTTACTGTTCTGATTCCTGGTCTTTCAACTCCTTTCTCAATGCTTGACTGGCCTTTCTCATTCTTATTCTAATGCTTGTTTCCGATCTTCCTCCCTTGCCTGGGCCACGATGGTGACCTTCTGCCAGGTCTCCAAATCCCTGCTGTGCCTCCACCAATCCACCTGTCAGCCATTTCACTAACAGGAAAGGCGGATCATTCCTCAGCTTCCCATTGCTTGTCCAGCCAATGTGTCAGCCTGTGTTGTAGACTCTAGAACGGCCCCCTCCTCCTTCCTCCCCTCCCCACGGATGAACGTCTTCTGTTCATCCTTAGAGTGTCAAACCAAGAGTCACCTTGTCTATTAAGGTTTCCTTGGTTCCCTCATCCAGCCATTACTGTTTACCAGATAGACTCGCTGACTTTCTCCTATCTTCCTCCACCTATACCCTCTCAAAGACTCTGTCCCGAACTGGAAAAGGAGTTAGGAATATTTCGATATAGCCATTCAGCAGAATATTGGGTCGCTATTAAAAAGGATGCTGATGAAGAGTATTGAGTGGCCTGAGGAGATGATTAATTAGAAAGTGTAAAAGCTGGCAGCAAGCTGCCTATGCATTCTGATCTCAATATGTAAATGTGTAGACAAAGACTGAGAAAAGATATGAAAATTTAATAGTGATTTTCTCCTGGTGCTGGCATTATGAATGATATTTATTCTTTTATGAATCTAATTTTTAACCAGGCAGGGATTGCTTTCCTAATTAGAAAGACTATGCAAACCTCTCCTGCTATAATTAGAAGGTTGCATAAAACCGTGGAGAGAATTTATTGGGCATTTCGACGGCTGTTTCTTCATCTCGCTCTTTCCCCCATGGCAGGTTTTATGGCCGGAAGATGGTGAATATCTTGATGGCAAATGCGAAGTTTGATCAGTTTCTGAAACAGTCCTTCCCACCTCATGACCTGCGCAAAGTCATGGCAGCCATCAAACAGCGGGTGAGCCGGTGGGAGTGGCCAGAGCCCAGCAGGGAGCTGTCGTAATGGGCCAGGATTCCAGCCTCTCATTTCACCCGGGACTCCTGCCAGCTGGTGTAATATGCTTTCTGTGCCCTGTGCCTGTCTCCCTACCTGGTTCTGCCCCTCACTGTGTAGGCTCTGTGAGTTCCCTTGGTCTCCCCACTTTCATGTCTTCAGTGGGGAGTCTTGATCTCTGCCCAATCCCCACTGATCTCTGCCCAACTACCTGCAGAGCTCTGGACTGCGGCTTTGGAGTTCTCCCGGGTGGAAGGCATTAATCACTCCCTTTGTTATGGTCTCTGCAGGGAAGGTAGGCCACTCCTTGGGCCTCACAGTCTATGTCTCTTTCTCAAGGGAATTCAAGATAACCATGAACTTCCATCTGCCAAGGGCCGTAAAGTGTCGAGGAATCTGGTGGCATGTGAGAACGGGCTGCCCGGCGAGGAGGGGTATGACTGCTCTTATCTCTCTATGATTCCATGGTCAATGCTGCCAATGGAGGGGTCTTGCTTTCCCACAGTCAGGGGCTTCTCTGGGGTGAATTATGGGTCTGGGGCATGTCTTGGGCTTAGCTGGGTTTGCAGTTCCAATGGATGGATCTATAAAATGGGTTCCCCAAACCACATCTTCGACAAACTACGTCTCAGGCTCTACATCTCAGGAACATCTACTCATAGAAGTTGGTTCCTGAAATCCTGGCTAAGGGAGTACAGTTCTGGTGCAGGAGAGACATGTCGTGGGCTGAGTTCTCTGTGTGATCTTGACATCTCCTTGTTCGGTTACATCAATATGTCCCAGCCTGGCCAGTCTGGGAGTAGTTCAGAGTCAACACTTAGACGCAGACGGGGGCTAGAGGGAGGGCGGGTGCTGAGAATAGTTAAACACCAAGCAGGAATCCTGTGCTTGAAATGTAAACCTTCTGCGGTGCCCTGCCTGGGAGGATGCAGCTGACCTCAGGGGACCCAGGAAGGTCCCGTCCACTCCTTAGCAGTCACTTCCTGCGCATTCCCACTCGTCCTTTCTCAGCCTGGCGGGATCGGCCCCTGGGCCCTGTCCCTCCTCAGCCTTCCCTGCTCGGGTGGGCAGTACCCTCACTTGTGCCAAGTACCTGAAACCTGCTTGTGCTTCTGCGAGACTTGGCTCACCTGTCACCTCCTCCCAGATGCGCGTGTCCCCACGTTCCCATCTGTTTGTGAGCCCCTTAAGGTGAAGACTGTCTCCTGCACCTCTGTTTTCAGAGCCCAGTGCAGCACGGGGTAGGCAAATGTGGGTTGCAGGGACAAATGACAGAAGAGATGGATGTGACCACGTGTGACAAGATGGACAGCATGGGCTTGGTGACCCTGGCTTTGAAGCAGGGGTGGACGCGGGAGCTCTCTGTGGAGCTGCTCTTGTTGTGGCCGAGAAAGGTCTGAGAGGCTCTGATGAATGTTACCCAAAGTTCCTAGCGGAACGCGAGAGTCTAACCGACCGTGTGCACGACACAGGCACCAGGCAGAAGGTCGTGTGGTGACCTCTGGGCTCTTCCCCTGCTCTTGGATTAAACAGCTGGGCTGAGGCCTGTGTGTGTAGCTCAGCAGTAGAGCACATGCCTAGCATGTATGAGACCCTGGGGGTCCACCCCCACCAGTTCTCTCTCATGCAAGCATGTATGCAGAAGTTATCTTTACATCATATATTCTCACTTCACTCTCTTCCACCCCCAGTTTTTCACATGTCCTCTGAAAAGAGGAAATAAAAGGGAGGGGAGAGAGAGAGAAAGAGAGAGAAAGAGAGAGAGAGAGAGTTGTTGGCCAGAAGAGAGGACCTTAGGCAGCCATATTGTTGCCCCTTGAGGTAAAGAGACCCCCAGAGTCCCAAGGCCTGTGTCCCCAAGCAGCAGTTAGAGCAGAGGCTCCAGTGGGTTCAGTAGACAGTGCTGTCTCTGCCCTACCTGGTAGAGCGAGGGGAACTTGGGGCTCATCCCCTGGGTTCTTCCCCCTGGGTCAGCCCCTGCTTCTGCCTAGGCTGGGCACCAATGGCCCAAGGTCGGGGGTGCTGCGTTCCTCCGTGCGTGGCGGCGTGGAGATGGCTGAGCAGCTGCGGGAACTGACCCGACTGTTGGAGGCCAAGGAGTTCCAGACTCGGATGGAAGGCGTGGGGCAGCTCCTCGGGTACTGCAGAACCAAGCCCGAGCTCATCACTGCCAACCTGGTCCAGGTGGGTGTGCCACACGGCCCTTTCCGCTCTCTCCCCGAGGGTGCCAATTTAATCTGGATAACTTTGAACTGGGTTGGATGAGGAGGGTCAGGGGACAGGGAGTCTGCTAAGTACTTGCTGTTTAAGTGGCCTTCGTAGTGCCAAAAGGCTATCTGTCTGTGATTGAGGGTTTGAGCACACCTGGAGAATGCCCAGAAATTCTGCCAGAAGCAGAGGTGGAGGGTACCACAGCCAAGGTCCTGGGGAGCTTTTGGTTGATTATTTGCATAATGTTTGTGGTCAGAGTCTGTAGCTGGAGAGGTGACTGGGCTGCGATGGAGGGACAGGTTGGGGACAGGTTCAGCCAGTCCAGCTTCTTTCGCAAGTTTGGATGACAGGCAGTCACCTGCAGGTAGAGACCAGGCTGAGCTGGTGGAGACCAGGCTGAGCCGGTAGAGACCAGGCTGGGCTGGTGGAGACCAGGCTGAGCCGGTAGAGACCAGGCTGGGCCGGTAGAGACCTGGAGCTCATCCAGGTTTCTCACTAAGCCGTGTGATTGGAGGAGAGTCGTTGACCTCCCTGAGTCCTAGTTTTAATGGGGAAAGTGGAAGGTGACAGTTGATCCAACAAGGGGACGTGCTAAGGTTGTCCAGTGAGAGAGAGGGCAGAGGACCCCCTGCTGCTCTGGATGGTGGGCATCCAAGGAGTCCGGTTACACATCTGCCCTCCTGCCTTGCCCACTAACCTTTTGAGGAGGCAGGTGTCCATCGCCGTGGGTGTCCCGGCTCAGGTTTGGAGACCCCTTTCAGGGAAGCAAGGAGGAGTTCTAGCCACGGGTCACTGTTCAGGGTGGGTGGACTCCAAGGGACCTCCTGCTCAGCCTGACTTCCCACAGGCTCTTGGCTTTTGTCCTCACAACAGGTCTTCGATGCGTTCACCCCAAGGCTTCAGGATTCCAACAAGAAAGTGAACCAGTGGGCGCTGGAGTCCCTGGGGCACATGCTCCCCATCCTTCGAGAGTCCGTGCTTCCCTTGCTGCTTTCCCTCCTCATCGCCGTCGCAGACAACCTCAACTCGAAGAACGCCGGGATTTCCACCGCCGCCGCCACCGTGCTGGATGTGATGATGGAGTGTCTGGGTGAGCAGCCCACCATGGCCCTGGGGGCTCTGGGAGGCGGCCGGTGCCCACTCCACCACACCTACCTCCTGGAGGAAGCATTGGGGGAGGATGGGGGAGGGATGAGAGCTGAGAGGAGCCATCAGGAGTCAAGAGCGTCTCAGTCCCTGTGTGCCTCACGAGGTCAAGTCTCCAATATTGGCTGGACCTTCTGGGGCATCCATGTCCGCTCCTGTCCACTGTGGATGGCTAGGAGGGGATATTTGGTATGGATGGAATGCAGTTTCAAAGGCCTCAGGTGTGCTGAGAAAATGCAACCTGGGTAGATAGACTCCCGTCCAGACCTATATGTGGAAGTGCAAGTCTGAAAACCACCCTGGCTGGCCTTTGCAGTGTGTCTGACATGCATAGGTTGGTGTCTGGCTTCTGGCATTTATGGACCATCCTGGGCTAGAAACACTTCCTAGTTCATTTGCCCTTCTCTGTTCCCCACACCCTGCCCTAGCCCGGCTCCAGGAGCTGGGGCAGCAGCTGTGTCCTTGGCTAGAGCTGCCAGGAGTTTCAGTTACAAATCAAGGGCCTGGTCAAGCCCTTCTCTGTCTCTTGAGTTCATAAATACTGTCAATTTCCGCATTTCATCTCAGAGAGAATTTATGATTTGCTGAGTTTGTTGCTGTAGAACAAACAATATAAATCGAGCTCTAAATTACGGCTTGTTCTCAGCACTGCCCTGGCTAAGTGAGATTGCTGTTGCCAATAACCAAGGCTCTGGGTAAATCACCTTGGACCCTGGATTTATTGGGGGAACCTGTACCAAGCAAAATGGGCTGTTAGCTCTTTGACGGGGATGAGTACCTGTGTCTGGGGAAAGGACCCTTTTAACTCTTCCTCCTCCAGGGGTTTCGCTTTCTTCTCTCTGTCACCTGGTCAACCTTCATGAGCGCAGTGGGGCTTGGGCAATAGAAATTGGTGTCTCCTGTAGTCACAAGTACTGCCCTTACCTGGAGTGGCCATTCTGGCAAGTGCTAGACCTGGAGATGGCCTGTGTATTAGTCTCTTTCTGCTGCTGTAACAAAACCCTCCAAACCTGAGAACTTTGTGGTGTGTGTGGGTGTGGGTGTGTGGTGGGTGTGCCTGTGGTGGCCCAGGGGTGACTTTGAGAATCATCCTGGATTTTTCTACTTCCTTATTGCTTTGCTCTGGGGTTTTCCAGGCTCCACTTTCAGGGGCTGGAAGTGCAAGGCTGCTGCCATTTTCTGCATTTGCATGTGGGATCTGTGATCCAAACTCAGGACCTTCTTCTTGGGAGACAGAGGCTTAACCCCTGAACCATCTCTCCAGCCTTAAGCCTGAGAACTTCATAAAGGAAGATTCTCTAGTTCACAGTCCTAGAAGCTCAAGAGCAGGGCTTTGCTCAGCTCGTGGGCGGGAGGGGTCCCCACAGTGAATGGCATTGCAATGATGGGGCTGGTATGGAAGGGATTACATGGTGAGACAGGAAGCCAGGGACCAAGAAGGGGGCAGCCTTGCTCTTTTGTAAGAACCTACTCTTGGGTCTGGGGAGATAGCTCAGCTGGTAAAAACACTTGCTTTCAAGCATGAGTACTTGGGTTTGGAACCTATATAAGTCGGATGTGGGTACACACATCTGTCATCACAGTGCTCCTATAACAAGATGGGAGGCAGGGACGGTCCCCCAAAGATCATGGGTCAGAGAGTTTGGGGAATGCAGAAGAGAACAAGAGTGTTTTAAACAAGGTGGAAGGTGAGGACTGATACCTGAGATTGTCCTCTGACTGCCACACATGCACCTCCTGCATGCACGTGCACATACACACACACACACACACACACACACACACACACACACACACACACACACAGAGAGAGAAAGAAAGAGAGAAAGATTTAAAAAAGAAAAAAACCATAGATCATACTGTTGTGGGACTAACTCATTTCTCAAGACCAACATTAATCCCTCCCAAGTGCAAAGCTGTCCAACAATCTCATTACTTTCCACCAAGCCCCACTGCTTAAAGATTTCAACACCTTAGCGTTTCCACACTGGGGACTGTGCTTCGAATACACGGACCTTTGGGAAGGTGAACCACATCCAAATCATAGCAGGTTGCTTTGACATCTGACCACACCGTCAAGCAGGGTCGCAGCTCAGGGAGACGCTGTTCTCCCCTCCTTCCGGGTCAGGTTTCTCTGAATACCACCGGAAAGAAGATGGTCTCTGTGGTCCACGAGCCAGGGGCTTTTGATGTGGGGAGAACTCTGCAGTCACGAGGGGGACTGTTTTCTCTTGTAATGCTTGGATCACTTCGTGGGTGGGGTTGGGATAGTGTTGGCCTCAAAGGGTTGAATGACGCCCATTAAATCCCTGGCAGAAGTCCCTGTGGAGCTTGTGGGATGAAGCAGATGAAGACCTACTTTGGCTCTAGGTAACATTTGAGCAGGTGTGGGAATGAGTGTCTGGGCCAGCTGGCTTTGATATGCACCACACCTTCTTGGTCCAATCAGCAACATTGATTTAAAATATTTTTGACTATAAATAACAAGCTGATTTCTCTACCTACATGGGACAGAGCCATAGGATTGTGCTTAGTGATAGGTGTATTTCATTAGTGCCCGTGAGGACCGATGGAAGAGTCAAGCTGCTCCCAGGCAGAGTTCGCATCTGCAGAGAATGCTCTGAGCTTGGCCCACAGAGCGGAGATAAGCAACTGAGCTCCTCACCGCCCAGGACATGTTGGTAGCTAGAAGAGGAAGAGGAGCAGAAAAGGAGCTTCTCCTAAGCTACCAGTCTGGTGGTCCTACAAGTCCCATGGTGGAGGGTCCTTAACACTGTAAGCCCCCGTTGATGGGCGTGAGCGCTCTCCCAAGCTTGTTTCTTCGCGCCCCCACCCTGCCCCGGGGATTCTGGGCTGGACTGTTGAATGCTTAAGTGTGGAAAGTCACCGAGCATCAGCTCAACATGGTATTGTTTGCTTCCTGCTAAGTGCATCGCCCAAAGGATCAAGAGCAACGCCAGATGAGACCGCCTTCCCTCCCCAGGTCCAGATGGCATAACCGAACGGAGACGCTGCTGGTGGAAGGCGGTGCTCGCTCGGGATGAGCCGACGTCGTCTCTTCTGCTTCCTCCTCGGCTTTCCTGAGGGCGGCTGGTTGGACAGTGTGGGGGTGGACAGAACAGGTGTAGGCTTCTGCCCTGGTTTCCTTTGGGGGCGCCCCGAGGAAGGTACTTGTTCCCTGACCTCTGCTGTTTACCACTCACTTTCAGCCCTGGGGGTCTCTGAGTTTGAGGCTCATGGTGGCATTTTACCTACTTGGCACCAAGATTTGATTGAAGGGGAATTTTTTTTTTTTCTGGATTGAGGAAGTTCCTGAGCAGATACATTGGCCCTGTCTTTGGGCTCTGTTGCTAGGTCAGTTACAGAAGAAACTCCCCTGAGGAAAACATCAGGCTGTTGACAGCTCTGCTCTCCTGGATGACCTTGGCATTCCGGCTTCTCAGAGCCCAGAAGCGCTGTCTTAATTTAGCCCGGCCTCTGGCCAGTGCTGCAGAGCGCAGATAAGCAGGGACAGGTGGCCTCAGATCTGCTTTCCTGCTTTTCTCTCTGACTTGAAGCTATTACCTTCTGTAAATCATAAGACCAACATTACTTTACTAATAGGATTTTAATAGGCATCCAGGATGCTTCTCAATACACCGACTTCTAGCTTCTATTCCTTAGGTACAAATTCCCCCAGTTAAAAAATCCTAATCTGAATACAATTTTGATGACATCTTTTCTTTAACACTCCCTAGGGTGGACACTGGTGGCACGTGCCAGTGGTCTCAATGCTTTGGAGGCTGTGGCAGTATTGTTAGGAGCGTAAGGCCAGCTGCACAGTGAGACCCTGTCTCAAAAGTCCAAGGAGGCAATACTTAGTAGTTATTGAGAAAATGGAAATTATAAAGTATTTGAAAAAGAAATAGCTCATTTATAGTGAGCACCAGCTCCCCAAAACGCCACTGTTAACATTTGGCATCTTTCTTTTCATATTGTTTTAAAAACAATTTGAAGTGTTTTTAACTTAATTAATTAACTAATTAATTGTGTGTATATCAGAAGGCACTGTGTGTCCTTGTAGAGGACCAAGGATGATTTTGGGAATCATCCCAGATTGTTTCTACCTCCTTTTTGTTTCACTCTAGAATTTCCCAGGGTCCATCCAAAGCAGACCAGAAATACAGGCTGCAGCCATTTCCACCTGGCGTTTTTTACATGGGACCTGGGATCTGAACTCAGGACTCTCTGCTTGGGAGGCAGAGTCTTAACCCCTGAGCCATCTCTCCAGCCCTTCATTTCAGATTTTTTCATGTACATAGTTATGTGCACAGTGGTGGCCATAGTGTGCTTTTGAGTTTCCATCCTGCTTTAAACCAGTCAGAGATGTGAGTATCTACATACGAATCTGCTCTTGAGTTCCCAGCTGCACCACGGTCCACGTGCCTCTGCAGATGGGTCATTCCCCAGCTTTTTCTGCACCCCATTTAGCCACAGGGAGAACTGTAACACACTGTAACATACTGAATCTTGTGCTTTAATGTACATATTTAGTTATTCATGAGAAAGAGGGAAGAAGAGAGAGAGAGAGAGAGAAGTGATGTACGTATGTTATGATACTCATGGAAGTCAGAAGACAACTTTCAGAAGTTAGTTCTCTCTTTCTACCATGTGGGGTCCAGGAATTGAACTCAGGTCACCAGGTTTGCAGGCTGATGCCTTTACCTGATGCGTCATCTCTCGGACCCCCGAGTCTTGCAATGGCTGTTCTGAGGCCATTTTTCACTCCAGCTTCTTTTCTTCCACTGTCCACACTGCCGTGGTTTTTACGCTTTCTTCAGCAGCTCTTCTTCGTGCCAGGAACGTGATTTATTTGGCGTGCATGAAGTCATGTAAACCAGCTGTGCTGGTGCACATCTGTAATCCCAGTATTTGAGAGGCGGAGGCAGGAGAATCCTTGGCTGGAAGGTAATTCAGGGCCAGTCTGGGAAATGCGAGACCCTGTCTCAGAATGCAAGCAAGCAACAAAATTCTTCTTGAGCAGCCCTGGAGCTTCGCCGGGTGGAGCAGTGGAGCAGGCGTGGGGCTCGGGCCTCTGCGTGTGGCAGAGAGGGAAGCCTAGACTGCCGCCGGTCACACACGCTGGCTTTCTCGGTGAGGCGGGCAGGAGAGAAGCCTCTGGAACACAAGCTGGGCAGCTAGGCTGGTGCAGGATGCTTCCAGCCCTCTGGATGGTAGACTGCAACCTTTTCCTTTTGAAAGATATTTTATTTATTTGAGAAAGAGAGAGAGAGAAAGAGAGAGAAGTATATGTCAGAGGACAGTTCTTTGCAAATGGCAGATTCCAGCTTTTCTTTTTTTCTTTCTTTTTAAAATATCTTTTATTTGAGAGAGCGAGAGAGCAAGAAAGCAAGATAGAGAGTTGGGGGGAAAGAAAGAGAGGAGGGGGGAGGAAGGGAGAGAGAAAATAACTTTCGAAAGTCCAATTTCTTCTTCCACCACGTGGACTCCACGGACCAAACTCAGGTCTCCAGGTTTGTGTACAGCTGTTTTCTACTAGGCCAGTTCACTGCCCTTCTTGCCTTCCTTCCTCCCTCCTTTTCTCCCTCATTCCTTCCCTCCCTCCACTCTTTCCTTCCTTTCTTCCTTGATGCTGGGGATTGAACATGCTGGACAAATGGTGCACCATGGTGCTGAAACTTCAACCCATGATTCTTGCTTCTGATTTGGTCTCTCCACTGTGAAAGTTGTTGGACTTCCAGAGAATTTTAGGGTAATAATCAAGCTCATAGTAACGAATGGCAGATGCATGGTAGTTAGGTAATGTAGGTCGGATCCTAAACATTAAATTAGCATTTAATCCTTGCAGCAAGTCCATAAGAAGAGCTAGGATCGCCCCCATCTTTAGAAAGGCAAGCTGAGGCATAGTGAGAAAGAGGCTCAGTCAGCATCATACAGTGAAATGGAAAGAGCCTGGGCTTGCGCTCAGGTGATCTGCACCCCGATTCGGCACCCTTCATCAAGATGCCATTTCTCATTAAGTTGGCATGACCCCAAAAAGAAGTCTTTGTTGTAAGAGTGGCCAGAAAAAGACAGGCCGACTGTCTGGATGTCGTTCTGGCATTTGTAAACCAACCTGGGAACGCTGTCCTGCTTTGACATTTCTCTGTGCTCTGCAAGCATTTAACAAGCACCTGCTGTATGCCGGGCAGCGTGGGACCATGGTCTTAACTAACTACCTGCCTGATGTGTGTTTCCAAGTTTGTTTCTTTCTGGTTCTGGAAGGACCATATTAGGGGCGAGGAACTAGACTGAGCGTTGTGAGAGATGATCAAGGAAGAAGTTCTTTGCCTCCACTATGTGACTGGACTGGCCATTTAAGTGCTCTGTGTCTCAGGCTCTGGCCCCCAGTGTTTGAATTTCTTAAAACTGACTTGACGGTATGGTAGTGGTGAGAGCGGGACCTTGGAGAGGTGCTTAGGCCCAGAGCCTCTTCCCTCATGAATGGATGAATGGTCAGTTATCACGAGTAGCTCCTGATGAAGAGGATGGATTTGGCACCTCTCTCTCTCTCTCTTTCTCTCCCTCTCCCCCTCCCCTCTCCTCCCCTCCCCCTCCCCTTTCTCCCCCTCCCTTTCTCCCTATCCCTCTCCCTCCATCCCTATCTCTCTCTCTCTCTCTCCCTCTCCCTCTCTTTTTCCTTCTCTCCCTTCCTCCCTCTCTTTCACCATGGGCTAATGTACCACCCAGATCCTTATCAGAGGTTAGTTGGTACATGCTCTTATATTTCCCACCCTCCAGACAAGACAATCAGGACTAAGACAATCAGGATACACTTGCTGAGTGGCTGTACAGCCCTGTCCTCTTGACAGGTGTGGGCAAGACCCACAGCCACATCCCATGAAAGGCATTTCGTCACCTGCCCCTCCTCCTGCTGAATCATGCTGTGACTGCTGTGGTTGCAGAATGCCAAGAGCTGGTCATGCAGAAACTGGGCATTTTAGGAGCAGATTTATGCCAGGAACTAGGCATGGGGAGAGATGGGTATGCTGGAATGGGTGTCTTAGGAGCTGGGCATGCCAGGAGATGGACAAGTGGGGAGATGGGCATCTGGAAATAGGACATACAAGAACAGGGCATGACAGGAGCTGGGCATGCTGGGAGCTGGGCATGCTGAAACTTGGGTGCTCTGGAAGCTGGGCATGCTGGGAGCTGGGCATGCTGGGAGCTGGGTGCTCTGGAAGCTGGGCATGCTGGGAGCTGGGTGCTCTGGAAGCTGGGCATGCTGGGAGCTGGGCATGCTGGGAGCTGGGCATGCTGATGGCTGGGCATGCTGGGAGCTGGGCATATTGGGAGCTGGGCAGGCTGGAGGCTGAGCATGCTGGGAGCTGGGCAGGCTGGTGCTGGGCAGGCTGGTGGCTGGGCATGCTGGGAGCTGGGCATGCTGGGAGCTGGGCATCCTGGGAGCTGGGCATATTGGGAGCTGGGCAGGCTGGAGGCTGAGCATTCTGGGAGCTGGGCAGGCTGGTGGCTGGGCATGCTGGGAGCTGGGCAGGCTGGTGCTGGGCAAGCTGGTGGCTGGGCATGCTGAGGCCTTCAGGTTCATGGCAGGGCAGTGGGGAGATTGAAGGAGATGGTCTGAGCTGTGCCTCTCTGAATTAGACCAGCTTTTCTCAGGAGACAGTCACTTTCTCCTCACGTCTTTGGAAGGGCTGCAGGTCATCAGGTTTAGTAGTCTGAGAAACCAGAGGACTTCAAGCCCGTGGAAGCACAGGCAGCATCTGAGTCAGGGTCTTGCTGACATTGTCTTTAGAGCCCACTCAAAAGTCCAAGAACCTTAGGTCCTGAGACATCGCCCCCTCAGTGCTGTCTTGTGGGCCTTCCAGAGGCTGGCACGCTAAGAACGTTCTCTCCCTTTTCCAAACAAACAAATAAAAGTAATAAAAACAGAGAAGCAAAAAAAACAACATCAACACCACTGTGACCTGGGAAATGAATTCACTCTCCGTGGGGTCTCTTCCCCATGTGGGCATGTGGGCACCTGGCATCACGAGTGCCTGGTGCTCTGGTGTGGCCTGCAGCTCCACGGCCACTGACATCTCCATCTCTTCCAGACCCTCTTTGCCTCCTGCAAGCGTTTGCTGGGCGTGTGCGTTTCCTGAGTGGCCGGGCGATGCTGGGTATCACAGAACGTCTATCAGGTGAACACCTCGACCCCACCCGTCCAGACCTCCTGCCCACCGATGTTATCTTCAGTCTCATGGGTCATTGAAGAATTCCGATGATTTTCTTTTCTGTGTGTCAAGCTCCGTAATACCACAGTCACTCTTTGTTTTCGGTCAAAGGGAAGCCCATATGCATATAACCAAATAGCTTGTAAAAAATGCATTTTGTCCTCTTTACAGACCAGGTTTTAATTTTTTTTTGAACGTGTGCATATTCGTATGTGTGAAGATGCGCTTTCGTATGTGGGTGCATGTGCACGTGTATGTGCAGGTGTGTGGAGGCCAGAGGTCAGTCTCCATTGTCATTCTTTTGACACTTTGATTTTCTGAGACGGCATCTTTCAGTGTCTTGGAACGCTCCGTGGCGTCTAGGCTGGCTGACCAGGGAGCCCCGGGGACCCTAGGTAAGCTCGACTTCCCTAGCTCTGGGCTTACCAGGGATGCCACCATACTCAGCTTTTTGTGTGTGAATTCTGGGGTGAGATTTGTTCTAAGCCTCCTGCTGCCCACTTGCGCTTACCCGCGTGGGACCTTTGAAGGAGCCTGTGGGTTTCCCGCCTGTCCCCACATCTCTCTTGGGTAGAGATGCTGAAAGTGGAGCCCAGAAGGGCTGCGGACCCTTAAGGAGATTCAGGGCTTGCCCCCAGGAGCCGGGGCCTCCCCTGTAGCTCTCTTCTCCCTGGGCGGCCTGCCTGCCCTCGCGTCCTGGATGCCGGAGCGCTGCCCTCCTGCCGCAGCCTGTTCTCTGGCTTTTACCTGTCCACGTGCGGCTCCTCTGCTCACGAAGCCGGGCACCATCCTCTTCCTCCACTTGGGCCCCGCCCGTTCTACTCTCACCCAGCATCACCTCCTGTCCCCCTTTCCCCTCGCGCTTCTCAGGCATGCGCTCCAAGGACCATCTCCTCTCCCAGCGCCTCCTGGCCACGGTCCTCGGGGGCTACTTGGTTGTCACGTGGCCTCATTCAGAACCTTGGAGCCAGCTCCTAATTCTGGCTTCTGCATTCCTTCTCTTGCCGGTGGCCCGAGGGAGCTCCTTACCTTCCACCTGGGTGCCAGACTTTCTCTGAAAGGAAGAGTGTTGGGGGGCTTCGATGGGGGCTGCCGGATGATGCTTGGCAGCCCTGAGGCGGGGACAGGGGCCTGGAACTACTGCCACTTAGGAGACTAGATGAGGCGTCCAGAGCTGGGTGAGAAGCCTTATTGTAATTTACTTACTACATATTTCACCACCTTTTCCCCAAGACCTCAAAAGCAACAGTTTCTCGAGAACATTTCTGCTAACTTGGTGGCAGCCAGAAGCGAGAAAATTTCTTTTGATGCAAGGCGTGGGCTAAAAATAGCACAGCTTAGTAGGAGCAAATCTTTTGCTAATGACTTCAGCTGTCTTTTAAGCTGAGGTTTAATGGGTCCGCTCCCTCCCAATGGCTCCCAGGGGGCTTCTGTCCCTCGGCCAGCTTGACAGACTGACCTGGCCAGGAGGGAGATAACCAGCTGTCCCTGTCCCTGGGGAGTGTGGCTCTGCAGCAGCCGGGACGTGAGAGGAAGGAAGCCAGGGCGGTGGAGCTGAGCTGGGTAGATGGCTGCCTTTTGTGAGAAGGAGACTTCTGGGGGGCGGAGTCAGTTCGCCTCACCATTCTGGAGACAGGCTTCAGGGAGGCCCGAAGGTGAGCCTCGGCGGTAGAGAGGCAGCTCCGTTAGGAAAAGGGCCCAGGAAGCCCCTTGGTGGAAGCCAAGGTGTTCCTGGGCCTGGTTCTTGGGATTGTTCCTACTTTCTTTTGTTTCCATTTTTAAAAAATATTTTATTTATTTTAGGTGTGTGTGTGCGTGTGCTTGAGTGTGTGTGCTTGTGTGTGTATCAGAGGGCACTGTGTGTCCCTGTGGAGACCAAGGGTGACTTCAGGAATTATCCTGGATTGCTTCTACCTCCCAGTCTTAACTCTGAGCCATCTCTCCATCCCCCATTATCAATATACTTAGCAAAATTTACTACCTTCACCATTTTAAGGATAGAGTTTATCTGGCATTAGATACATTCCTACCGGTGTCCAGTGATCAGCCTCATCTGTTTTCCTGTTATGAAACCGAAACTCTCCCCTTGTTCTGCAGTAACTCTCCCCACTCCTTGGTCCCTGTGACCGCCTTTCTACTTCCTGTCTCCGTGAGGGTCGCTCTAGCAGTCTCCTGTGAGTGGGATCTGACACAGTTTGTCTTCCTGGCCTAGTTCATTCACCACAATGTCTCCAAAGATCATCCCTGTTGCTGCAGATTTGTGAAATTCCTTTTGCGTTATGTGTGCACGTGTGTGTGTGTGTGTGTGTGTGTGTGTGTGTGTGTGTGTTTGTGTGTGTGTGTATGTGTGTACATGTGAGCATGAGCATGCGTGCACATAGGTGCATGTGGAGCCTAGAGGTCAACACTGGGTGTCTTCCTCAGTTGCTGTCTGCTTTTGTTTTGAGACAGGGTCTCTCATCGGAACTGGACTTTACTGGTTTGGCTGGACGAGCTGGCCAGCAAGCCCAGGGTTTCTCCTTGTCTCCACACCTCGAGTTACTCGGATTATAAATACATTTGTTTGGTTTTTAATGTGCAGTCTTGGGCACTGAACTCCTTCTAGACCTTCTAGACCCTAGATCTGCCTCTGAGGTGTGGAACCCCTAGAAGTTGGGAGAACAAGCATGCATGGGGGCTTTGGAGCCAAGGCAGAGAGACCCCTGCCTTGCCGCATTGCCCTTCCATTGAGTCTTGCTTTTCTTTTCTTCACAACAGGCACATGTTCTTTCCTTGTATGTGAAACGAGCCCCACCTTGAATCTCCACCCCTGGGACTCAGTGGGTCCCAGGACATGGTCAGGCCCGTGGAACCTTGTGGCCACTGGCCCTGTGCATGAACGCAGCAGTGCTCTCAGGGGTATTTGCTTTCCCCAGCACTTGTCCTTGTGCAATGACAGACAGGGCAGGTTTCTGGTAAAACAAGCATGGTTAGCACTTATGGTGAGCTCAGCAGGCCGGGAGAGACTTTCACATTGGCTGCAGCCCTGACATCTGGTGATGAGGGCTGGCTGCGGGCCCAGATGCATGCTGGGAATTCTTGGGTTGGGGTTCGTAGATGACAAGATTCAGAGGTCCATCACTGAGTGGACGGTCTGCGTGGTGGAGTCTGATAATTAGCACGCGTGTTCATCCTCACGGCTGCTGCTTGCCGTGCCGTGGGTTTTGACTGTAGGCCCTGTTGGTCGTGTCTCCCCGTAATGGTTTTATCTGGCCCAATGCTTCACTGGGGAGTCTTGACTTCTCTGCCTGTTACTGGAGTCGCTGGAGTCAGAGTCTGGGACCTGGCAGGCCTTAGAAACTGGGCTCGGCCTCTTGTCTTCAACAGGCCAAGTAATGATACGAGTGAGAATGAAAAGCAGAAAAGACATGGTTATGTTGGGAAGAAGTCCAAATAAAGAGGTCTAGCGTTCTCCCCAAATCCATCTGGATCGTGGCATGAACTGTAGGCTTAAGCGAACATAAGAAGTGTGCGTGACTGGTCCAAGTGTGGTCCCACCCATCATTGTCTCAGCAGCAGCCGCCCCTACAAAGAGGTCTGACAACTGTCAGCACTATGTCGAATCTCTTTCCAGGAGACAAGTTTCTTCCTTGACTCACATCACGCCTCAGCCTTTTTCTTTTCCCTGGGGAGAAGTCCCTGGGGAAATTTCAGTTTCTCTATAGCCAAAAGGGGGAAGAGGCACAAGGGTCTCTTTAGGTATCTTCATTCCTGTGAGGACAGTTGTGTCCCTAGTGTAGTATGTGACTTCCACAGGTGGCTGTGTGGATTCATGGAGTGATAATACTATTTGTCACCTGCCTACCTAAAGGTAGACACTTGACGTGTATCTATTATTGAAACTCTAGCAATCTTGAGACCTTGTCTCGGGACTATTGTCCTTCCTTTGTGGATATGGAAAAGACCCAGAAAGGCTGTATCTCTTTCCCAGGTTCACATAGCTGCTGGATTGCAGGGACAGATTTGTCCCTCTCCCCCAGGGATGAGGGGACACGTTGAGATTATCATGGACCCTAATTGCTTTTGCCTTGTGGAGCATAAAACCAAAGATTGTATTTTAGGATTAGTTGTTGTGAATAGGAATATAAACCAGTATTTGTCTGCTGATGTTAAAATAAATGAAAACTTTCTAGTATTTTATTATTTATTTATTTATTTATTTTTTATTGTGTGTGTGTGTGTGTGTGTGTGAGAGAGAGAGAGAGACAGACAGAGAGACTGTGAATGTCGTGGGCGGAGGTAGAGAACAACTTTTGGATGTCGGGTCTCTTTCCATCATGTGGCTTCTAGAAATTGAACTCAAGTTGCCAGGTTTACAAGCAGGTACGTGTATACGCTACCCCCCTGAAAACATTTGAATGGACCCCTTAAATGTATCGTGAACCTTGTACACTGTGCCTAGCAGGGAAATCGGCCCTCGGGGGTGTCTGCGATATGAAGTGTCCACAAGAATCGATGCCCCTAGAGAGGGCAGTGTGAGGAGAGAGACTGTTCAGCCTATGCGATCCTCTCTCTTTCCTCCCTCAGGGCTGGTGGCCTCAGTTTACCCTCGCAAGCCTCAGGCCGTGGAGCGGCACGTCCTTCCTGTCCTCTGGTACTTCCTGAGCAACATGATTGGGAGCGGCGTCCTGCCCGGGCGCTGCGGCAACGTCCGCCCAGGGGTGTGCCGGCTGGCCACGAGTCTCCACGAGCAGATGGGGTCCCGCCTGCAGGACTTCGCCGCCAACCAGCCAAAGCAAGTTCTCAAGACCCTCCAGGAACTCTTGGAGCCCGAATCCCTGGGAAGCAGCCACAGGGGCTCGGATGGAGGGGTGCTCCCCGATAACAAGACCACCGGCCGCTCCTGCCCCAGGCGGCCCAGTTAAAGATGGGTCCGAAATGGGCGGGCATTATTTTTTTACCTTACTTTATTTTTTATTATGGAATCATCTCCTGCTCCTCTCACCCCTGTAGTATAGAGTATATTTTGAAGTAGAAATAAAAGAATTACTTATTTTTCTAAGGTTATCTTATCATGCACTTTTCTTTCAGTAAGGTAGGTTTACGAAAGTGACGCTATCAGGTAAGGCTGCGACAAAGATCCAGGAAAGCAAGGGTCACACAGGGCCACATGTTGCAGGGCACTCGGGTGAGACCCCCATCTGTGAGCAGCTGGGGTCCTCATGAGCCTCTGGCTGCTCACTGGAATCTGGTTACTGGTCTCATTAGAAACGAGTGCCCCAAAGGTCTGGCCCATTGCGATTCTGTCCTGCCAAATCTTTAGCTAAGAGTCTGCTCCTCCTATGGGATCTGCTGTCCAGCCCCGCAAGGTGAGGGGAAGTGTGTCTATAGTCCCAGTACCTCTACAGTCAGGTGGGAGGCAGAGAGGAGAATCCCTTGAGGCTTTTGGGTTAGCTAGCCAATGGCAAATGATAAGAGATCTTGCCCTAAACCAGGTAGATATCAAGGACTGATGTCTGAAGTTGCCCTCTGACCTCCACGCGTGTGTGCTGTAATGTGTTTGCCTGTACTCATGCAAGATTAAAAGTAACCAAAACTAAACACCCCAAGTGGAAACGCTTGATGGAGCCAATTGTACTGCACCATATCCGGGTGTCACGGGATGTAGTTGGGCTAAGTCACCACTACTGCGTTGGGCTCGGTGTGGACCAGGACATGAAGAAGCAGGGAAAGTGATGTCCTTGAGGAGAAGCTAGTAACTGTGGGGGAGCAGGGGGTCCCGGCAGTGGGAAGGGGGCATGCGGCATCAGCTTCCGGACCGGACAGAGGTACAACCAGAAGGACTGAGAGTGCAGATCAACCACCTCAAACCCGTGGCAGGGCAGCTCCGGTACTGACGGGGCAACATCCCAGCAGTGGCCGAGTTCCAACCACAGCAAGATGCAAGGGCAGATCCACAGGGCCTGCCAGTGGACCCTCTGCATGGCCCCACACCTGACCTCTAGTCTTGACCTCGGTTCCACGCCAGTGTTCTGAGTGTCTCGAGGGAGCCTGGCCCCAGGCTGTCCTGCGCCAGGCGACCCCTTCCGTCTGCTGGGCTTCTTCCACGTCAGATGGGGCCTGACTTCAAAGTGTGACTTGGGGTTTTTCCAGTGTCAGAGTGAGTGACTGCTCATGGGGTCGTGACCCCATAACCCCAGCAGGGACTTCCTGCCAGCCACTTAGCTCTGTGCCACGCAGACAGGAAGCCATGCAAGATGCTGAGGCCGAATTTGAACGGTTTTGAGTGCTTTAATGCAGCTTGATTAACTGTGTCTGCTCGTTGTCTGAGCGTGCTTTTCGGGAGACCCGTGTTTTCTGCCTGTCAAGAACTAAGAGGAGTGGGCTGGAGAGATGGCTCAGGCGTTACGACTCTGCCTAGCAAGCAGGAGGACCTGAGTTCAGATTCCAGGTAGCACGTTAAAAAAAAAAAAAAAAAAAGAGCCAAGAGAAGAATCGGAATATTTCAGGACTCTAGAATTGTTAGGGGCACATACAGCCCATCGTGGCAAAGAAGTCACACAGGTAGGAACGTGAGCAGCTGGTCACTTTGCACTTATAGTCAGGAAGGAGAAGGAGAGGTGATAGGGGAGAGGAGAGGAAGAGGTTCGGGAGGGGGTGGTGGGGTGGTGGGAGGGGGTGGTGGGAGGGGTGGTGGGAGGGAGAGGTGGGAGGGGGTGGTGGGGGGGAGAGGTGGGAGGGGGTGGTGGGGGGGAGAGGTGGGAGGGGGTGGTGGGGGGAGAGGTGGGAGGGGGTGGGGGGGAGAGGTGGGAGGGGTGCTTGTGCTCGCTTGCTTCCGCCCTCAGCTCTGCCCACGTTCAAGGCAGGCCTTCCTTTCCTCTTGGCCTCGCAGACTCGCTCAGCGCTGTGTCTCCTAGGTGATTTCTAAGTGGAGATTTCAGGGAACCTAAACTTTAGGTTCCTACCTTTGGGGTGAAGACCAGGGGTTCTCTTTTCCTTGGTGGAGAGAAATGGGTGGAGTCGCAAAAAGGAAAATGGAAGAAGATTAACCTGGACTCACCTCGGCCTGTAGACCAGGAAAGATTGAAGGAATGTGGTGTCTGGGTCCCTCCTTTAGGGCTGTGACTCAATTGATCTGAAGTGGAGTTCAGGTATCTCCCTTCCTCTCCCCTCTCCTCCCTCCTTCCCTCTCTCCCCTCTCCTCCCTCCTTCCCTCTCTCCCCTCTCCTCCCTCCTTCCCTCCCTTCCCCCTTCTTTTCCGTCCGTTCCTTCCTATCCTCCCTCCCTTCCTCGTCCCTCCCATCCCTCCTTCCCATCCCTCCCTCCCTCCCCTTCCTTTCTCCCCTTCCCCCTTCCCCGTCCTCCCTCTCCCCTCCCTCCCTCCCTCTCCTTCCCTCCCCTTCCTCTCTCTCTTCCCATCCCTTCCTCCTCTCCCTCCCTCCCCTTCCCTATCCCCTCCCTCCCCTCACTTCCCTTCCTCCTCTCCCTCCCCTTCCTCACCTCCCTCCCTCTCTTCCTCGCCCTTCCTCCCTTCCTCTTCTCCCTCCCCTCCCTTCTTTCCTTCCTTTTCCTTTCCTCCCCTCCCCTCCCTCCCGCCTTTCCTCCCTCCCTCCCTCTCCTCTCCTCCTCCCCTTCCTCCCCTCCTCCCTTCTCTGTCCTCCCTCCCCTTCCTCCCCCTCTCCTCCCTCCCCTTCCTCCCCTCTCTCCCCTTCCTCCTTCCCTTCCCTCTCCTCCTCCCCTCCTCCCTCCCTACCTCCTTCCTCCCTGTCCCTCCCTCCCGCTTCCTGTCCTCCCTCCCCTCCCTCCCCTTCTCCTCCTCTCCTGCCCTCCCTGTCCCTTTCCTACCTCCCCTTCCTCTTCTCCTCCCTCCTTCCCTTTCCTCAACCTCCCTCCCCCCTTCCTCCCCTCCTCTCTTCCGCTCCTCCCTCCCTTCCTCCCTCCCTCCCTCCTTCCTTCCTTCCCTCCTTCCCTTCTTTTCTTCTTCTCCCACTTTTCCTATCTCCTCTTCTTCCTTCTTCCTTTCCCTCCATCTTTCATCCTGCCTTCTTTAGCTGATACTAACTTGTGGCCACATTCAGAAAGCACGGTAGCTCTGGTCCTATCGGTTCAGCCCTAGGGTGTCCTCACATTGGAGATAGAAGAAAAGTCAGGCACGAGGGTCTGAGGTCTAGTTCAAGCCAGGGGCCACTGCCTGCTGGAGTGTGGCTTTGGACCCTTTTGTTAACCTCTCTGATCTTCATTTCCCTTATTAATCTAAGGCATCTGTGCAGGGGTGTGTAACAACATCCACTTTAGCCCCGCTTGCCGTGAGCAGTAATGAGCGAATTCTTGTAAACTACTTAGAATAGATCCCAGGCACAGGGAGCCCCCGGTGAGCACCAGCTGTGATAGGGTCACTGCTTCAGAAGTCAGCGATCCAGGGCCTCGTGGGAATGCTGATGCCCTGTTGGGGTTCTTGGGACCTGAGACCCACTGTCAGCCTGTTAGGGCCCAGCTCAAAGAAGGGGTCTGCTTCGACCTCTCTGCTCACCTTTTGGGAGCCTGGCTTGACAGACCCTTGCATTTGCCTTGGGTTTTTCCCGCCCTAGTGGAGAACAGAGGAGATGGCGGCCTCTCTCCCTGCTGGGTCCCTCCCCTCGCAGACTCACAGCTGGACGCAGACTCACAGCTGGAGGCAGACTCACAGCTGGAGGCAGAACGGCGCAGAGAGTGGAGCACTTTCCAGCTGAACGGAGTTTTTTCTTTCATGATGTGTTAGTCTCACCACTAGGAAAGAAAGGGGGGAGCTGGCGAGGGTGAGGAGCCTTCTGCTCTCCTCAGCGGAGGCAGGGAGGAAGAGCAGCCTCCTCACGCAAAGTCTGCAGTGTTCCGATCCGTGGCTCTTCTCGACGTCCTTGAAGGAAGAGATTTCTTCTCTCCCAGGGGCGCGCCGTGGCCGTCCTTAGCCCGCACAGAGCGTTATGGCAATCAGTGTCCCGTGCAGCCCTTGATGGGCAGATCTGGATGAGGCTTGGGGTTCTGTATACCCAGCAAGCTGAGGCGCTGTGGGCACTGTGGTGTGGCAGGGACTTGGGGGCAGAGTCCTGAGACACAGCTAAAGTGTGTCGTGGAGCGATGTGCTCAGGCCCATCCATCTCCACAGCTCTGGCTTGTTGGATGCTCCACAGATCCAAGGCATCTACCTGCCAGGTCAGCAGGAGGCTTTACAGCGGAGGAAAGGGGAGGTCCCAGGTCTGTCTTGCCTGGAGGCTGCTGCATAGCGGAAGACAGGTAGAAAACCTGGAGTGTGGTGTGCTTCTCCCAGCCTCTCCCAAAGTGTGTGGTAAATTTAATTCAGATCCCTGGGTTACAGACCTGCTGGATCAGAACCTGTTAGTGTGTGTGTGTGTGTGTGTGTGTGTGTGTGTGTGTGTGTGTGTATCAGAAGGCACTGTGTCCCTGTGGAGGACCAAAGGTAACTTTGGGAATCATTCTGGATTGCTTCTACCTTCCATTTTGCTTTGCTCTGGGGATTTCCCAGGTTCTGCCCACCAGGACCAAAAGCCCAGGCTGTATTTTCTGCCTGGAGGTTTTTTTTTTTTTTTTATGTGGGACCTGGAATCTGAACTTAGGACCCTTTGCCTGGGAGGCAGCCTTCACCCCAACCGTCTCTTCAGCGCCTGCCTTGTTTTTTTGAGACAGAGTCTCTCGCTGCTGGTTTGGTTGGGTTGGTCTGTTGGATCTCAGGACCCGCCTGTCTTTACCTCCCAGTATTAACATTACAGGCACGTTCCACGACACCCCGCTTTTTCACATGGGATTTGGGTCTTCATCCTTATGCATCAAGTGTTTTCTAAAACATCAGAGTCATCTCCCTAGCCCAGAACCTTCCACTCTGTGGCATGCTCAGGGTTCAAGGGCCCAGCCCCTAGCCCATACCTGAGAGGTCAGAGTCACTTAAACCAGAATTTGCCAAACATGATCTTGATGGGAGTCTTGCTCTGGGAAGGAGGAGGAAACGAGAGGCAAGGATGGATGTGGTCAGACTGCCCTCCTAGTTAACCTCGCTGTAGCCTGGCTCTGGAGGGAAGCGTCTGGGGATCTGCGAATGGTCCAGCAGTCCCTCCAGTGATCCAAGGGGGAGGCAGATGGGAGGAGGAGTGGGGTACTCATGGCTTACTTGGTGGGTGTTCTCCGAATCAGGACCATGTAGGGACCGTGTCTGGTCATTGTTCCTGGATTTTATTCAGGGACCGATCTGGAAGCCGACACCGTGTCCCTTGGCAGTTTCAGTGCAGAAAGCTGAGACATTTGAAGGGTTTGTTTTCTTTTAATCCTGGCTTTATAATTACCTCTCTGCGGGTTGACAGCTGTTATTAGTATCACCTTGAGTTCTCCTTGAGAAGTTTTTTTTTTTTTTTACATGCCAAAAGAGACCCAGCACCTCTTGGGGCTGATGTCAGAAGCTGTTAACGAAACAATAGCTTTAAAAAGTCACCAGGTTTTGTAAGCACAGCCAGTCCTGTTGCTTCAGGGGAGGTGGGGGTGGGGGGCTAGATAAATAATTTTCATGAAGGCAATTTGTTTCCCAGGGTCTGTATTTCCTTTCTGCTGCGTCCACAGGCATTTACTGCTTTGGGGCACTGGTAGTAAAGGCTGTGCTGTCTGCTGAAGGGGGCTGCAGATTGCCTCCTGGCAGCCACTTTGTGGGTTCATGAGTTTATGGTGTTGACGAGCAGAGAGTTATTGAAAAATACCTTTTTTCTCTCCTTAATGCTACAAGCAGTTTGATGTATGTTAGGGAAGAGACAAAAGACTGGATTCAGGGACAGGATTATTGTTTAAAATTCTACCCAAGCCAATTTAACAGAATGGCTGAAATTATAGCCAGATTTAGGTTGGATCTGCAAAATAATTTGCTTGCTACTTGTAAGCGTTGGGGTTGAGGTGGGGTGGAGATTTTCTTTCCAGAGAAGGTTGTGTTGGCTCCTAGCGCTGAAGCGCTTGCAACAGGCATTAGATGGAGGCTGCCTGGGAACCGGGAAGGTCTCTCTGTTCTAGTCACCCACTGGTAACACATGGGAGCCGTACATTGACCAGCTCGCAAACTGGCTTTGTAAAAGGTGCTCAATGAAGAACAGTACTCGTAATCTCTGGGATTCCCGCCTCCTGAGTTTAACCAAGTCATGCAGATGAAAACGAGTGTTGCATAGGAAGGAAAGGTGTAATTATAATTAGTTCTTGTGTGATCCCTGTGCCTGTTGTACTGGGTCAGCTGTTCAGGGACCAAAGAAATGGATGAGCATCTATCTCAGCAAAGAGCCCAAGATTCCACCCAAGATAAATGAGTTTCAGAGATAAATGAGTTTGATTTTTGTTTGTTTGTTTATTTGCTTGGTGTATTTGACACATGGACTTGTGACTATAAATAAAATGTTTTTGTAAACTTTATTTATTCATTCATTTAGTGGTGTGTGTGTGTGTGTGTGTGTGTGTGTGTGTGTGTGTGTGTGTGTGATATTAAAGGGCACTGTATGTCTCTGTGGATAACCAAGAGTGACATCCTGGATAGCTTCTACCTCCTTTTTGCTTCACTTTGGGATTTCCCAGGCTCTGCCCACCAGAGTTGGAAGTGCAGGCTGCCATTTCTGCTTGATGCTTTTGCCTGGGACCTGGGATCCAAATTCAGGAACTTCTGCTTGTGAGACAGAATCTTAACCCCTGAGCCATCTCTCCAGCCCTAAACAAAATGTTTTAAGCCTTTTATTTTCACTTTGAAAGAGGGAAACCTTCAAGTCGATTCCTGCTGTTTAATAGCTTGCTTGCTTGACTTTGAGACAGCTTAGGCTGGTCTTGAACTTTCCATGTAGCCCACGCCAGCCTTGAACTCATGACCCTCCTGCTTCCACTCCTCCCTTGGCTGCTGGGATCTTACACCCCCACCAGCATGGCCAGCCTCTGACAGCTGTTCTTGATTTTCTCTATGGAATGGAAAGCAGTACTGAATTCTTAATCAGAAATCCTAAAGCAAAGACAGGGGCAGAGATGAACATTCATAACAAAAGGAGAGACAGAGAGAGAGAGAGAGAGGAGAGAGAGAGAGAGAGAGAGAGAGTGAGTTCTGAGTTCCCTGGGGGTCTTGCAGGTGGCAGGAGTGGGTTCGCATTAGGATTTCTGTTTATGGATTGAGAAGTGGCACCTCGGAGCCGGGCACAGAGGGGGACAAGCAGGTGGCAGCACTCAGACACCTTCATCCTGAGCCCAGTCACCAGGACCGCACTCGGGGTTCCCAAACACCTGTACCACACCCCTCCTTTCTGCCTCTTCTCCAACCCCTCCCTACATTTAGGCATTAGTTGGACCCCACCAGTGCCGTCACAGCCCAAACAGATACTGGCCTATGTGCCAAGATATGAAGGTGCCAGGGATGCCAGCGGTCAGAACCCAGTGGCTGTAGATAGCGACGGTCACCTGAGGCAAGGCACACAGAAAACCAGCGAAGTGAGTTCCTTAAGTCCACGAGTGTAATCAAGCCGGCAAAGTCCGGAATCCTCCGTAAAATTGAATTAGAGTGTTGAGTGAATTAACTGTTTGCTCCTCTCTGTGCGCAATGCATCTTTAATTACATTTCATAAAAACGTCTAGATGGATTGATGGACCTTTATTTAAACTTTAGGTAGACATGGTGAGTAAACGATAGTGCAATATAACATGTTCTGTTAATACAGGCTCAGAACTCATTTACTTTATGGTGGTTCAACAGAATCTTTGATGTGGGGCTACTTAAAAATATATTACCTTTGAAAAGATTTCCTTTGGAAGATAGAGTGAGTGCCTGGCAGCTTGTAGACCGTCGACTAGATGATCAATTGACAAACACGTCAACACATATAATTCACTGCCTGGGTCCCCCTGAGACATGCAAAGTTCTGGTTTATTTCAGAGAAAGAATACATTTCTCAAAATCCCTTTCATCCACACCAGAGGATTTATGAGGCGAGCTTGTCAAACACAAGCTCTTAGCAATAAAAGCAAAGTCTCCGTGGTCTGTCTGCCATGTTCTTCCCTCGACTTGGATTTTTTTAAGATTCCGGCCTGTGTGGGGGACATGAGGAGGGACAAGAGATGTTGTTTACAGTAAGCAATGGCGCAGACCCGAGCCTCAGAGAAATGCTAGATTTCATCCCAAGGATTGTATATATACATGTGAAAAGCTATCACCGTTCTGTCAGAATGCTGTGTTTGGCTTTTTTTTTTTTTCCCTTCATGAATCCTTCTGATGGAACCAAAAAAAAAAAAAAAAAAAAAATCCTGTTTTCCCCTGGGACAGATCTGTTTGCTATGTTTCTAATGTGTTGAATAAAGGCTGAGCTAATACCTCCCCCTGATGGCTCTGTGATCCCCATGGGGTTGGAAGATGAAGGATATATGTATGTACGTCCCCAGAAGGGAGTTGGCCCCCCCAAAATAAATGGGTATTGTATGTATCCCATTGATCCCCGGGGGCTCCCCTCCTGCCTATTATGGAGACTGGAGGGGGGCAGTGAGATGGCTCAGTGGTAAAGGTGCCTGCGTTCCAACCCCAGAGCCCACATGTGGAAGGAGAAACTGAGTTCTGAAAATTGTCCTCTGACTTCCAATAGATGCTGTGGCAGGCACATACTGCTCTGTTTCTCTCTGTCAAAACAAATAAATGGAATGTATTTTTTAATTTTTAATTTTAAATATTATTTATTTATTTAGGAGAGAGATTAAAGAGAAGAAAGAAGGCATATGCATACCTGCTATACAATGTGTAGGCAGAGATCAGAGGACACCTTTTAGAAGTTAGTTCTCATGTACCATGTGAGCTTCCAAGGATTAAATTCCAGTGCTCAGGTTTGTGAGTGGGTGTTTTACACACACACATACACACACACACACACACACACACACACACACACACACACTCATATGAACATTAAGTAGAACAATGTTCCTTCTAGCTTCCTAACTCTACAATGGAAAAGTACAACTTATGAATGCTTGACAGGTTGAGCCTGTTGGCTTAATTACTAAACCAGAAAAACTCTCTCCCTTTCTTTCCTGAGCAAAGGGAATGGATTTGGCCCTGCACGGATGATCGTCTTGTGTGGAGGCGGAGAGGTGGGGAAGAGTGACTGAGAAGCCGTGGGAATGAACTTGTCCTTCACGGCCACGGGCAAAGAGCTCCCCAGCCCAGGACCACAGACACGCCTTTGAGAAAGGCCTGGTGTCCAGGAGGGCTAAAACTGAGTAGGCTGAAGTGCTTTTCATTTCTTTGTGTCTCCCACAGGTAACTTGAAGCTAGGTGAAGTTGCCGTGGTGGCCCAAACCCCATATCTTGCACCCCTCTGTGGATTCCAGCACGGCATTGCCTGACCTTTCAACCTCATTCTGCCCCAGTTGCCAGCGTCCTTGCTTTGCTGGCTTCTTATCTGTGCTCCGAGGGAGACTCGAGAATTCTCATGACCCGTGGGCCACTGCTTGGCGGCAGCGGGGGTCTCTCATCACATTGCATTATGGACGTGTGGCACAGGCGGGCACTCAGTTATGTGAAAAAGTCCTCCAGAAGGGCAAGAAGGTGCCACGGGCTACTCCAGGGCTGATGGCAGGAGCCGGAAGCTTCTGTCCCCCAGCTCTGCAGCTCGCCACAGGGTGGGGTGAGGGTTCGTTCCTGGGTAACAGCTTAGTCTGGGGCAGGTGAAGCTTCCTGCCATGTGCACGCCCTCGTGGGCAGAGGAAGTTCGTTCCCGACCTCACCAGGAAGTTCTCTAAGACCCTCTGTCACATTGCATGGTGTCTGCCCATTTCTACCTCTGACTACTACAGGGGAGTGGGGGGGGGCACTTGGCCCATCAGGACACTTAATCCAGCCTGAGCAGCTACAGGTTAGCTTTTCCAGAAGAGAGGCTTGAGTTGGGGTGACCGGCCTCACTTCCTCTAAATGATCTGACTCATTTTCCAACCTGAAATCACTCTTCGTTTTTATCATTCTATGCGACACCTCACCTTTCCTCCTCTTTCCTCCACGGTATGTCTGCGTGGGCCCAGGAGCTGGGGCTCTGCCTTGTTTCTTCAGACCTCCATTTCCTGGTCAGTGCCCCCTACAGTCATCTACCTGTGGACGGGCTCCCCTGGGATACCCACACTGCCTCCTCTTCCTCAGCTGGATCTGCCTTATCCAGTCCCACCCACTTTTTTCCCCTCACACCATCTGCCCAATCATGTAGGGCTCTACTCAGATCTGCAGCAAGTTTCAGGACCTGGGTCCATCCTCAGCCGGTGCCCTGAACGAGCTGCAGCCCAGCGGCTCCTGTGGTCCACACCAGTGGGGTGTGGCTCCGGCCCGGAACGACACTCTAGCCACCTGTGACCGCAGCCCTGCTTTGAACTGAACAGAACCACCCTAGCAACCACTAGCAGATACTTCCCTGGACGTAGACATTTGTGACAGGGGGGTGAGCTTGGTCCTCCTTGGTCTTTTAATCAACAGTTCTTCAGCTATTTTCGATGAGATGAAGTCCTGTTGCTCTCATTTAAATTAGACAGGTTGGGCGAGATTCATGTGCTCAAGAGTCACAGCCTGTCCCTGGGGGTGGAGGTAGATGGAAGTCTCTAGGACCTAGCAGAAAATGTTCTGGAACCTACGATCTATTTCAGAAGAAGAAGAAGAAAAAAGGATTTAGGCCTATAATTTTCCCAAGCTTGAAAACTCAGCTCTGGCAGCGGATCTGGAGGTCCGGCCCCCCGTGCTGTACCCGTGGGTGAGAATTCATGTCTTTTGACAACCCAGCGAGCCGGCACTCAATCACCCAATTACTGCACGTTCTTTTCTAAATGCAAAGTAGTCCACAGCCTCGGATGGAAAGGTTCCGGGATCCGCAACAAATATCTAGCTCATCAGCAGAAGCAGAAGCAGGATAAGTTTGGCCGAAAAGCCTTCGGGAGATGTGAGAGCCAAGTGTCCGTAGGCTCCAGAGAATAGACCTTAGTGTGGGAGTCTGACCAAGAGGCATGTGGAGGTGTAGCTCAGCCAAGGCATGGGATACAGTGGGAGGCCAAGCAGCATCGTTGTGTTTGGGAGCTGGAAGCTTTATATTCATACACTCATAGCACAAGGAAGATTGGGCTGGTGGTAGATGCCGTAATCCACTTCAGTCTTCTCAGATCAAGAGCAATTAGCTCTTGCCAAAGCCTTGCACAGGGGCTTTGAGGCTGTTACCACTGCAGTGGTCACTCTTCTCATTGCTGTGACAGAAAAAAAAAAAAACTGACAAAAGCCACGTAAGAGAAGAAAGGTTTATTTTGGCTCACGGTTCTAAGGGATGCAGTGCATCGGGGTGGCTCAGGAGGCAGCTGGTCACGTGGGTTCGAGTCAGGAAACAGAGAGAGACACAAATACTTGTGCTTTCTCCTTTTTATGCAGCCTGGGACCCCAATCAATGGGATGACAGGGTGGGTCTTTCCATCGCAACTAACCCAGTCTAGAAAATCCCTTTCAGACAGGCCCGGAGGCTCAGCGGGTCTAGATCCTGCTGACAATATCAACAGTCACACCACTGCTCCTTGAAAATCTTACCACTCATGCTCTGTGCCGCCCCTTCCCCGCTGCCCCGTGTTGCAGGTAGGGACCACCACGGAAAATGATCAGAGGCAGTGCATGGGCGTGAAAATGCCGAGTCTAAGGTCTCCCACATCTATACCTGCCTTTGCTTTATTCTCTCATCTGTCTGAACTCTGGCAAGACTCCTGGGAGGGTTTTCCACCTACACCTTTGATTTCCGTATCTGCAAAACTCTAGAACAGCTGTCTATTGCATTCATTGTTGTGTGAGATGACATCATGGTTTTCTTGTAAAACACTTGGCTCTTTGAAACACATAACAATATATTTCCTTTCTAAAGTAAGGCCAGTACTGCAGGAATAAGGTGTGTGTGTGTCACTTTGGGGGATCTAAAGTTTTGGTTAAACTTTGAGTCCCAAGGCAAAGGAGGAGCTGGGAGTGAGACTGACTGTCAGTTTGAGGTTTTACACTCCCCTAAACAGGGCACGTTGCAGGTCTTTCCACGGCACCTCCGCAGGAGTTCGTTTGTCCACCATCTGTTGGGCAGTGTGGATACTTGACTGTGCCCTTGCGCCTTCTGGGGTGAGTGGCAGCAGTGTGACCCCATTGGGCAGCTTGTCAGGATGCCTCCTTCGGCTGTGGCTGTGCCTCTGGCTGCCATCGGTCCTGGGCGCGGCTGGTGCGAGGCTCTGGCTGCAGCCCGTGACCCAGCACACAGAGCGCTGGGAGAGACGCCCGCCCCCTGCCACCGACCTGCTGTTCTGTACCAAGGGGGCAGCTCCAAGGCGGGGAGTCCTCACTGCTGCGTCGAGAGAGATGACAAGGACAGATTAGACACTCCTCTGCCGGGTCTGTTGGCTCGTTCCCTTCTGCCCACTCACCACTTTGTTCCTGCCCCTCCCCTCCTGGTTCCTTTCACCCCAGGGCACCAGGCCTCTGCCTTCCCAGATTATGCTTGCCAGGCTGGGATGCCCCTACTGTGCACCCGCCTGCCAGTTCTGGTCGGCCACGGTGGGAACCAGGTCCCAGCACCCCCCTGGACAGGTCGAGTCCTGTCGTTTCCTCCGTGCCCAGGCTCCTGCCTCTCTGAACAAAGCAGCTTTCACTTTGTTTTTGTTTCTGAAGCACTCCTTGCTTAATAAAGGGCTAGGCTTGGCTGGCTGTTTGAAAAACAACAATAACAGCGAAGGGAAAAAAAAAAAGCTTGCTTTGCCCAGCTGCCAAGCTTTTCCTGAATGGAATCAAATACAAACGGCTTGGCTCAGCCTCACCCAGCATTTGGTGGGAACAGAGCTTCCCAGCTGCTGGATGACACAGCAAAGGGAGGCTGTGGGTGAGGACAGGACCCCAGAGGACCCCCGGGTCATGCTACAAGAGAACAGAATGGGGCGTGTCACAAAGCGAAGAGCAAGCCCGGGCAGAAAGGACCAGCTAGAGAGTCGCACGGGCTGCCTGCTAGCACGCCGACCTTGGGATTTCTGATAGAAGTCAGAGTCTGGCTGCTTGTGTTCAAGTCTGAGCTCTTCCCCTCTGCCAACTGTGTGCCCTCTGGCGCGTGACTGGATCCCACCACATCTGTTGCTTTCATGGTGAATTGGAACCATTAGTACCCATCTTACCAGGACTCCAGGTACCAGTACTGGATGAAATACCAAATCTGAGTGCATTAAGTAGCCCACAAACGTTCCGTGATGGCGAGTAGCTGTCTCATTGGTGCTGCTCGTCGGGCTAACAGAAGGTCACACCCAGAAAGGACTCTAGGGGCCCACTTACCACACTGCATTTGGGCACCTGGGGTTCAGAGACTTGGGCCTTGGTCAGAACTCTTGATAAGGGAGCAGAAAAGAGTCCCTGCTCCTTCCCCCTCTGCACAGACCAGATGACCCTTTGTTCTTCCTGTGACAGAAAGACCTTAGCTTTTCCATGAGTTTTGTAAGTAGGTGTGCTCAGCTCTGTGCATGGGATTCCAAGCGCAGAGGACAAGTCTGCAGTTGGATCTGAACAGGACCAGGGCGGTGGGAGGAGTGGGCAGTCTGGGTTGCACATATCCATGTGTTTCAGGTGTGAGGGACCCACTGTGTGTCTCAGAGCCAGGACTCTGCGACGGTGTCCGTTCTGTTACAGGCCTCCGCAGTTCAGGACTCACGGTGGTTTGCAAGCCACAGATAGCTACCCTTTCCCTGAGCCCTTAGGAAAGCAGAGGCACAGGCAGGCTGAACTTCATCCCTGCCCCGCAGCCTTTGCCGACATGGTGACTGACAGACAATTCGATCTAGAATGCCATCTTTCTCAGCCCCCAACCCAGTTCCACATCTGCGTGAAGCTACTGACTTTCTAGCTGCGCCTTCTGTGGCTGTGGTTTCTACTTCTTTCTGGAACTACTAGGGAGGCAAGCTGCCTGTCAGCTCTGCCTGCTGGTGGCCGAGCAGCCCTGAGCAGGTGACTCTGTGGGGGCCACAGAGAGCCCCTGTGTCCCCATTTCAAGTCAGGTAAACATGGAATGCACACACATCCTATCGTTCCGATCACAATCTGCAATCTCACCAGGGGATTCAGAATGCACATCTGTAAGAGTCAAAGATGAGTGATTGAGCTTCCTAAATATACCTCCAGACCAGGATATAAAATAAACATAATCTTTTTCTATGAAAGGGACTCATGGGACGCATAGGATGACTGGAAGGGAGTCGAAACCCACTGCAAGGCACTTGAACTGTAAGCCTGACTCAGCTGCGTCCACAGTGGGCATGGATGGTATAGGATGTCTCTGCAAGTCCCTGCAAGTCCCTCTTGGACTCTTGTACCAACTTGTTACATGGTCTTCGGGGGAAGCCATGACCCGGTACTTGGTTTGGATTTTTTTTTCCATGTGTAGGAGAGCAGAAAACTGGGCTTGGGAGAGAGAAAGAGAGAGAGAAAGAAAAGAGAAAGAGAGAGAGAGAGAGAGAGAGAGAGAGAGAGAGAGAGAGAGAATAGAGAGAGGCTATGATATAGTGTTCTTGTAGTTATTGGGCCTGTGTATATAGACATCAAATTCAAATTCACACCTTGGGGCAGGTTGGGAGTATGGGGGGGTTATTCTCTCATCATCTGCTCACACTCTGAAATGACTCAGGGGTGTGGTCAGACCCCAAAGGGAGAGAGGAATGGTTGCAAGTGAGAAAGCAACCTGCCACATGACCTTGGGCAGACCCTTCGTTCAAGTTTCTTGTCTCCTATCTCTCTCTCTCTCTCTCTGTCACACACACACACACACACACACACACACACACACACACATATTGAGATTCAGAACATAAAGCCACCTTTTTGGTGGCCCTGTTTGGAGGAGAAGCCTGGGAGAAGGGCATTATTTTCTTCTTGAACAATTTTATGTTCCTGAACAATTTTATAGCTCCTGCTGTTTTAAAATGTTAGTGTTTTTAATTAATGCCATTTTATTGTCTCTGTTCTCTCAAGCTCTTCTCCTGAAGGGCACCGCTTTAGAAATCTAATAACTGAGCCAGGAGGTAGTGTGAGGGATAATGCATGCACGTTTATAAGAGGTTCTTAGATGAAAGCAGGCGAACTGCAGGAAGCTCATTTTTAGATTTAAGAAAAGAGCAGTGTTACGTAAAGATTCTTGCAAAAAAAATCAATATTTCATTTCTTTCAAGTGGCTGGGGAAGTTTATATAACTATTAAAATGTGCAACTTTCCTGAGATAATATCTTTATTTAAAATTGACTGCTGAACACTTTGTAAAAAAAAATGACTATGTATGCCCGGACAGATGCATATCACTGGGTAGAAATTAACTGCTGCTTTGCACGGTTGTGGGCCAGGCACGGAGAGCAAGCACGGGTGTTGCTTGGACTTTATCTGATCTGATATCAAGTACATGGAAGATTTCTTCTCTAACAAGGCTTCAGATAGACACGTGCCCCCTGTGTGTTGTGTAAAACAACCACTCAGGCATCGAGCACTGGAGCCCCTAATTCAGGGTCTCTGTGGTTGGATGCTTCGCCTCTGCAGGCCTGGCTGATGGCATGTGCTCACTTGCCCTTGCAGAGAACGCTGGGAACTCAGTCTGCCCTGGGAAGGGAGGGACCCTTCAGCTCGTGCTTGGTGCTCATGAATGTTCTTGCTCTGTAGCTCTCTGGAGACGGTGGAGAAGTGGAGCCAGGTTCTTGGATTCTTGGACATTTTGATCTCATATTCTAGGATCAGGTATTTTAAGCTGTGGTCTCTGGACTTCCTAGGTATCCCAGAGACTCTTCCAGAAGTCCCACAAGGCTCAACCAATTTGCATCCTCAAATTGGTTGGGATGGGACTTTCTGCCCATCCTTTTATGTGTGTGTGGATGTGTGTGTGTGTGTGTGTCTGTGTGTGTGTCTATAGATGTACAATGCAGGCTAAATAGAAACAGACCCTGAGAATCTTCCTAAACCAGACATCAACAGTTTGCTAGACAGCATCACTCCTTTCCCTAAACATTTCTTTTCTTTTTCTTTAAAAAAAAGCTCTTCGCCCTGACACGGTAATGTGCCAGCACTCAGGAAGCTGAGGCTGGGGGATTGTGAATTTGAGCCACACTGCACTACACAGTGCGACCAATGATACTCTGTCTTAAGAGGACATCGAAAAGGAAATATACTTCTCATGGAGCATATCTGTGCTAACATAAAATGGGTTTATTCTTTAAAAATGCCATTTAAATATTTCTCAGTTTAAAATTCTAATAGATTAAAATGGGAAGGTGTAACCCACCTACATAAAAATTTTGGGGGGTCTATCAACATTTCATCATGCAAGGGGGAAGATCTCAAGAGACACTGCCCTTCCCTGTAACACTACTGAAGGTTAATGCAAGGCAGGAGAAGGGGGGTTACCGACCTCCTCTGCGATTTACCTACTGGCAAGCTATCCAACAAGAACGCAGGCACCTGCCAGTGCAGGCATCCCGGATGAAACTCTGGGGACCACGCATGCAAAAAGACATAAAAGCAGGAGGCAGACTGACTGGAAAGGAGAAAGTATGAAGTGGGAATGGGGCTGGCTAGGGTTGTAAGGGGTGAAAACACATGGGTTCATTGCATTCATGTGTGAAAGCATCAAAGAATATAAAAAGAAGTACTTTTTCAATAAATTTTATGAGTGTAAAGGGGATCCGGGATACCTCCCAGCACGTCAGTAGATTCCAACTGCCAGGTTCATACAGGGCGATGGGGGTGCTTGCCACGGGGATCAGCCATTCATCAGACAAAGCCCAGTCGCTGGTGCTCGAGGGCTGACCTGACTGTTCTCCATACCCCCCAACCCCCCCAGGCCGGCTCTCAGAACTGTTTGGAAGCCATCCCCTCTGCTCAGCCCGAGGACCCTCTTACCTGCTTGAGCTGCTACTGGGCTTCCCAAGAGGAACCGGGCAGCTGAAGTCCATCACCCGGCTGGTGCTTGTGGTCAGGAACCGTCCTTCTGACCAACGGCAGTGGGTCGAGGGCACCCAGAGCCGGTCTCCTCTGTGTGTCTGCCCTAGGTCTTGGACCTAAGCCATTCCTGCAGCCTCCTGCAGGGAACCCTGAAGAACCCCGGGGCTCCGGAGGCAGCGATGGTGGGGCGGGCGGGAGGGCTGTTGGGAAAAGCGACTTAGCTTCAAACAGGGAGGAGGCTGTCGAGCAACTTATGGAGCATGCGTTCTCCGATGAGTTGGCTGCCGTAGCTTCAGCGTTCTCAAAGGGTCTTGACTCTTGAGAGGGGGACGCTGGGGGGGACGAGGAGGAGGCAGAGGAAGGCGAGTGCGTTTCCCCATGCTGGGCCCGAGGGCTCCCTGGGTCTGGGCTGGGCTGGTGGTGAGGCCACGGTAGAGAAGTTGGTTTCCTTGTGAACGGTGGGCTCGGTGTCCCAGGATTCAGGGGTGGGCTAGGGGAGCTGGGGACAGCTGGGAGGCTTGTCTGGGGAGGTCCGTGAGAGGAGGGCAGACCCCGTGGTCTCCTCTCTCCTTGGGCCCAGCGTGCCCTAGTGGGAGAAGCCTTTCTGACTCTCAGGGGGTTTCTCTCCCGGCTCTGTCTGGAGGCTTCAGGAGAATGTGGCGCTGGTGGGGGTTTGGCCAGGCTGGTCCGACTTCGTCCAGATGCGGGGCTGCCACCTTGTTCGGAGATTGACTTCTGGTCATGCTTGGAGAGGCTTGTGGCCTTCTCTGCTGGTTTCAGACTCAGAGCGCCCCCCTCCGTCCCTGGGTTTGGGGTGACCGAGGGTGGGGAGCTCAGATCCTTTCTGGGATGGGTGCCGCCCCTCCTGCTCCCTGGCCCCGTGCGCCTCGTCTTCAGAGGGTCGTCGGCGCCCTTGCTGGGTAGCAAGTCCATGGGGTTCATCGAGGCTCTCAGCTTTGAGGAAGCCCATGTTCTTCTGGGAGGGCGGGCCCCTCCCAGCTCTGATACTGGGGTCCTTTCTGGGGAGCTCCCTGCCGGCTCCCTGCTTTCGGGGGGCTCCAGAGCAGTGAAAGATCTGTCCATCAGGATTTCCAGAGGTGGTGGAGGGAGATCCTCTAGGTCTTCTGCTTCAAAGTCCACGTCCTCAGTTTCAGATGTTTGCATCAAAGGGAGAGGGGGAAAGACTGGGACCGAAGGCCTCCAGCGAGGCCCGGCCTCGAGAGAGTCTCTGCGGGCTGCTGGAGAAATTCGGGGCTTAGGGTACAGAGGTGCAAGCCCCCTGTATATGGGAAATCTGGGAGGCATAACCGGGGCTCTCCACTTCCGGAGGCAGGGGCTTGACCCCGAGTTCTTGGATTCCCTCGGCATCCCCAAACTCTCAGGGAGACTGAAAGTTTCAATAAGTTTCTTGACCGATATTCTGGCGGTGGGAGCGCCCCCAGGAACCCCGTTGTCGTTCTCCCCGGAAGGGGTGGTGCTCGGCGGCTCCTCAGCCTTCCTGGGCGGGGCTCGCTCAGGGCGCAGCCCGCATCTCTGCAAGATGCTCTTGTCCTGACTGGGCAGAACACTGAAGTTCTTGGTGAGCGAGGCCTTGAGCTTGCTGGTGGTGTTGCTGGGGTTCACCCTGCGGTTGTTGGGGGGCCACAGCACGGCTGCCCCGGGTGACAGAGGCTGCTTCTTGCTCTTCCCTTGCCGCGTAGCACCCAGCGCATAAAACACCTCCAGCCTCTGAGCCAGATCTGACTGCACCCTCCTTAGCTCCTGGAGGGTGGGGTTCTCCCCAGGGCTCGCAAGACACCCCTCTGATGGGGATCTCCTTTGCCTCTCGATGGACCGCCCGCTGCCACTGACAGTGCGGGGTCTGGGTGGGATCAGTACCTTCCCTTCTTCCTCCTCCTCCTCCTCCTCAGCCCAGTCCTGGTGTCTAGAGGGCACCGGGACAAACTTGATCCTTTCGCTGATGGCCTCCTTCATCTTCAGAATCATTTCCACGGTCTGGGGGCTCCTGAGCTTCCTGGAGAGTGGCTGAAATGGGGTTCCCCGGTCAGCTGGGGAAGAGCGAGGCCTCGGAGGCGCTGCTTTTTCCTGCTCTGCACACAGATCGGCGCCCACTGCATCTTGCTCCTCGGGGCTGCTGTCCTCTCCCTCACTCAGGGATGGCCCGTCCATCAGCCTGGAGCCCCGAGCAAGCTGCGTTTCCCCGGGGATGCCGACCCCCACAGAGCCCCACGCAGTGCCCTTACCAGCCTCCTGACGTCTGGCGGTGACCGCCTCTGGACCGGCACCGGAGGCACACGGACTCCTGGCTTCTCCCGGCCCTGCTGGCTGAACTTGGGCTGTCACAGGTCTTGACAGTGGGCAGTGCTGGGGGCTGTCTGAACCTGTCCAGAATGGACGTTGCTGCCAGACATGCCCTGACAGCCCGGCTTCCCCTTGGGGTGCCGTCCCGGGCTTCCATTCTCCAGGCTCCAGTGCAAAGTCCCAGCTGGCTGGCTTGTCCAGGGACTTCACGGACTCGTTGTCGGCACTGACACCGCTGTCCTCGGAGCACAAAGGTGGACCCTGAGGCCCAGGGTCACTGCGGCCACTGGCCAAGCTCTCTAGCTGCCCCAGGGCCCTCAGGAGACGTTCGTCCACCCCTCTCTTGGTCTTCAGTCCACTTTCCAGGGAGCTGGCGGTGGAGCGGAGGTAGCTGCTGGAGCCCATCAGGAAGACCCCACTGAGGGCAGCCACCGTGCTGTGGACCGCCTGGAGCTTGCTGACCGTGTACTGCAGCAGCTGTTGTAGGAGGTCTGGCTGCTCCCAGGGCTCCCCTTTCTTCCAGGGCCCAGCCAGCTCCCCCCTCACTTCCCCGAGGAGCACCTCTCCATCCTTGGAGATCTCCCCCAGAAGCCGGCTGACCTCCTCGAAGCACAGCAGCAGGAAGTCGAGCATGGGCTGCAGAAGGGCCTGTGTCTGGCTGGCCTGTTGCACGTGGTGCAGCATCACTTCGTATCTGGAGAGACTGGCATGTAGGTAGCTGTACGCCCGCTGGTGGGCTTTGACCAGGGGCTCTGAGAAGTCCACTTTGTCTTGTGTCTCAGGAGCAGGGAGGGTGGTTTGGGAGCAGCGGCCCTGCTTGTCTGGTGGGTAACATGGTGGATTCCTTTGGGAGGTCTCGCGGGTGGTGCTTTCCTTGCTTGACTCTTGCAGCAGGCCTGCTTCTCGTGCCGCTGGGGAGCTGCGCCTCCTGAACGGGATGTCCGTCGGCAGGCGGCTTTGGGATTTGTTCGGCTGAGATGGGGAGGTCTGGGTTTCTGGGATCGATCCTTTCATATCTCCTGTGAGCTGACAAAGATTTCCGGCCATGCTTTGGGACTTTCCAGAACTCTCCAGCTCCTCTGTTGGCCTCTGTCTGCAGGGCAGGTGCCCCCCAGGGTCATAGCAGGTGGAGCTTTTCACCTGCGAAGGGGTACAACATCCCTGGCTGCCCCGCCGTCGTCCCGGCAAAATCGCTTTGGGCTTTTTTAAAAGCTGAATGCCACTCTTGGCAATGCTGCTGTGCGAAGGCGTACACCCCATGGTTAGCTCATCACTATCTTCCACCCGCAAACCCACCAGTTCTCAGAGACGTCTTGCAAACAGGAACAGAAGGCAGGCTTGTGAGTCCCATCTAGGCAACTCCAGATCGGAAGCCTTGGCAGTCCAAGTCTTGCCCTGTGGTGAAGCAAGGGTTGTGACCATTGGCCTAAGCTTCATACCCTCTGCTGTTTGTGAGCAATGGGATGATTCTGTCTTGTGGATGATGGGCATGTGCTCTTCTCCCACCCTGACAGATGTGGACGGTGAGTGGAGCTTTAAGCCTATTAGTTAATCACGCCCCAGCCAGTCAGCACGCAGCGGGTTCTTATATAGAACTTCTCAGCATTTACTATCTTGGGAAGCGGATTAGCTTTGCACGTGTTTCTGCTTTTAATTCTCTGCAGACGCCTGCTATAGGAAACCCAGAGAAATGAGCCGTAATTGCAGAAGGCTCTGGAAGACATGTCTTTTGTGAAGGGAATGAGGGCTGGCTGCTTATAGACACTGGAAGAGCAGCGACCTTCAGGATTTAATAAGGGCAGACCAGCGGGGAATGCTCAGGTCTGTGGACGTCTAGAGGACCCCCAAAACCATGTGCGATGGCTCATACTTAAAGTCCCAGCACTAGGAGGCAGAGGCAGGAGGATTGCTCTGAAATCAGCTTGGTTACATAGTGAGTTCTGAGGTAGTCTGAGTGAAACTGTTTTGCAAAGTCCAAAACAAAACAAAACCCTGAATAAATAAGAAAGACAGCAGTAGAAAGTCGAGCAGGAGGCTGTTCTTCCTCATTCGAGGCTCCAGGACTGTCCTTGGAGCTCAGTGACTCGGACCACGCACTCTTGGGAGGACGCTTTCTAGTCAATCTTTCTCGTGGGAAAGCAAGCTAGACCCTGGCAGGGGAGAGTGATTCAGTTTTTAGGACAACTTGGGAGAGAAAATGTGTTTTTCTTTTCAAACACATCTTTCCTGCAAGATTGTGCGTGGTATCCTTGGTCTTGGCTCGGGATGGCAGGTGCTGGTTTTATAATTAGTACTTGTTTGCTGGCAGAAAAGTCTAGAACAGAGTGTCTAACCTGCAACCCCACACAAATTTGTGAAATTAAAACATTATGAGATTTTTAATTTTTAAGATTCCTTTAAAACACATTTAATTATTCTGTGTGCATGGTGTGTGTGTGTGTGTGTGTGTGTGTGTGTGTGTGTAGGTCAGAGATCATGTGTTTGCATCCTCAGCTAGTGCTAATGTTTGGGAAAGTTCTGGCAACTTTGGTAGGTGGAGCTTTGTTGGACCAGGGCATATTGCAGGGTTGAACCTCGAGCTTGATGGCCCTGCCTTGTTTTTGCTAGAGATCTGCTTTTGCTCGTTTTGCCTCCAAGATATCTGCAACCATGTGAGATGTCTCCGTCTGCTGCCGCCTGCCATGCTTTTTCCGCCATAGTGGATATATCCTCTTGGAACGGTAAGCCAGATTGATCTCGCTCTTAAATTGTGAATGAGCATTGTGAATGAGTGGTAACTGCAATAAGGAGAAATAGCAATGATTATTATTATTATTATTATTATTTTACTTTTTGAGATAGGGTCTTAACTGTATAACTCTTATTACTCTGGAATATACTGTTTAACTCGGGCCAGTCTTAAATTTGCAATCCTCCTGCCTTGGGCTTGTGAGGAACTAGGATTATAGATGTGTGTAACGATGCCAGACTGATTTTAGGGGTACTTCTGAATGCCGTGGGACTCTTTTCCTTATTTGGAGACTGAGTATTGCTAGGTAGCTTAGATTGGCCTCAAATCCAACAATCTTTCTGCCTCGCCCTCTCTAGTGCTGGGATTATGCGTGTATACCACCATGCCTCGCAAAGGCCACCTTGGACACAGTGTTACTTGATTCTCTGAGTTTGACCCACAGTCTGGCGCACGGAAAGTGCTTGAAAAAGAAATTTAAAAGTTCCTGCCTTTCCTACTCCAAGCTCGGTCATTATATTCGTAAAAGTCATTAAAATTCTCTGGTTATCTAGGCCTAGCCCTTTCCTGGGCTGGAAATATCTGCCAGTAGTGGGCTAGGAACCCCCCTGAATGCAGCCTGCTTGTTTGACATCCCATTCTACATGGGAAGGCCCAGTACTTGGTATATGACTACGCCTTTTCGCTGTGACATCTCTCTGCTCTTAAACATGACAGCCCCGTCTGTCGGCAGGGCCCCGTATTTAAGCATTTCTCATTTTTGGACTCCTAGGTTATTGCCGATGTTGAATTTTCGCAACAGAAAGAACACCAGCCGGTGTAACCCCTGAGGCGGCAGGGACTGGAGTTGGTATTCTGACTTTACTGCTTTCATTTTCACTCACTGAGCGCGGCGCAGCCAGGACAGCTGTGGAGGAGAAAGGATGGAGCGTCGCCTACTGCTCTCTGAGCAAGCCAGGGCTTGGCGACCGGGGCTTTGTGCGGAGCCTGGTGCCCATCACAGGCGGAGCCCCGGAGTGCAATATTAATGAGGTTCCAGATCTGTTCATCTGCAGAGCAGCCGGGGGAACCCAGCTGGGTCAGTGCCTGGGGCGGGCTGTGCTAGGCCTGGAGGTGCTTCGCTGTCCCCGTGCCGAGTGGGCCGGTAAACATGAACGCTCTGCGTGGACACTGGTCTTTCCCCTTTGGGTCTTGCATGAAATCGAATGGAAAACTCTTCTGAAGAATGTTTTATGCAAATTCTCCTCCTCTTGGGATTTTTGAGTCTCTGTGTGAATCATCTATGTGCCAATCTGTGATCCAAGTGGTTATATGGTTTCTAAAACAATGACAAAAATCTGCCTGGAAACTCAGCTGTAGATAGCATCGCACCTTTACAGATTCTTATAAACCATTTAAGAAGCTGTTAAGATGCTGTCATTTACTTTTCATAAGAACAACTTTTGTTTTTGGTTTTTAAAGGGGAATTCTTTCAAATGAAAGCAAAAGATCTCTCTTGGGTAGGGATGGGAAATGGTATTGTTTTAGAAATCTGAAATTTAGACAAGCACCTTTGTGAGCTGCACACACATACACGTGTGTGTGTGTGTGTGTGTGTGTGTGTGTGCACTTATCTGTGCGTACATATGTGGAGTCCAGAGGTGGATTCCAGATGTTTTGCTCTATTTTTTTTTTTGAAACAGTATCATTGAATCTGGAACTCGCTGTTTCAATTAAATTGTCTGGCCAGCGAGCCCCCAAGATCCACGTGTCTCCATCCCACCATATCCCACCCTAGCACTGGAGTTTCAGGAGTGAACCACCACTCCTGGCTTTCATGTGGGTTTTAAGAATTGCACAGAGGGCACTTTGCCCTCTGAACCATCTTCCCCACCAAACCTGCGTCTTTAACTTAATAATTTACTAGATATAATAGGTCCACAAAAAACTGGCAAAGAATATTCATAATATTCTCAAATCAGAAGCAATCTAATATCTACCAATAGAGATGGATAAACTGGGTTTTATACAATGGAATAGCACCCAGCAATGAAAGGAGCGAATGACTGGAATATGTACATCATGGATAAACTCAAAGTTGATTATGATGATAAGCCAGCAGGTTCGCTCAGGCCTGGCTACTCAGGAGGTTGAGACAGGAGAATCTTGAGTCTCAGGCCTGTCTGGAAACATAGACAACATATCAATACTCTATTACTCTAATACTCTAAAAAAATAGCTAGCCAGCCATGGTGATCCAAACCTATATACCAGCACTTGGGAGACTGAGGCAGGAGAATCACTGTAAGGTCAAGGCCGATCAGGGTTATGTGGGGAGTTCAAGACCAGTCTGGGATGTCTACTGAGGCCCCATCTTAAAACAGAACATAATATCCAAACATTACGATGTAGACAGTTAAGTTGTCTACTTTATGCGGGTTGGGCCTCAATATGAACAGACCAATGAGATGGAGAGGACCAAAAACTCCAATTAGGTTTGCAGAACTGGAGTTAACCGATGGGGAAAAGCTACTTTCCCGGAGCCTGGGCATGTGCCGCTCCTGGTACTCCATATTTGGAGTCTGTGAGCCCATGAGTTCTCCAGGGCGTCCTAGCCCCTTATGGTGCATCTCATCTGGAGTCCGTGAGTTCTGTTCTTTTTCTCCTCTAATAAATTCTGCCTTAATCTTAAAAAAAAAGTTGTCCACTTTATGAATGTGACACACAGACCCCCTAATTAAAATGCAGTGTTGTGTACTTTGTTTGATGCCTGAGAAAGTCCTAGCTATGATGTTGTTTGTTTGGATAAGTAAGAGTCCCTGTATTAGTTGTCTGTTGTTACATATCAGATTACCCTAAACTTTAGCACCTAAAAACAACAAATATTATCTCATAGTTTCTGGGAGCAATTCAGCTAGGTAGTTCTGGCCCAGGATCCCTTTAAGTGGTGGTTATAGACATGCGAGAGCTTGTCTGGTGCTCAGTCAGCTGAACTAGCTCATTCATGTGACTGTCGACGAAGGCCTCAGTCTTTGGCTGGCTGTTTGCAAGAAGTCCCAGTTCCTTGTCTGGGTGGAGAGATCTGTTTGCAGACCTTTCCATATAGCTACCTGAGTATCCTTTGAAAATGTTTATATATAACTATTATTATTATTCGTGTGTGTGTGTGTGTGTGTGTGTGTGTGTGTGTGTGTGTGTGAAGGATGAGGAGTGCATATGCCACAATGTGCACCCACCACGTAGGTTCTGGAGATTGAACTCAGATGCTCAGATTCGTAGTGGCAATTTCCTTTGCCCACTGAGCCATCTCACCAGCCCTGCTTGAATGTTCTTATGATGTGGCAAATGGTTTCCCTAAGAGCAGGTGGTCTAAGAGAGAGTAAGGAAGAGACCACTGTGCTCTTATCTCAAAAATCACCTTCACTTTCTCCATGTCCTGCTCTTTAGAAGTCAACCACTAGGTATAATTGCAGTCAAAGTCATTAAAGAATTAAATTGGGACTGATCATAGGTCCTAGCATGATACCCAAACTGTCCTCATGTAAAATGTAAATTTACATTAGGTACAGGTGTCAACTTGACAGTTGAGGGTTTGAGCTCTGGGCACATTTGTAGAGAATTAATGGTTGAGTTAAGCCCAGAGCAAACCTGCAGGAGATTGTCTAGCTGATGGGGAGGGCCCAGCCCATGGTGGATTGGACTATGCCTGTAATAAAACACAGAGAGCTGGTTGGGAGAGTTGGCATATTTGTGTATGCTTGGCCAGACATGCTAGTCTGACAAATAAGGATTGTCCCTCTCTCAGCCATTATGTAGAAAAGATGTGGCCAATTCTCTCAGCTCTCCTGCCAAGCTGGCCTGAGAACTGTAAAGGGCAATTGTAAGAAAAAATGAGCCCTTGTTCTCTTAAGTCGTCTGATGGTGCTTTGTCAGCAACCATGCAGGCGAACTGCAACAACTTCGTAAGGTGCTTAGTCTTGCTCTTCAGTGTGTTAAATAAATTACATTACTTTTTGGCTCATGTGACCCTGAACTAATCAGTTAGTAAGAGAGTTCCAGTATGACACCAGTTCTAAGGTGGACCTGGCTATGATTTAATCAAAACTTAGGATACTGCATAGTTATTATTGAAGATTACTCACATTGCTTTGTACATCAGAAACTCATTTTTTTTTTTTTTACTCCCAATCAATATTTCTGTCTGGGTAGGTTCTGATCAATGGCTTGACACTTCTTGAGAATTTTCCTAAGTATCAGGCATTCTGAAATAAAGAACGAGCTACTTCTAGCGCTGGTCACCATTGGTCAGCTGTCAACTTGGCGCCTAGAAGGGGAGTCTCTGAGCGCAGTGTGAGATATGTCTAGTAAGGACAGACCTCTGCATCAAGCTTGCAGGAGAGTTGTTTTGAGGTGTAACTGTGTGGGAAGGACCAGTCCACAGTGGGTGGGACCGTTCCCTGGGAATGTGGATAAAGCTGGAGGGAGGTATTAGTAAGCTAGCACACTGGCAACCCAGAGAACCACAAAACCAGAAACCAAGTGACTATGCGGCATCATGGTCCTCTTGCCGTGCATGTGCTGTTCCTTCCATGCCTGAGGCTGCCACGTCTCTCTGGCCATGATGGACCGTAATTCAGAATTGTAAGCTGAAGAAAACCTCTTGTTTCCTTAAGCTGCTTGGGGCAAGTACTTATCACAGCAATGGGTTATGGCAATAAAACAGCCATCGACTTCAAAATACTTCCCTGGTGACACAAGCATTGAAGATATATTTCATTTGCTTCGTTATTGTCATGATGCAAAATATCATGGAAGACTTAGGCAATGATGGATAAAATTGTAAAAAATCACTTTCCTAAACTGGCAAAAGGCCAGGTCAAACAAGATCCAATCTCGAAGATGATTCTGCCTACTGATTTCTGCAAGATTGTTATAAATGGTTTGTGTTGTACATTAAAAAGACTGGCCATATGCATAATTAGCACTTTATGTAATTGACCCTATGTCTTTTAATTTGTGAGTGCTACTTTAATTTTTTTTTCAATTCTGTCTTTTGAGGTTCATTTATTATTTTTTGGATTGTTTGTAACAAGCATACACTCATATGACTTATGATAATCTACTTTTAGATCCTTCCTCCCTTCCTCCCTCCCTTCCTTCCTCTCTCCTATCCTCTTCCTTTCCCCTCAACAATCCATCTCACTCCATTCCACCCACCTTCCTATCTACTTCTATGGACCCCAGGGTTCCCTCTGTCTTATCTACCCTTGTGGAGGTTCAGGCTGTGTGGTGTACCGAGTTGCCTTTCTTTGGACCACCCCACTCATCCAGCTCTAGTCTCCAAGGTTTCCACTGTATGTTCTTATCTCTCTTGAGTTCCTCCATAGTCTATAGGGGCGTGTTGGTATGTCATTATGCAGGTCTGGTAAGGACAAGTCTCACTGTGGGGAGTTCCTGGATGCAGTAGTCCTGCCTTGAATGGAATGTCTTGTCTAACAGTGAACTTCCCATCTTTAAGGTCTTACAATCTCACCCACTCTTCTGCAAGGTTCCATAAGCCTTAGGATAGGGAGAAATTAGGGTGAGCCTTGGGCCTCCAGTACTCTGCTTTATGGCTGGCTGTTTGTCCACTTCACTGCTCTTCCCCTGCCCTAGGCTGCATCCTGTCAGGGTGTTGAGATCCTCAACTTCTAAGTTGAGTGCTAAGTGTCCTTCAAATCTATGGGTATAATAATAGCACCTGTTTACACCTGGCTCTTTCTTACATTCTCACCACCCCTTCTTCCACAATGCTCTCTGAGCCTTGGGTTGGGGGCATGCCCTGGGTATCTTACACAGTGCCGAGCAGTTTGCAATGGACACTTTTCAAGATAGATGTCTTAGTTTTATATTCCTGCTCTTGTGATGAATGTATGACCCATACAACTTAGGGGAGCCAGGAGATTTTTATTCCAGCTTGCAGTTTCAGGTTACAGGTTACAGGTTACAGTCCACATCAGCAGGAGAGTTACCAAGAGGGATCAAGGGAACTGCTCGCACCATATCCACTGCAAGAGCAAAGAGGCAGCAAGGACCAGTGCAAAGCCTTCTGGCTTGTCAGCTTGCCAAGTCAACTAGTTCTCTCTCCATCTTGTGCACCTACCCGGGGAGTGATTCCACATACCATGAGTGGGTTGTCCAGCATTAATCAGATAATCTCTACATGCCTGCTCAGAGGCTTGCCTTAACTCAGTAATTCTTCCTAGATGTGCCCATCTCTTCAATTGTCAGACTAATGCCTGAAATCAGATCAAGAGTGGGAGCTTAGATTCAATTCTAGAGAAAGGAAGATGAGAGAAAAAGAAAAGAAAAAGGGCAGTTTTCTTTAAAAAATATTATTTTTGTGTAAGTGTGTGTGTGTGAGAGAAGGCACTGAGTGTCTCTGTGGAGAACCAAGGGTGACTTTGGGAATCAGCTTGGATTGCTTCTACCTCCTTTTTGACTTCATTCTGAGATTTCCTGCGCTCCGCCTTCCAGAGTCAGAAGTGCAAGCTGCTGTCAATTTTGCCTGTTTTTTTTTTTTTAATGTGGGATCTGCACTCAGGTCCTTCTGCTTGTGAGGCAAAATTTTAACCACTGAGCTACTATTCCTGCCTGAGAAAGAGTTTTAAATATAATTGCAACTGAATTATAAACTTGAGTTGACTAAGATATGACTGTATTTGACTGAGTTTATCTGAAAGTGACCAGATTAAATTTTCCCTCCTTCAAGGTAGAATAGAGGCTCAATTACAGGAGAAAAGAGAAAATTGCATTTTTGGACACTCAAGTCAGTGACTGTGAAATTTGTATCGGCTCCAATAATTACAGGCAGCAAGTGTCAGGGAAATCTCAAGAACAGACCAAGGAATCATTATATGCTGTTCTTCCAAGTTATTACCTGATCTGCCCCTATTGCTCAGAAGGTCAGCCCAGTGTCTTACCAGACATTGTGATGAAACGCACACAAATTTCTGTTCAAAGTCTTTTCTTTTTTCACCAGAGAGCAGAGGCGAGTCTTATGAGGTGAAAAGAGTGTGTTTTTCAGAGTTCTGAGGAGGCCCAGCCCAGATCATAACCTGAGAACAAAATGGGGAGACTATGATCTTGCAGGTGGTGCCCGCGGACCGGCTCTCCACACTTCTGAGGTGCTTCTCCAAGGTGCCTCTCCCAGGGGCTCCCGCCCTTCGCAGGCTGGGCGGGAAGAACCCAGAGGAAGAGAGCATAGGGAGCCGGCTGTGGATCCTCTCGCCTCCTGCTCCTTGGTCTCCATGGTTTGAATGCAGCCCGTAGCACCTTTGGGTTTTCCTCTCCAAGCGCCTCTCTAGGCTTCTGCTCCTTCTGTCAGGCTGGGGGTAGACACGACCACCAGAAGCGCTCAGCGCAGACATTTTCCTGAAGCTTTGTCCTCACACTTGAAAACTGTGTCTTTGAATGAAAAAAAAAGTGTGTGTGTGCGTGTGTGTGTGTGTGTGTGTGTTACACTATGTGTGGAGGTCGGAGGACCACTTGTGGGATTGGGTTCTGTTGCAGTTCGCCTGCATGGTTGCTGATAAATGACCATCAAACAGTTTAAGGGAACAAGGGGTTTATTTTCTCTTACGATTCCTGGTTACAGTTCTCGGTCCAGCTTGACGGGAGAGCATACACCAACACCAGGGCCGACGGAACTGGCCACATCACCACCACATAACAGCTGAAAGATGGACAACCCTTACTTGCCAGACCAGCATGTCTGGTCAAGTGAATAGAAGGATGCCGACTTCCTCAACTAGCTCTCAGTATTTTATTCACCTGTTCAGGGGCTAATCCCACCCACCATAGGCTGGGCCCTCCCCATCAGCTAGACAATCTCCTGCAGGCTTGCTCCAGGCTCAATTCAACTACTAATTCTCCACAAATGCGCCCAGAGCTCAAACCCTCAATAGGTGACACCTGTGCCTAATTATGACAGGTTCCTTCCTTCCTCCATGTAGTCCCAGGGACTAAACTCAGGTTACTGAGATTGGTAGCAGGCACCTTTAACCACTGATCCATCTCATGGCTCTGAAAACATACTTTAAAAAATAGTTTATTTATTTAAAAAATAGTTTCTTTATTTTGTGCGCGTGTGTGTGCGCGCGTGTGTGTGCACATGTGCGTGTGCGCGTGCTCGAGTGCTCATGTGTGTGCGCGCGTGCTCGAGTGCTCATGTGTGTGTGTGTGTGCACGTGTGTGCGTGCGTGCGTGCGTGCGTGTGTGTGTGTGTGTGTGTGTGTGTGTGTGTGTGTATCAGAGAGCACTGTGTGTCCCTGTGGAGGACCAAAGGTGACTTCAGGAATCATCCTGGATTGCTTCTACCTCCTTTTTGCTTTGCTCTGGGGTTTCCCAGGCTCCATCCATCAGGGCAGAAGTGTAGGCTGCTGCTGTTTCCACCTGGCGTTTTTCACATGGGCCCTGGGATCTGAACTCAGAATCCTATCCTTCTGAGGCAGAGTCTTAACTCCTGAGCCATCTCTCCAGCCCTGGAAACATATTTTTCATGTCCTGGAATTACTGCAGCGTCTATTGTGGCGTCTTGGCTGATTCTTGGGGGCAACATGCAATGTTCAGTGCTGTCTATGTGGGCATGAGGAGTGAATCTCACCCAGGACCCCTGTGGCTGAAGGAGAAGCTCTTGCACAGAGGAGCAGGAGACCCTGTATCAGAGAAATGGATCCTTGCTAAGGAGACAGGTCTGCTCTGGTTCGTGTTCCCAAAGCTTTTGTGACCGACTGGATATGTTCCGGATCTTCCAGCTTTAAGGTCTTCATTGTAAGTAGTAATTCTTGTTGTAGATGTGAAAAACAATCACTAGAAAATTCTGGACACTAATTGGCTGGTGTTTTTTTTAGAGTGAGCAATAAGCACTTCTGGGCTAAAGCTTCTTATTGGATAGACAATGGCCAAGAATTCCACTTCGGATTAAAAGGGGAAGAGAGGGTCGCTGACTGTGTTCAGCCTCTGATCAGTTGTATCCACTGATACAACTGATATTTCGATAGAAATTGTGATTCCTCCAGTTCCTAAGAGAATGGTTTCCTGCTTGAAGAAAGTTCCAGAAAATCTAAAGGACACCTTAATTTCTTCAAAATTTTTTGTTACTAGTTACTTCATTTTACTTTAAAAAACTTAGTCATTTCATCATTTTTTATTTCATTTTTTTAAAAAAATATTTCTTCTTTTCTTTTCCTTCCTTTTTCTTTTTTCTTTTCTTTCCTTTCTTTTTCTCTTTCTCTCTCTCTCCCTTTCTCTTCTTTTTCCTTATATTGTGTGTGTGTGTGTGTGTGTGTGTGTGCGCGTGCACATGTAACAGTGCGTTATATTGAAGTCAGTGGACATTTGTTGGAATTGGTCCTCTCCTGTAGTAAGAGCTTTTTACCTGATACACCACCTTGGTGACCCTTAAACACTTTACTTATTTTAAAATATTTTAAAAAATATTACAGAGGGGCTGGAGAGGTGGCTCAGGGGTTAAGCCTCTGCCTTGCAGACGGAAGGTCCTGAGTTCGCAACCTAGACCCCACGTATAGACGCCAGGCGGAAGCGGGGGCGGCCTGCGTTTCTGGTCCTGGTAGGGCGGAGCCTGTGAATCCCGGGGCAGAGTAAACAAGGAGGAGGTGGAGGCGGTACATGGCGATTCCCGAATTCGTCTGTGGTTTTACACACACACACATACATACACTCACATACATACATACACGTGCACACATGCACACATGCACAATTGAATAAATAAAAAAGTTATAAAATATTAGAGAGAGAGAATACATCACACTGTGCATGTAGAGAGAGAGAGGACACATCACGCTGTGCATGTAGAGAGAGAGAACATCACGCTGTGCATGTAGAGAGAGAGAACATCATGTTATGCATGTAGAGAGAGAGAACACATCACACTGTGCATGTAGAGAGAGAGAACATCACGCTGTGCATGTAGAGAGAGAGAACACATCACGCTGTGCATGTAGAGAGAGAACACATCACGCTGTGCACGTAAAAAGAGAGAACATCATGCTGTGCATGTAGAAAGAGAGAACATCACACTGTGCATGTAGAGAGAGAGAGAACACATCACGCTGTGCATGTAGAGAGAGAGAACATCACGCTGTGCATGTAGAGAGAGAGAACATCATGTTATGCATGTAGAGAGAGAGAACACATCACACTGTGCATGTAGAGAGAGAGAACATCACGCTGTGCATGTAGAGAGAGAGAACACATCACGCTGTGCATGTAGAGAGAGAACACATCACGCTGTGCACGTAAAAAGAGAGAACATCATGCTGTGCATGTAGAGAGAGAGAGAACATCACACTGTGCATGTAGAGAGAGAGAACATCACACTGTGCATGTAGAGAGAGAGAACATCACGCTGTGCATGTAGAGAGAGAGAACACATCACACTGTGCATGTAGAGAGAGAGAACATCACGCTGTGCATGTAGAGAGAGAGAACACATCACGCTGTGCATGTAGAGAGAGAGAACATCACGTTGTGCATGTAGAGAGAGAGAACACATCACGCTGTGCATGTAGAGAGAGAACACATCATGCTATGCACGTAGAGAGAGAGAACATCACGCTATGCATGTAGAGAGAGAACACATCATGCTATGCACGTAGAGAGAGAGAACACATCATGCTGTGCATGTAGAGAGAGAACACATCACGCTGTGTATGTAGAGAGAGAGAACACATCACACTGTGCATGTAGAGAGAGAACATCACACTGTGCATGTAGAGAGAGAGAACACATCATGCTGTGCATGTAGAGAGAGAGAACATCACACTGTGCATGTAGAGAGAGAGAACACATCACGCTGTGCATGTAGAGAGAGAGAACATCACGCTGTGCATGTAGAGAGAGAGAACATCACGCTGTGCATGTAGAGAGAGAGAGAACACATCACGCTGTGCATGTAGAGAGAGAGAACATCACGCTGTGCATGTAGAGAGAGAGAGAACACATCATGCTGTGCATGTAGAGAGAGAACACATCACGCTGTGCATGTAGAGAGAGAGAACATCACGCTGTGCATGTAGAGAGAGAGAGAGAACACATCACGCTGTGCATGTAGAGAGAGAACACATCATGCTGTGCATGTAGAGAGAGAGAACATCACGCTGTGCATGTAGAGAGAGAGAGAGAACATCACGCTGTGCATGTAGAGAGAGAGAACATCACACTGTGCATGTAGAGAGAGAGAACATCATGCTGTGCATGTAGAGAGAGAGAACATCACACTGTGCATGTAGAGAGAGAGAGAGAACACATCACGCTGTGTATGTAGAGAGAGAGAACACATCATGCTGTGCATGTAGAGAGAGAACACATCACGCTGTGCATGTAGAGAGAGAGAACATCACGCTGTGCATGTAGAGAGAGAGAGAGAGAACACATCACGCTGTGCATGTAGAGAGAGAGAACATCACGCTGTGCATGTAGAGAGAGAGAGAGAGAACACATCACGCTGTGCATGTAGAGAGAGAACACATCATGCTGTGCATGTAGAGAGAGAGAACATCACGCTGTGCATGTAGAGAGAGAGAGAGAACATCACGCTGTGCATGTAGAGAGAGAGAACATCACACTGTGCATGTAGAGAGAGAGAACATCATGCTGTGCATGTAGAGAGAGAGAACATCACACTGTGCATGTAGAGAGAGAGAGAACACATCACGCTGTGTATGTAGAGAGAGAGAACACATCATGCTGTGCATGTAGAGAGAGAACACATCACGCTGTGCATGTAGAGAGAGAGAACATCACGCTGTGCATGTAGAGAGAGAGAGAGAACACATCACGCTGTGCATGTAGAGAGAGAGAACATCACGCTGTGCATGTAGAGAGAGAGAGAGAGAACACATCACGCTGTGCATGTAGAGAGAGAACACATCATGCTGTGCATGTAGAGAGAGAGAACATCACGCTGTGCATGTAGAGAGAGAGAGAGAACATCACGCTGTGCATGTAGAGAGAGAGAACATCACACTGTGCATGTAGAGAGAGAGAACATCATGCTGTGCATGTAGAGAGAGAGAACATCACACTGTGCATGTAGAGAGAGAGAGAGAACACATCACGCTGTGTATGTAGAGAGAGAGAACACATCATGCTGTGCATGTAGAGAGAGAACACATCACGCTGTGCATGTAGAGAGAGAGAACATCACGCTGTGCATGTAGAGAGAGAGAGAGAGAATACATCACGCTGTGCATGTAGAGAGAGAGAACATCACGCTGTGCATGTAGAGAGAGAGAGAGAGAACACATCACGCTGTGCATGTAGAGAGAGAACACATCATGCTGTGCATGTAGAGAGAGAGAACATCACGCTGTGCATGTAGAGAGAGAGAGAGAACATCACGCTGTGCATGTAGAGAGAGAGAACATCACACTGTGCATGTAGAGAGAGAGAACATCATGCTGTGCATGTAGAGAGAGAGAACATCACACTGTGCATGTAGAGAGAGAGAGAGAACACATCACGCTGTGTATGTAGAGAGAGAGAACACATCATGCTGTGCATGTAGAGAGAGAACACATCACGGTGTGCATGTAGAGAGAGAGAACATCACGCTGTGCATGTAGAGAGAGAGAGAGAGAACACATCACGCTGTGCATGTAGAGAGAGAGAACATCACGCTGTGCATGTAGAGAGAGAACACATCATGCTGTGCATGTAGAGAGAGAGAACATCACGCTGTGCATGTAGAGAGAGAGAGAGAACATCACGCTGTGCATGTAGAGAGAGAGAACATCACATGTGCATGTAGAGAGAGAACATCATGCTGTGCATGTAGAGAGAGAGAGAACACACACTGTGCATGTAGAGAGAGAGAGAGAACATCACGCTGTGCATGTAGAGAGAGAACAATCATGCTGTGCATGTAGAGAGAGAGAAACACATCACGTGTGCATGTAGAGAGAGAGAGAGAGAACACATCACGCTGTGCATAGAGAGAGAAACATCATGCTGTGCATGTAGAGAGAGAACATCACGCTGTGCATGTGAGAGAGAGAACCATATGTGCATGTAGAGAGAGAACATCACGCTGTGCATGTAGAGAGAGAGAACACATCATGCTGTGCATGTAGAGAGAGAACATCACGCTGTGCATGTAGAGAGAGAGAACATCACGCTGTGCATGTAGAGAGAGAGAGAGAGAACATCACACTGTGCATGTAGAGAGAGAACATCATGCTGTGCATGTAGAGAGAGAACATCACGCTGTGCATGTAGAGAGAGAACATCACGCTGTGCATGTAGAGAGAGAGAACACATCATGCTGTGCATGTAGAGAGAGGACACATCACGCTGTGCATGTAGAGAGAGAGAACACATCACACTGTGCATGTAGAGAGAGAACACATCACGCTGTGCATGTAGAGAGAGAGAACACATCACACTGTGCATGTAGAGAGAGAGAACACATCACGCTGTGCATGTAGAGAGAGAGAACACATCACGCTGTGCATGTAGAGAGAGGACACATCACGCTGTGCATGTAGAGAGAGAGAACATCACGCTGTGCATGTAGAGAGAGAACACATGACGCTGTGCATGTAGAGAGAGAGAACACATCACGCTGTGCATGTAGAGAGAGAGAACATCACGCTGTGCATGTAGAGAGAGAACATCACGCTGTGCATGTAGAGAGAGAGACACATCACGCTGTGCATGTAGAGAGAGAGAACATCACGCTGTGCATGTAGAGAGAGAGAACATCACGCTGTGCATGTAGAGAGAGAGAACATCACGCTGTGCATGTAGAGAGAGAACATCACGCTGTGCATGTAGAGAGAACATCACGCTGTGCATGTAGAGAGAGAGAACACATCACGCTGTGTATGTAGAGAGAGAGAACATCACGCTGTGCATGTAGAGAGAGAGAACACATCACGCTGTGCACGTAGAGAGAGAGAACATCACGCTGTGCATGTAGAGAGAACACATCACGCTGTGCATGTAGAGAGAGAGAACATCACGCTGTGCATGTAGAGAGAGAGAACACATCACGCTGTGTATGTAGAGAGAGAGAACATCACGCTGTGCATGTAGAGAGAGAGAACATCACGCTGTGCATGTAGAGAGAGAACACATCACGCTGTGCATGTAGAGAGAGAACACATCATGCTGTGCATGTAGAGAGAGAACACATCACGCTGTGCATGTAGAGAGAGAACACATCACGCTGTGCATGTAGAGAGAGAACATCACACTGTGCATGTAGAGAGAGAGAGAGAACACATCACGCTGTGTATGTAGAGAGAGAGAACACATCATGCTGTGCATGTAGAGAGAGAACACATCATGCTGTGCATGTAGAGAGAGAACACATCATGCTGTGCATGTAGAGAGAGAACACATCATGCTGTGCATGTAGAGAGAGAACATCACACTGTGCATGTAGAGAGAGAGAGAGAACACATCATGCTGTGCATGTAGAGAGAGAGAGAACACATCACGCTGTGTATGTAGAGAGAGAGAACATCACGCTGTGCATGTAGAGAGAGAGAACACATCACGCTGTGCACGTAGAGAGAGAGAACATCACGCTGTGCATGTAGAGAGAACACATCACGCTGTGCATGTAGAGAGAGAGAACATCACGCTGTGCATGTAGAGAGAGAGAACACATCACGCTGTGTATGTAGAGAGAGAGAACATCACGCTGTGCATGTAGAGAGAGAGAACATCACGCTGTGCATGTAGAGAGAGAACACATCACGCTGTGCATGTAGAGAGAGAACACATCATGCTGTGCATGTAGAGAGAGAACACATCACGCTGTGCATGTAGAGAGAGAACACATCACGCTGTGCATGTAGAGAGAGAACATCACACTGTGCATGTAGAGAGAGAGAGAGAACACATCACGCTGTGTATGTAGAGAGAGAGAACACATCATGCTGTGCATGTAGAGAGAGAACACATCATGCTGTGCATGTAGAGAGAGAACACATCATGCTGTGCATGTAGAGAGAGAACACATCACGCTGTGCATGTAGAGAGAGAACACATCACACTGTGCATGTAGAGAGAGAGAGAGAACACATCATGCTGTGCATGTAGAGAGAGAACAACTTTCAGAAGTTGGTTCTCTCCTTCCACCCCGTGGGCTCTGATCACCACATTTTGCGCACAGTTACCTTCATCCACAAGAGCCATTTTCCTGACCCCATCACTTAATTTTAGAACTAGATGGAAGTGATTGTGAGCTGCTCAGCTCTAAACAGAACATCTAAATCACCTCCCACAAGGCTTAGGAAACATCAAGAAAGAGGGGGTGGTAAGAATGCAAGAGCCTGAGGGTGGGGAGGGGCTCTTCCAGACAGTATCTCCTGAATGTGACAAGGCTGCTGCACCCACAAACTCACTGCATCTGGATCTATTACTTCCGCAAGACCTGCACAAGATGCGGCCTGTCAATAATGCACCATGGAAAGAGGCAAGATCTTACTTTATCTCCCTGGGAGACTGTTGAGGGTTGATGCAGGATGGGGGGGTACATTCCCCAATGGTACGACCACTGCACGTGTACTCAGGTACAGGCTTGTGTAGGCAGCCCAGATAAGGCTCAGTGGGCCACACATACAAAAGGACAGGAAAGCAAGAAGAGACAGGTTGGGAAGAAGAAATTATACTGTAGGAATGAAGGGGGATGGGATTGGGTGATAAAAAGTGAAATGACATCAATTCACTGTATTCAAATTTGAAATTCTAAAAGCAATGTAAGAGGTGTATCATGCTAAGAACTGAAAGGTTTTCTGGGGGTGGGGTGGGGTTAGCTTTCTTCTAGATACTGGGCAAGTAACACTTTTGACCAATAGCCTCGTAATTTAATAGTAAGTGTAGTAAGTGTGCACGTCATACTTTCTGCTATGTGTCAGATTTGCCTTTATAGCACAGGGATGACTGATGGCCACGGTGGGCGGCTCATTTTCTCCTGAAAGTTCAACTTTATCTTTCTAAAGACGTGCAGCAAACCCAGAAGCTCTGGCTCTGGCGCTGGGCACAGTTCTCATTTTGAGCATGTCTATTTCCTCCCCGCTGTGTTCTGCAACACGTCCCAGGAGCCGTCTCGGCTGAAGGACCCCGTGCCACCCAGTCCTGGGGGACGTGGCACCTTGGCAATGATGGCGCTTGCTTTTCCCTTCAGGGCTGAGGCCTGGTCACTACCGCTAAGCCAGAGGGGCTCAGTGACTCCAAACGGACTACTCTTTCCTCCTTCCTCTCCACGTGGGATTCCACAAATACACACTTGTACAAACAGTCTTTTCTTAATCCACCCGAAGAAGGCTGGAGAGGTGATTTATGCCGTGAGTGCCGAATTAGAATTCAGAGTCACTGAGCTCTTTGATGACTTGACGGTCACTCTGAAAGACTCTCTCAAAACTTCAGGACACCTCCCTGCTACAAAGCAAAGGGCTGGCAGCCGTGACTTGCTCTTCCACTACCATTGCTGTCCCTGCCTGAGAGGTGGGATACGGGTCACAGTCCATTGTGTCTGGCCCTTTAAGTCCGGTTTCCATAGCACCGCTGGCCACCTCATTATTATGTATTTGTTGCCTGTAGGGATGTTGGTCTGGACACTCAAAGGGGGACTCCACCAAGAGGAGGCAAGCCAAAGCCTGCCATTACCACCCTGGCTTTCTGGAATAGGAATCTGCCTAGGGCCCAAGGGAGCCCATTATGAAAACGTCTATTTCCATACATGACCAACCAACACGCTGAACAGGTTGTGCGCTTGCTGAGGAAAGCCCATGAGGGACGGAGGATTTTTTTTCCAGGTGACATTGGGAGACGAGCACATGATTTGGGTGAGTCCTGTTATGAAATGAATCTGCTCAGATCTCTGAAGAAACTTGTTTTTGGCAAGATGGGGGTGAATCACCTGATTCTTAGACAAATGGATGCTGTCACAGTTAGGCACGGGTGTCAACTTGACGGTTGAGAGTTTGAGCTCTGCGCACATTTGTGGAGAATTAGTGGCTGAGTTGGCTCGGAGAAAGCCTGCAGGAGATTGTCTAGCTGATGGGGAAGGCCCAGCCCATGATGGGTGGGATTAGGCTCCGGAATAAATCACGGAGAGCTGGTTGAGGGAGTTGGCATCCTTCTGTTCATTTGGCCAGACATGCTGGTCTGGCAAGTAAGGATTGTCTGTCTCTCAGCCATTACATAAAGATGGTGTGGCCAGTTCCCTCAGCCTTGGTGTTGGCATGAGCTCTCCTGTCAAGCTAGACTGAGAACTGTAACCAGGAATCATAAGAGAGAATAAACCCCTTGTTCCCTTAAGCCGTTTGATGGTCATTTATCAGCAACCATGCAGGCGACTGCAACAGATGCGGATTCAGTGTAATTTAATGCATTTAAACATATTTCACAGAAAAAAACTTTCTCTGTACAGTAGATGATCAAAAAGTTAGGTTGGGTCTTCAAACTTGAATATTAAAATGACTTCACATTCTACTTCACCTTTTGCAATTGATGAATTAATGACATATTATTATTAAATGAAGCCCACTGTTTATTTTGATGAACTCTTCATGCTGTATGTTCTATGAGTTTTGATGAATGTATAATGTCTCTACCATTACAGTACCTGCTTGAACAATCTCCTTGTACATTTTCCTTCTGATTTTCTTGTTCAGCCATCCTTCTCTTCCCCAGTCCTGGATACCACTATTATTGTTGACATAGTTCGACCTTTTTCAGAATGCCAGATGGTTATACTCATAACTGTATAGTTATACTCACACTATATGACCCATACTGATTGGAATGCTATAAGGTGAGAAACATACAATGTATAGTTTATTTAGACTGCTTTCCTGTAACAATGTGTGCTTAAGCTTCCTCCTGTCTTTTTGGAGCTTAATGTTCATTACTTTTTGTTGATGAGTAGTCTCCTGTTTCACCATAGTTTATCCATTCACTTATTAAAGGCAAGGGATGGCTTAGTTGCTCCAATTTTTGGCAGTTATGAACAAAGCTGTTAAAAACATTCATGTGCATGCATGTGTGTGTGTGTGTGTGTGAATAAAAGTTATCAAATCACTTGAGAAATGCCTAGGAATATGGTTGCTGAATCATATGGACGGACTATTTGTAAGCTTTATAAGAAACCGCCAAACTGTATTCCAAAGTGGCTGTACCATTGTGTGCCCTCCCTGGTAACAAATGAGGTTTCCCGATGTTTCTCATCAGTATTTATTGTCAGGGTTTGGTATTTTGTAATCACCATTCTACTAAATATGTAATGGTATTTCATTTTTGTTTTGATTCGAAATTCCCCGATGATTTGGGAAGTGGACATCTTTCCATATGCCCATCTACTGCCCGTGTATCTTCCTTGTGAGGTATCCATTCAGATCTTCTGCTCATTTACAAGAACTGAATTTTCAGACAATGAGATCGCTCCCCTGAGTTTGATCCCTGGAACCCACATGGTCGAAGGAGAGAAGGTATTTCAACAAGTTGACCTCTGACCTCTACTTGCCCCTCCCCACAAGACAGATAAATAAATGTAAAAAAAACAAAAAAACAAAAAAACAAAAAAACCCCCCGAACCTCTGAGTTTTCAAACTGTTGAGTTAAAAAAAGGTCTTTTTTGGACAATACAGCAGATTTTCTCCTAGTTTTTGGCCTGTCTTGTTATTCTCAACAATATTCCTTCAAAGTCATGAATTGTGCCTTTGAGGTTATATCTAAAAAGTTTTCATCAAATTCAAAGTCGCCTAGATTGTCTCCTATGCCATCTCCTGGAAGTTGCATAGTTTCAAATTTTAGTTTATTTTTGTGCTTCATTGTTGTCTTGTAAGGTATATGATTTGTGGCTGAACTCACTTTTTTCCTGTTGTTCAGTTATTCTGGCACCATTTATTGAAAAAAAAAATGACTTTTTTCCCCCATTGAATTGCCTTTGCTTTTTTGTCAAGGATTTAGTCATTGCTTGGTATGTTTCTGGGATCTCTTTTGACCTTTTCCAGTTCATACCATCTTGATTACTATAATTTGATAGCAACATTTTTGACTTTGGCAGTGTTAATCTTTTCTTTCAATATTGTGTTGGTTGTTCTGAACATTTTGCTTTCTTATATTTGCTGCAGAATCAGATCTTCAGTATCTACAAGGTAATCCCATTTTGAACCAGGTGGTGTAGACTCTATAGATCAAATTGGAAAAAAGTGAAATCACAATAAAGTCTAGTCTTCCTATCTATGAACATGGACTATCTCTCAATTTATTTAGAGTTTCTTTCTTTGTTTGTTTTTAATCAGAACTTTGGAGTTTTCCTCATGGCATATCTGTATAAAGAGGTTTATAAAGTCTTTTTTTGTTTGGTGTTAGTATAAATGGCGTTATGTTCTAAATTTCAAATTCAAATTGCTCCTTGCTGAAGTATCAGAAAGCAACTGAATTTTGGGTGCCAGTTTTTGCTTTTAAATGAGTTCTTTGCCTTCTTTGATCAGTTTCCTTCTGTCAAAAGGCAGGAACCATGATTTGGAGAGAAAGATGTTAGATTAAACATTTTAGAAATTATTCGACTTTGCTTTTGTAAGACTATAGAAAGTGAAGCAGATAATTCACAGTTCTTTCCGCCTGCCTCCTTCTCTTCCTGGTACTGTCTGGCACCAGTGAGATTCATTTGTTACAACTTTAAGCTTTACCTTGAAGACAGCAAAGAGGTAAGGAATAAGAAATATTCCTGGTCTCATAGAACTTACAAGGAAAGACCAACATGCTCCTTGGGAACACAAATAGGAAATAGCTTACAGGTGGATTTTGATGTTTTCTCCCTTCACACATGGAAGAAATTAGTATAGTTGGAAGGAAGGCTCTGGAAGGGTGGTAGGCTTTGGATACATGAAGGTAGATTGGAAGCAAAGGGTAGCCAGAGAGAAGGGCACACACAGGATTGGGAGGCAGGACTGGTAAAAGAATGGCCTTTATCCCACCAGACAAAGACTTGGAAGAGCAATCAGTTTAGGGGTCTTGAACATTGGCGTGAGTGGTCAAAGCTTGACACAGTGCTCAGCTGAACTCTAACCAGATCCTTCAAGTTTGGTTTTCTTACCACCGTTTTCTTTTACTTGTCACATAATTCTCTAGGTAGGCACCCTGTAGCATTTGCTCCTTGCATGCGAGTGACCTTCTTGAGGAAAAGTCACCCACCCAATGGGGCAGTGGCTCTTCCTGAGACCAGATGATCACCAGTTAAAAACCAGACTGGCACATACATTGATGAGGTACCACTGGGGGAAAAAAAAAAAGAACTGGGCTGGAGAGTTGGCTCCAGGGTTAAGACTGTCTCACAAATAGAAGGCCCTGAGTTGGGATCCCAGGTCCCATGTAGAAATAGCCAAGCAGAAATGGTGGCCCTGGTGGGCGGAGCCTGGGAAATACTGGAGTAAAGCAAAAAAGAGGTAGAAGCAATCCAGGATGATTCCTGAAGTCGCCCTTGGTCCTCCACAGGGACACACAATACCCTGTGATACACACACACACACACACACACACACACACACACACACACACACACTTTTTTTTTTCTCTCATTTCTGGCTCCTAGATTTTATTTTATTTTTTTTTATTTCAGCTCATACAAACTTATTAGGTACACCAGTTCCCTCCCTCCCTCCTCCTCCTCCCGTACCCCCTGCTCCCCCTCCCCATCCCTCTCCCTCCCCATCCCCCAGTGCCTCCCACCCCAATTCCCAGAGAGTCCTTTCTTGTGCATGTCTGATTTTCCTCTGGGCCCTCCTCTCCGATGACGTACAAGGACCCAGTGGCCTTTCCCTGAACCCTTTCCCGTGTTCCCCTTAGGTATAGGAACAGTGCTGTGGCTGCCAATCCTTTGCCTCCAAGGATCTTGGTGCCTTTAGCAGATGCTAGACTTTGTGAGGTCAACAGTATGTTGGACAATGCGCAGGGCATGCAAAGTCCAATTATGACTGCTTCAGCCCTAACTAGTATAGAGTATCTTACATATCATTGCTCCTCCCATCCTTTTGCTCTTACACTCTTACCGCCCCCTCTTCCGCAAATTTCCCTGAGCTTCAAGATGGGGAGAGACTAAGCTGGCCTAGTTCTAGGTGGTTGATATAGAGTCTCTGTGGTTTGTTGATTTTCTTTTGCAGTTTTGCTGCTCCTGCAATGCCCTTCACTCCATCCTGGTGGGCATTGTATGTTACCCCCTGGCCAGAGACAAAAAGCTGTTAGAGTCTTGCACACACACACACTTTTATGTATTCTGACTAGGAAGCAAGCAGCCAGTTTGAGAGATTAAAAGTAGTGGCCAGACTCCCTGGGGAAGGCGCCCTGAGTTCTCCTGCATTCAACTCACTCTCTCTGGAGACCTGCCTTGTGGTGGAACCTAGCACCTGACCTCTAACTCCCATTCATGCTGCGGACTGGCTTGGGTCTGAAACGCACAAGACCTCACATTGGTCCGGCTGGTACTTAGTCTGGTCTTGCTCAAGTGTATAGCTCCTTACCCGCCGTTTCTCTTTCCTCCTTCTTCAGAAGACAACTACAGTTCCAATTCTCTGTGTGGGGTTCACATTTGGCTGCATTTCAGTTTCAGATAGACAAAAATAGATAGGGAAAAGATGAAATATACTGATAATCGTATGGAAATCGAAAGATGTGTGAACAACCCAGAATGTATCATCGACCTTACCAGGATGGAACCTTTGTTTCATGGCCACAGCTTCCCTTAGTCTCCATTTTTAGTTCCTAAAATGCCTGGTTCATTATTTAATTATATGCTGTCTTGTATGTATTACATCCACAGTATTAATCTTGTGGAGCAAATATTCAGGATTCAAGCATCATAATAATTCTGTTCCTACAATACCTCATTGAGTTCTTTAAATTTTTATTAGCATATATTAACTGTGCAGAATAATGGGCTTCATTTGTGAAATTTTCATTTTTGAAAATACTTATTTGAGAGACAGAGGGAGAAAGAGAGAGAGTGCAGGTCTGTGGAAGTCAGAGGACATGTGCCTATCAGGAAACAGCTTCCAGACACAGTTCTCTCCTTCCACCATGTGACCAGGATTGAGTACAAGGTATCAGGTTTGGGCATGGGCATCTTTACTAGCTGAGCCACCCTGCCAACCCCCAATTTTTTTTAAGTGTCTTTCTTTTTTCAATTTGAGATATTCTTCCATGTATATTATGTATCCTGATCATCCAGGGTTCAAGGGCTAATACCCTGTCTCACAAGCAGAAGGACCTGAGTTCAGATCCCAGATTCACATAAAAACACGGCAGAAATGGTGCTGACCTGGGGCTGGAGAGGTGGGTCAGGGATTATGCCTCTGCCTTGCAGGCAGAAGGTCCTGAGTTGGGATCCTAGACTCCACGTATACACACCGGGTGGAAGCGGGGGCGGCCTGCGTTTCCGGTCCTGGTAGGGCGGAGCCTGTGAATCCCGGGGCAGAGTAAACAAGGAGGAGGTGGAGGGTGGAGGCGTCCATGGTGGTTCTACACACACACACACACACACACACACACACACACACACACACACGCACACACACACACATAAAACCTGTTAAATAAGTAAATAAGTAAATAAATGAATACATACAAAGTTAACACCAGCTAAAGATGTAAACACACGAGCCTGTGGAAGGCAACTTTCATTTTCAACATGACACTGGGGCATGACTTTGAAGGCTCTGTCTGTGTCTCTTCCTCTATTACCACTTCCCCTCTGCCACGTGGTGAACAAACCCCTCTACCCCTGCTCCTGCCACCACAATGTTCTGCCCAAGAGCAGGGGGCTGAGCAGCCATGGGGCAAATCCTTTGAAGCAGTGAGCCACAGCAAATCCTTCTGCCCGTAAGCCACTCAGGTCCCATGTTTCGGTCACAGTGATGGAAACCTTAAGGAATACCACTCTACTGCCCAGCTTCTGCGAGTTGTAGTCTTGTTCACTCTTTTAGAATTGTTATAAAGTCTTTTTGGAAAGCAAGATATCTTGTGGCACTTACTGAGATACTAAGACTCATTTGGCAAGCGTCTGGGAGCTGAGAGTTTCCTTTCAGACCACACTTTGTCTCTTGGGCCTCCTTGGATTGGAGAACTAGAGCATGCACAGCCCAGCGTGCCTGGGGTAGTCATTCTCAGCTGAAGCTAAGACCAGAGCTTGACACTGGAGGCTTTTGAAATAGGAACACACAGCTATTCTTAAGGTAGGACCAGATGCTACCTGTCAAGATGCTAGGTTACCTACCCCCTTACAGTAATAATGCCTCTATATAGATGAAAGTCACTTCTGAGCAGAGATATGATGTCACGCTTGACAAGCTGAATGTGAGAGGCTCTGATTGGGAAATCTGAATTAAGGTGAAGCTAGAGAAGCCAAAGGCACCCTGGCTAGGGTGGGAAGCCAGTCTGTTAGCACCCTGCTGGGTGGGACAGTACCCTATAAGCCATGCCCTATTCCTTCTTTGCTAGGATTGTAATTTTGTCCAATGGACATATATCCCAAAGATTATATAATAACCACTGTTTAAAATGATGATGTGTGGGTATCCTCGTTACACTGCAAAGTGGATAATGAGGTGTGATGGGAAAGGCAGAACAATAAATTTCAATCTCCCCGGGGGCATATGCATAGCTTATTTCAACTTCATTTTGAATGCAGGTTGTCATTGAGTACACATTAAATATGAAAACCAAGCTGTCTGCAAAGAAATCATTTGTAAAAACCATTTACTACTTTGATAATCTGAACATCCATCTCTAGGCAACTTTATTTTCAACGGTTAAATTTTACTTCAAGCGCTGAAATTCTTTTGTGGATTGGAGTATTTGGACTTTTCTTTATTAAGGGGATGTAGCAGGTATAGGGTACAGATAAAGGAGAGATAGGAGTTTGTATTTTGTACAGACTGTAATGGAGTCCTCAGTCTTGTCCATTAGAAAGCCATGGCAGCTTTTCCTTGACTCTTGGGACATTCAAGGCATCTTGGGCCTAAGTTGTCTTCTAGTTCATTTCCTCATTTCTTACTGTTGGCTGTACTCCAGCTTGTTGTTACGGGCTTTGATGTTTGCATCCCCCAAAAGCAGGATGTCGAAATATAATTTCCGATGTGAGGGTTTGGGGAAGTGTAGTACCTCTGGGATTTAGCACCCTTATAAAAGATCTCAGAAAGCTAAGCTCCCCCTTTTCCTTAAGGCCATACCCTGGGATGAGCTTTCCTCCAGCAAGGTTCCCCCTTTCTAAGGTGCCTTCCCAAACATTAACACCTTAGCTGGGGGGGGGGGGAAGGGGCAGCTGTCATTCAAACCATGTGAGGCTGTGAGCATCTTTTCATACGTTTCTCTGCTGCCCGCGTGTCTTCCTCGTGAAGTGTCTGCTCAGCTCTTTTGCTTGCTTGAAAGGACTGAGTTTTCAGACCAGTGAGATGGCTCAGCGGTTAAGATGCTTGCTGTCACGCTGGCGGACCTGTTTGGTTTCTGGAGCCCAGTAAGTGGATGGAGAGAACTGACTCCTGCAAGTTGATCTCTGACTTCTACTTGCCTCTTCCCCCATGATAAAGAAATAGATGTAAAATAAATCCCTGAGCTTTCAAACTCTTGAGTTAAAAGAAGTTTTGCCAGGCAAGGCCAAAGTGACAATATGCTCATCTGGAACTAGGAAAACATCTTCACCAGACACAGAATACTCCAGGGACTTTATCTCAGGCACTGTGACAAATCTCTAGTGTGCATAAGTCCCCAAGTGGAAGTTAGTTCTCTGCAGCACCCTGAATGGACATAGATCTAGATTATTTTTTAAAAATTTTTATTTATTTATTATTTATTCAATTGTGCGTGTATGCATGTGTGCGTGTGTGTGCATGTGTGTGTGTGTGTGTGTGTGTGTGTGTGTGTGTGTGTGTAGAACCACGGACGAATTCGGGAACCACCATGGACCACCTCCACCTCCTCCTTGTTTACTCTGCCCCGGGATTCACAGGCTCCGCCCTATCAGGACCAGAAACGCAGGCCATCCGGGCTTCCACCCGGTGTCTATATGTGGGGTCTAGGATCCGAACTCAGGACCTTCCACCTGCAAGGCAGAGGCTTAACCCCTGAGTCACCTCTCCAGCCCCCATTTACTGAAATTTTTGTGACAGTTTTTATACAGAAAATTTTGGGGTAAAGAATGTTACACCTACAAATAGACATATAATTTCCTAGTCAGCAATCACCTTCAGGAAGGACATTTTTTTCAAGAACCTAACCCATTGCTTGAGGGTAAAGGCACTTAACAGAAACATTCTCCCAGTATTTCCAAATCTAGCCAGTCTATAATGCTCCACCAGATAGCCAAGAGACTGAGCCCACATAGTTGTCATTGTTTTAAAAGAGACTGCATTTTAAAAATACACAGAGGAGGATTGGGCTCCTTTTGATTTCAGTAAGGAACATATTTTACAATTAACTATACGTGTGCCCAACATCCCATAAGTCCCAGTGTGAGCTTAAGCAATATAATTATTAAAAGAATAATTTCTTCTATGATAGCATCCTTCCATTCCTTTAATAGTAAGGTTGCTTATGTCTTCCTTTGAGGAATTCCAGAAGTATATTGCCTCAGTTATTGATGACCCATCTGTGAACCAAGCATTCTCCAAACCCGGAGTCCATACTGTCGGGCCCCACATCGCCAAGGGTGTCTCTTTTCAGGGTGGAGGCGATCATTGGTGGGGGTGCACTCAGATGGTCCATCTCTGTGATTTCTCATAAGAGTGCTATTTGGGAAAGGGAAGACACAGTCCCCTTTGCTACCGACATGGATTCTCCAAGTTTGGATTGCAAATACCATCTCCAGTGGATAGTCTTGGCATTTAGACTTTCTGGCATGATGGTCTCTTCCATGGCCTTCAGCCAGGGTAAGAGGGTATCACAGTTCTTTTTAAAGTTCTAGTGAACAGATAGCATAGTCTTATACTTCTGGAATTTCTGGTTAGTTTATATGTAGAATTTTACCCACCTATGTTTTAAGACTCTTGAAGTTGTTCTCTAATTTCTTTAAAATCAGTGTACACATTCTGGCTAACAAGTCTACTTATTGTGAGTGACTAGACATGAAATCTCTATTTAGAATTTGACTTAAAGTTAAAAAGCAGGCTTGTTCTCTAGATCAGAGAGCAGGAAGCTAGTCCCAAAAAACCTAAGAGCAGGTAAAGGGCACTCCTAATTCCCAGAAGAATTCCTCCTGCCAGGGGCAAAACTTAAATTACCTTGGAAAGAATGCCTAGCACCCGCCCATGGGGTTACTGTGACCTTCCCCAGGGAACAGGCTTTAGGTCTGAACTGGGCAGAAACACCAAGGCCTGGCAATTCCCATATTTTTCCTTATTTCTCTTAAATAATGCCACATCCTTTTCCCAGAAAATGTTTCCTTGAAATAATATTCTACCATGCTGGGACCTTATCCACCAGAATGGTTGGATAAGGACGCAACACTACCTCGCTGGCCTCCTGGCATAGACGCTTCTCTAGCCCTCTTATAAATAAATCCACGGTGAGCTGTTCAGCCTTCAGGCCTTTTCTTTTGCAAAGTATCATGGCTAAGGGTTTAATCTCTAGATCTGGATGACCAAGGTTCTGTGTGCTCTTGGGCAAGTTGCTTAACAGTTCTGTGTTCCAGTGTCTTAAACTGGGGGTCACACCCTCAAAAGGTCACTAATGAATGTGTGAGATTGTGAAAAATGCTTCTTTTTTGTGTGTGTGTGCATTTGTACAACAAAAGGGCCTTGATGTGTGTCCCTGAGGAGGCCCAAGGGTGGCTTTGGGAGTCATCCTGGATTGCTCTACCTCCTTTTGAGTTTGTTCTATGACTTCCCAGGCCTTTACCATTTTTGCTCAGCATTTCATATGGGATCTGGGGATCTGAATTCAGATCCTTTTGCTTTCGAGGCAAAGGCTTAACTCCTGAGCTATCTCTTCAGCCTGAAAAATGCTTCTGAACATATAATGACCAAAACTAATGAAATCAAACGCACAATGAATCTGAGGTGCTTCTGGCAAGGCCTATCTATGGTGCATTGTGGAACTTCACTATCTGCCACGGGACACCTGCATTTCGCTCTGTGCATACGGCCATGCCATATGGTGCTAACCAACGAGGCCTCCAGCAATTCAGCTGTGCTTTGATGGGTGGCTGCGCCTGTGTCTGAGGGCACCGTGATTTGCTGGGCATCACTTTGAGTGAGGTCTGAACTCAGTGTGCAGCATTTGGAGGCAGGCATCCCTTACCTCTTCTGAAAAGGCCGACATGGAGGCTCAGGGAAGCCAAGAGGCATGCTAGGTTGCAGGGCTGGTGAGACCTGATCCCGGCTTCCTATTTCCAGGGTTCCCTTTTGGGCTACGCAGCGTGACCAGCAGCTGTGATGCTGTCCCTCCTTTATCTGACTGAACTAACTGTCTTCCTTTCCTCCTTTCTCTCTTTCTCTCTTTCCTTCCTTCCTTCCTTCCTTCCTTCCTTCCTTCCTTCCTTCCTTCCTTCCTTCCTTCCTTCCTTCCTTCCTTCCTTCCTTCCTTCCTTCCTTCTCTCTCTCCGTCTCTCTCTCTCTTTTAAGAGAGCACTCTGTGTTCCTGTGGAGGACCAAGGATGACTTTGGGAATCATCCTGGATTGCTTCTACCTCCTTTTTTGCTTTGCTCTGTGATTTCCCAGACTCTGCCCACCAGGATCAGAAGTGTGGCCATCACTATTTCTGCCTGGCATTTTTTATATGGGAGCTGGGATCCAAATTCAGGACCTTCTGCTTGTGAGACAGATTCTTTTTTTTTAATTTAATTTAATTTTATGTTCCCACTCATACAAACTTAATAGATACCCTGGTCCCCTCCCTCTACCCCTCCCCGGACCCCCTTGCACCCTTCCCCCTTTTCCCCCTTCCTTTCACCCCCCTTCACCCGGTATCCCTCTCTTTCCCCCATCCCTGGAGCATCCTTTAGTGTGAATGTCAAACTTCTCTCTGTGTCCTCCACTCTAATGAGGTGTAAGGACTCAGTAGCATTGCCTAGAGCCCTTTCTTGTGCTCCCCTTTAGTACAGAAACACTATTGTGACTGTTAATCCCTTGTCTCTAAGGATCCTAATGCCTGTGATCCATTCTAGACTTTGGGGGATCATTGATATGGCGAGACATATTCTTTTTTTTTTAAATTCATTATTTCAGCTCATACAAACTTAATAGGTACACCAGTTCCCTCCCTCCCTCCTCCTCCCCCCGAACCCCCTGCTCCCCCTCCCCTCCCTCCTCCCTCCCCATCCCCCAGTGCCTCCCGCCCCAATTCCCAGAGAGTCCTTTCTTGTGCATGCCTGACTCTCCTCTGGGCCCTCCTCTCCGATGATGTACAAGGACCCAGTGGCCTTTCCCTGAACCCTTTCCCGTGTTCCCCTTAAGTATAGGAACACTGCTGTGGCTGCCAATCCCTTGCCTCCAAGGATCTTGGTGCCTTTAGCAGATGCTAGACTTTGTGAGGTCAATAGTGTGTTGGACATTGCACAGGGCATGTAAAGTCCAATTATGATTGCTTCAGCCCTAACTTGTATGGAGTATCTTGCAAATCATTGCTCCTCCCATCCTTTTGCTCTTACACTCTTACCGCTCCCTCTTCCGCAAATGTCCCTGAACTTCAGGATGGGGAGAGATTAGTCTGGCCTAGTTCTAGGTGGTTGATATAGAGTCTCTGAAGTTCTGGATAGTGGTTTGTTGATTTTCTTTTGCAGTTTTGTTGCTCCTGCAATGCCCTTCACTCCATCGTGATGGGCACTGTATGTCACCCCCTGGCCAGAGACAAAAAGCTGTTAAACTAGAGTCTTGTTATAAGAGCACATTCAAAGGTAGATGTAATAAAAGTGGGAAACCACAGTGAGGGAGGGGTCTATCACCCATTTGCAAAATGGTTACTTTTTATCTGCCAGACTATATGTCCTCCTCTTCTGGTGAGATCATACCCCCTCAGTAGTAAATGATCAGGAACGAAAGTCTGTGAACTTAATCAGATGTCTCATTACTTGATGGAGGCCTATTTTCTCTGCTGTAACATGGTCCCCTCTCTCCTTGTTTCTGGTGTGGCCCTCCTACCCCATCCCTCCTGTTCATAATCCTTGCAATTATTGTAGGTATTACAGAGATTTATCTTTGAGTGTCTCTAGGTGGGCTGGGTGGGTTTGGTACTAGGAGCCACCTGTTAGGGAGTACATACGGCGCTTAATTTTCTGGGTCTGCAATACTTCGCTTAATATAATTGTTTCTAATGACATCCATTTCCCGGCAAATTCTAGTAATTCATCATTTTTGATGGCTGAGTAGTACTCCATTGTATAAATGTACCACATTTTCCTTATCCACTCGTCAACTGTTGGACATTTGGGTTGATTCCATGACTTTGCTATTGTAAACAGTGCTGCTATGAACATGGTCGTGCTTGTGCTATCGAGGTGAACCTCTGCTGCATGGGGGGGTTATTCCCAAAAGTGGGATAGCAGGGTCATATGGCATTTCAATCTTTAATTTCTTTAAGAATCTCCAGATGGCGGCGAGACATATTCTTGACCTCTGAGACCGTCTCTCCAGCCCTGAATCTTATTCTTGAGGACAACTTTTACTTTGCCTTTGGAGCAGGACTTACTAGACATTGTTTCTCATGAGTTGAAGGCCCAGTGTGTAGACTGGTTGCCTTTCTAAGTGCAGCTCAGCACCTTGAGGCTGGGATCATCCTGATGATGGGAAAGATCTTGCCAGTGTTTTTGTGGGTCTTAATAAGCACAGGCAATAACTACTCATTCTTGTGTCAAGCTCTACCTGAATCTGAAACAGCAATTCTTATGTCTCTTTCCCATGCCTGTTCCCTGCTGTTTTCAAGTATGCTATGGGGGGAGGCTGCAGAAACTTGTTATTGATGCTGTTTTTGTCACAAAGGAGACTTGGTCGTGACTCTGAACCAGCTAATTGATATGTCAATGGGTTTCTTTGGTTCTGTGAGTCATTGGATGGTTGTTCTGTGAGTCATTGCATGGGGGGAGGGTCTGTTCTTTTCCCAAACTCCTAATTAAGATGCAACTAAAGCCACCAATGATTTACCTTGAATAGAGGTGAAACTGGATTGGTTTTGTAAGCAGCTGCTGGAAAGACAACTTCATATGGCTTTGGCGACACAGGAAGGCAGAACTCTCTCTCTTTCTTTCTTTCTTTCTTTCTTTCTTTCTTTCTTTCTTTCTTTCTTTCTTTCTTTCTTTCTTTCTTTCTTTCTTTCTTTCTTTCTGTGCGTGTGTGTAAGGAGCAAAGACAAGCTCTGTGATTATTTTTAAATGCCTTGGTCAGAGTAGTCCATTTTTACAGAGACTGAAATCATGAGAGTCTAGTCCATTCGTTCAGCTCAGGTTCCCAGAATTTGTATTGTGTGACTAGGTACTTGAGATATGCAAGGGATAGAAGTGGACCGACTCAAATTCCTGCCCTCTTGGAGCTCTTTTAAAAACAACTTTTTGGTGTGGAAGAATTTTTACATTCATGCAGCAGAAGAAAGAGTGACACACCTTCCATCCAGTTGTAATAATATTATCATTATTGTTCCCATCCATCTTCCCAGTCATACATTGATCGCTAAGGGGTACTTTAAAGTAGACCTCAGCCATGGATGTTTTATCATGCATCCCTATGACTCTCTAACAGATAAAGATTTTAATAAAAATGTAACTGCAGTGTCATTATCAGAGCTAAAAAGTTAATAAAAATATCCTATATAATTTAATATCCGCTATAGGTTAAATTTCTTCCAGTGGTCATAGAATAATTTTAATTCAGGTTTGTCTGAAATTCGTGTCAATCCTTCTGCCTCAGCTTTCAGAATGCTAGGTTTCCAGGATTGTAGATCTGAGGCACCATGCCTGACTTAATAATTTCTATTTAGAGTAAGTGAGGAGGTCAGCAGGTAAGGCACCTGTTGGCAAACCTGGAAATCGGAGTTCCAGTCCTAGAAGCCCACGAAAGAAAAGTTGTTCTCTGACCACCACCTATGTACCATTGCATGCATATTCTCTCTCTCTCTCTCTCTCTCTCTCTCTCTCTCTCTAAATGCTGGCAGGAAGCTTGCAGAGAGGCCTAACTTTATTTATTCAGTGTGTGTGTGTGTGTGTGTGTGTGTGTGTGTGTATCAGAGGGCATATGTGTCCCTGTGGAGGACCAAGGGTGACTTCTGGAATCATCCTGGATTGCTTCCACCTCCTTCTTGCTTCTCCCTGGGATTTCGCAGGCTCCGCCCATTGCTGTTGCCATTTCTGCCCAGCATTTTTACATGGAACCTGGGATCTGAACTCAGGATCATCTGCTTGTGAGGCAGAGTCTTAACCCCTGAGCCATCTCTCCAGCCCTCTGTATCCTTTCTTTCAAATTAATAAAATATTAAAATTAAATCTAGGTCCACTGGAGGTCTGCACACTGCAGGCTATGGGTAGAGCTCTGAACTCTCCTGATCTGAGTTACTTTCTTGGTTGTAGGAATGGGCTGCAGAAGTTCCTACATTGTTTTGGTTAATGGCATTTTTTGTGATGTTTTAATGAAGTTCCTTCATGCTTCATCCTTTTCTATAAAATGCTGGCTATATATGCAGCCGTAGAGTCAATTCAGTTTCAATGGTGGGTCATTGAAATCAACATCCTCAGAGAAACTGACTTGATGCTGTTTTTTGATGGTGGTTAAAATTTTGAATGGCTGGTGTGAAAAACATTGTGTGTGTGTGTGTGTGTGTGTGTGTGTGTGTGTGGTGTGTGCATATGTATGTGTGGCAAGCACTTTAACTGCTGTCATAGCTAGGTATAGGTTGAAGATTTGGGCACATTTGCAGAGAATTGGTCGTTGAGTTAAGCCCAGCCTGCAGGACATGGTCTAGTGGATGAGGAAGGCCCAGCCCATGGTGGGCGGGACTGGAACCTGGGTAGGTGAATAAAATGGAGGGAACCGTTCAAGAAAGAAGGCATCCTTGTGTATAGTTGGTCAGATATGCTGGTCTATCAAGTAAGGATTGTCCTCTCTCAGCTGTTATGTGGATTTGGTATGTCCAGTTCCCTCAGCCTTTGGTGATGGCATGGGCTCTTTTGTCAACTGGACTAAGAAATACAACTGGATTATAAGAGAATAAACCACTTATTCCCTTAAGTTGTTTGAAGGTGATTGTATCAGCAACATGTAGAGTAACTGTGGCTATTTGGACTTTGAATGGCTCGATTTGGGAGGAATTTGAGGGTCATTTGAAATTGTTTTGGCCAAGTTTGTGATGAAAGGAATAAGGACTTTGGCAATGTTGAATTTAAAGATGATGGACTGGTTTACTTGATAGAGGAGAGTTGTGTTGGCAGCTTTGAAGTTTTGGATGTGGACAGGGCAGAAAGAAGAGCAGTTGTGGCTGTTGAGGTAGTGAATGGTTGAAGACAAACCCAGTGCAATGGGATGGTAGAAGAAATGAATACCACCATGGTGAGATTCAGCCCAGCCTAGAGATTCTTCTGAGAGTCAGCACAGAGAAGCTGAATCATTTGTGATTTCAGGTAGCCAATATCCACCTGAAGATTGACAGAACTTGGCAACATTGTCCACATAGTACTGGTTTCGGAGGCATTAAAGATGCAAGAGGGAGGAGGATGTGGATTCTTCCTCCAAGGTTTCCAAGAATGGCAGGGACCCAGGCAGCCTGTGGCAGGAAGCTTGCAGAGAGGCCTAAGAAAGAGCATATTGTGTTGAAAAGTTGAAGCCTGGTTTGCCATTGAGAAATGAAGATATTGGAGATGTCAGAGCCAATTTGGGACATCTGCCAAGAAGAACCGTATACATGGATGTGAGCTGAGGATGTGAATAGAAATTCAACCTTGTCCAGAGAAATGCTGCTTGCTCAACTTTGAGCTGTGAAGAGTGATTGTAATTGCCAAGAATTTGTGAGCCACCATGACTACATGATGAAAAACAGAAGAAAGGATATTGAACCATAAGATGTGGTATTTGACTAGCTGGACTTTAGTCTTAGGTTGATATTTTCTTTTTCTTTTTTCTCATCTTTTTTTTTAAATTTCTGATCATGCAAACTTAACATGTACACCTGTCCCCTCCCTTCCTCCAACCCCCTGACTCCCCTGCTCCCCCTCTTTGCTCCCCTCTCCCACCTCATCCCCCAGTGCCTCCCCCCCATCCCTGGGGCATCCTTTAATGTGCATGCCAAACTTTCCTCTGGGTCCTCCTTTCTGATGAGGTGCAAGAACCCAGCAGCATTTCCCAGAACCCTTTCCTGTGTTCCCCTTAAGCATAGGAACACTACTGTGGTGGTCAATCCCTAGCCTCCAAGGATCCTAGTGCCTTAAGTCCATGCTAGACTTTGTGGAATCAATAAGGTGTTGGACATTGCACAGGTCATGCAAAGTCCTATTATGATTTATGATTTCTTCGGCCCTAACTTGTGTGGAGTAACTTGCATATCATTACTCCTCCCATCCTTGTGCTCTTAGAATCTTACCGCCCTCTCTTCCGCAAATTTCCCTGAACTTCAGGATGGAGAGAGATTAGTCTGGCCCAGTTCCAGGTGGTTGATATAGAATCTCTGATGTTCTGAATTATGGTTTATTGATTTTTTTTCAGTTTTGCTATTCCTCCAATACCCTTGGCTCCATCCTGATGGGTATTGGATGTCACCCTCTGGCTAGAGATAAAAACCTGTTAAATTAGAATCTTGTTATAAGAGTACATTCAAAGGTAGATGGAATAAAAGTAGGAGACCGTGGTGAGGGAGGGGTCAGTCTCCCATTTGCAAAATGGTTACTTTCTATCTGCCAGACTAAATGCCCTCCCCTTCTAGTGAGATCATTCCCCATCAGTTGCAAATGATCAGAAAGGAAAGTCTGTGAACTTAACCAGATGTCTCATTACTTACTTGCAGTCCTTGATGGTAGCCTATTTTCTCTGCCATAACATGGTCCACTCTGTCCTTGTTTCTGGTGGGGCCCTCCTTCCCCGTCCCTCATGTTTATAATCTTTGCAAGTACTGTAGGTATTACAGAGATTTATCTTTGAGTGTCTCTAAGTGGGTTTGGTACTAGGATCCACCTATTAGGTAGTACATACAGTGCTTAATTTTCTGTGTCTGGGATACTTCACTCAATATAATTGTTTCTAATTCCATCCATTTCCAGGCAAATTGCATTAATTTATCATTTTTGATGGCTGAGTAGTATTCCATTGTATAAATGTACCACATTTTCCTTATCCACTCGTCAACTGTTGGACATTTGGGTTGATTCCATGACTTTGCTATTGTAAACAGTGCTGCTATGAACATGGTTGTGCTTGTGCTATCGATGTTAACTTTTGCTGTATGGGGGGTTATTCCCAAAAGTGGAATAGCAGGGTCATATGGCATTTCAATCTTTAATTTCTTTAAGAATTGCCAGATGGCTCGCCAGAGTGTTTGTATGAGCCTGCATTCCCACCAGCAATATAGAAGAGTTCCCCTCTCTCCACATCCTTTCCAGCATTTGTTGTTGTTTGTATTGTGGATTTTTGCCATCCTGACCGGGGCGAGATGATATCTCAGGGAAGTTTTGATTTGCATTTCCCTGATGGTTAAGGATGTGTAACATTTTTTAAGATATTTGTTAGACATTTTAATTTGGTCCCTGGTAAAGTTTCTTTTAAGTTCCAAGGCTCATTTTTTAATTGGGCCATTTGTTTCCTTGGTGTTTAGTTTTCTAAGTTCTTTGTGCACTCTGGATAATAGAGCTCTATTAGATATATGGTTAGTGAAGATTTCCTCCCATTCTGTGGGTTGCCTTTGTGCTTGAGTTACAATCTCTTTATCTGAACAGAAGCTCTTTAATTTCTTTCTTTTTTTTGATATTTCTTTTTTTTTTCTTTTAATACATTTTTTATTATTATTTCAGCTCATACAAACTTAATAGGTACACCAGTTCCCTCCCTCCCTCCTCCTCCCCCTGAACTCCCTGCTCTCCCTCCCCTCACCCCTCCCGCCCCTCCACCCGTGCCTCCCGCCCCAATTCCCAGAGAGTCCTTTCTTGTGCATGCCTGACTCTCCTCTGGGCCCTCCTCTCCGATGACATACAAGGAAGGACCCAGTGGCATTTCCCTGAACACTTTCCTGGGTTCCCCTTAAGCATAGGAACACTACTGTGGCTGTCAATCCCTTGCCTCCAAGGATCTCGGTGCCTTTAGCAGATGCTAGACTTTGTGAGGTCAATAGTGTGTTGGACATTGCACTGGGCATGCAATGTCCAATTATGATTGCTTCGGCCCTAACTTGTGTGGAGTATCTTGCAAATCATTGCTCCTCCCATCCTTTTGCTCTTACACTCTTACCGCCCCCTCTTCCACAAATGTCCCTGAGCTTCAGGATAGGGAGAGATTAGTCTGGCTTAGTTCTAGGTGGTTGATATAGAGTCTCTGAAATTCTGGATAGTGGTTCGTTGATTTTCTTTTGCAGTTTTGTTGCTCCTGCAATGCCCTTCACTCCATCGTGATGGGCACTGTATGTCACCTCCTGGCCAGAGATAGAAAGCTGTTAAACTGGAGTCTTATTATAAGAGCACATTCAAGGATAGATGTAATACTTATACCCAAAAGTGGAATCACAGGGTCATATGGCATTTGGCAATGGGAGGGTTCAATCACCCATTTGCAAAATGGTTACTTTTTAATCTGCCAGACTATATGTCCTCCCCTTCTGGTGAGTTCATACCCCCTTAGTTGTAAATGATCAGGAACGAATTGTGAACTTAACTAGGTGTCACATTACTTTCTTGCAGTCCTTGATGGAGGCCTATTTTCTCTACTGTAACATGGTCACTTCTCTACTTGTTCCTGGTGTGGCCCTCCAACCCCATCCCTCCTGTTCATAATCCTTGCAATTACTGTAGGTAATACATAGATTTACCTATGAGTGTCTCAACATGGGCTGGGTGGGTTTGGTATTAGGAGCCACCTATTAGGGAGTACATACGGTGCTTAATTTTCTGGGTCTGGGATACTTCACTTAATATAATTGTATCTAATGACATCCATTTCCCGGCAAATTCCAGTAATTCATCATTTTTGATAGCTGAGTAGTACTCCATTGTATAGATGTACCACAGTTTCCTTATCCACTCGTCAACTTGGACATTTGGGTTGATTCCATGTCTTTGCTATTGTAAACAGTGCTGCTATGAACATGGTCGTGCTTGTGCTATCGAGGTGAACCTCTGCTGTATGGGGGGTTATACCCAAAAGTGGAATCACAGGGTCATATGGCATTTCAATCTTTAACAATCTTTAATTTCTTTAAGAATCTCCAGATGGCTCACCAGAGTGGCTGTATGAGCCTGCACTCCCACCAGCAATGTAGGAGAGTTCCCCTCTCTCCACATCCTTTCCAGCATTTGTTGTTGCTTGTATTGTGGATTTTTGCCATCCTGACCAGGGTGAGATGATATCTCAGGGAAGTTTTGATTTGCATTTCCCTGATGGCTAAAGAAGTGGAGCATTTTTAAAGATATTTGTTAGACATTTTAATTTCATCCCTAAATTAAAATGTCTAAGTTCCAGGGCCCATTTTTTAATTGGGCCATTGGTTTCCTTGATGTTTATTTTTCTAAGTTCTTTGTGCACTCTGGACAGTAGAGCTCTATCAGATATGTGGTTAGTGAAGATTTTCTCCCATTATGTGGGTTGCCTTTGAGCTCGTGTTACAATCTCTTTATCTGAACAGAAACTCTTTAATTTCACAAGATCCCAACTGTTGAGTGTTGGTTGTAGTGACTGTGCTATTGGATGTCCTTTTAGGAACTGTTGGCCTAGCCCAATCAGCTCGAGGGAGTTCCCTACCCTTTCAACTATGGTTTTTATAGTCTCTAGCCTTATATCAAGGTCCTTGATCCATTTGGAATCAATTCTTGCACATGGTGACAAGTACGGATCCAGTTTTAATCTTCTGCATGTGAATATCCAGTTTTGCCAGCACCATTTGGTAAAGATGCTGTTCTATTTCCATTGGATTTTTTGGGGCCCTTTGTCAAAGATCAAACGGCTGTAGTTGTGCAGGCTTATATCTGGGTCTTCAACCCTTATCCATTGATCTGTGTTTCTATTTTGGAGCCAATACCAGGCTGTTTTTACAATTATGGATTTATAGTATAGACTAAGGTTTGTATGGTTATACCTCCAGCAGTGTTTTTGTTACTCAGGATTGTTTTTGCTATCCTAGGTCTTTTGTGCCTCCATATGAGTTTTGAGATTGTTTGATCAACTTCTTTAAAGAATTGCTTTGGGATTTTGATTGGTATAGCATTGAATCTGTATATTGCCTTTGGTAGGATGGTCATTTTTACAATATTGATTCTGCCAATCCAGGAACATGGGAGGTCTTTCCACCTTCTGGTGTCTTCTGTAATTTCTTTCTTTAGGGTTTTAAAGTTTTCATTATAAAGGTCTCTTACTTCCTTTGTTAGGTTTATACCAAGGTATTTCATTTTTTTAGGAGCTATAGTAAATGGGATTGACTCTCTCAGGGCTTTTTTACTTCTTTCATTCTGGGCATATAGGAAGGCCACTGATTTTTGTACATTTATTTTGTATCCTGCCATCCTGGTGGACTTCTGTATTAGTTCCAGGAGCTTCCTGGTGGAGTTTTTGGGACCACTCAGGTATAAGATCATGTCATCTGCAAATAGAGATAACTTGACTTCTTCCTTGCTGATTTGAATCCCTTTTATTTCCCTTTCTTGTCTTATGGCTTCAACTAAGACTTCAAGTACAATACTGAATAGAAGTAGTGAGAGTGGACAGCCTTGTCTACTTCCTGATCGAAGCAGGAATGCTTCAAGTTTTTCCCCATTGAATATAATCCTTGCTGTTGGCTTGTTGTAGACAGCTTTTATTATATTGATAAAGGTTCCTTCTATTCCAACCTTCTTTAGGGTTTTGATCATAAAGGGCTGTTGGATCTTGTCAAAAGCTTTTTCTGCATCTATCGAGAGTATCATGTGGTCTTGGATTTTGGTCTGGTTTATATGGTGAATTACATTTATTGATTTGCGTATGTTGAACTAACCTTGTGTGCCTGGGACAAAGCCTACTTGATCCCTGTGAATGATCTTTCTGATATGTTTTTGAATCTGATTTGCTAAGACTTCGTTAAGAATCTTTGCATTTGTGTTCATCAGGGAGATTGGCCTATAGTTTTCTTTTTTAAATGTATCTTTTTTAGGTTTTGGGATTAAGACGATATTAGCTTCATAGAAGGAATTTGGTAGTGTTCCTTCCTTTGCTATTTGATGGAACCGTTTAAGGAGTATTGGTGTTATTAGCTCCTTAAATGTCTGGTAGAACTCTGTGCTGAATCCATCTGGTCCAGGATATTTTTTCATGGGAAGATTCAAGATTATTTCATCGATTTCCTCATATGTTATAGGACTATTTAAATAATTCACAACTTCCTGATTCAATTTAGGTCACTTGTTTTTACTTAGGAATTCATCCATCTCTTTTGTGTTGTCAAATTTCACAGAGTATAAGTTTTTGAAATATGACGTTATAATTCTCTGAATTTCTTGGATATCAGTAGTGATAACTCCATTTTCATTTCTTTTTTTAAATTTTTTAATTATTTATTATTTATTCAATTATGTGTGATTGTGTGTGTGCGTGTGTGTAGAACCACGGACGAATTTGGGAACCATCATGGACACCTCCACCTCCTCCTTGTTTACTCTGCCCCTGGGATTCTCAGGCTCCGCCCTACCAGGACCAGAAACACAGGCTGCCCCTGCTTCCGCCCGGCATCTATATGTGGGGTCTAGGATCCGAACTCAGAACCTTCCACTTGTAAGGCAGAGGCTTAACCCGTAAGCCACCTCTCCAGCCCCCCACTTTCATTTCTAATTTTGTTAATTTGGGTTTTCTCTCTCTTGTTTTTGGTTAATTTAGCTAGGGGTGTATCAATCTTATTGATTCTTTCAAAAATCCAGCTTTTTGACTGGTTGATTTTCTGTATCATTTTCCTAATCTTGATTTCAGATATTTCTCCCCTTATTTTGCTAATCTCCTCTCTTCTACTGCTTTTGGGATCGGATTGCTCTAGTGTCTAAAGCTTTAAGCTGCATTGTTAAGTTATTTATTTCTGGTGTTTCCATTTTTTGATGTAGGCATTAAGAGCTATGAACTTACCTCTTAGGACATCTTTCATTGTGTCCCAGAGATTTTGTTAAGTTGTATTTTCATTATCATTTGCTTTCAGGAAATCTTGAATTTCCTTTTCTTTTGAATTTCCTTTTTAACTTCTTCCTGAATCCAATTCTCCTTCAGCATCACAGTGTTAAGTTTCCAGTAGTTAGTATATATTCTATTGTTTGTTGTGTTGTGGATGTCAAGCTTTAGACCATGGTGGTCTGATAGGGTACAGGCTAGAATTTCAACTTTCCTGTATATGTGGAGATTTGTTTTGTGGCCCAATATGTGATCTATTTTGGAGAAAGTTCTGTGTGCTGCTGAAAAAAATGTGTATTCTTTGGTGCGTGGATGAAAAGTTTGATAGAGATCTTTAAGGTCCATTTCAGTAAGGGTTTGATTACGTTCCAAAGTGTCTCTGTTAAATTTTTTAACCTGTTGATCTATCCCATGTTGAGAGGGCGATGTTGAAATCCCAAGAATCATCGTTTTGGGGTTGATTTCTCACTTTAGACGTTGTAAGGTTTGCTTAATGAATGTGTGTGTGGGGGGCCCTTATTGGGTGCATATTTGTTCAGCATTGTGAAGTCTTCCTGGTGAATTGTACCTGTGACTAAAATGTAATATCCATCTGAGTCTCTTACAATTTTTTTTGGTTTGAAGTCCACTTTGTCCGATAGCATAATAGCTACCCCTGCCTGTTTCCTGGTTCCATTAGCTTGCAGAATTTTGGACCAGCCTTTTATTTTCAGGATGTACCTATCTTTTGTGGTGAGATCGGTTTCCTGGAGGCAGCAGATTGATGGGTTGTGATTTTAACCCAAGTTTGTAATCTGTGTCTTGATCGGTGAGTTAATTCCATTAAGGTTGATATTTTCTTTTTTTTAACTTCTTTTTTTATTAATACATTTTTATTATTATTTCAGCTCATACAAACTTATTAGGTACACCAGTTCCCTCCCTCCCTCCTCCTCCCCCCATACCCCCTGCTCCCCCTCCCCACCCCCTTCCCTCCCCATCCCCCAGTGCCTCCCGCCCCAATTCCCAGAGAGTTAAGGTTGATATTTTCTTATTGTGTCACAATACTCCCATTTTAGTGTTTTAACTATGCTAAAGTATTTAGCTGGATTTGATAGGATCTTACAGTTAACAAGATTTTGGACTTTTATTTATTTTATTTTTTAAGGGATTAAGATAGTGTTTTATTTCCATAATAACTGATCTTCATGAAATATATTTTTTCACACTGGTGAAACCATACTTTAAATGTTTCCACAGCTCATCACACTCAAAAGACCATCAGTTCTCAAAGGCAGGAAACATGGTCCATATTTAATATTCCTTTTGGCATATAACTCACAGAGGCAGCACAGATTTCTGAACATTTACTGACATTAAAAAAATTTCAACACCTGAAAGTCAGGCTAGCTGTACAAAACTTTGGACTTTTAAAATTAAATGTGTTTATATTATACGATCAATTTAACACCTGTGGAAATAAGGTGAAGGGTTAAAAGTGATATGTCCTTGTATCAACTTGGCAAGGGGTGGGGTGTCATAGTTAGATACAGGTGTTGAAAGTTTGAGCTCTGGGCATATTTGTAGAGAATTGATAGTTGAGTTAAGCCCAGAGGAAACCTGCAGTAGATAGTTTAGTGGATGGGTAAGGTGCAGCCCATGTGGGTGGGACTACCCCAGGCAAGTTTGAGAAAGGAGGCACCCTTGTGTATAGTTGGCCAGATAGGCTGGTCTGTCAAGTAAGGATTGTCCCTCTCTCAGCTGTTATGTGGATTTGGTGTGTCCAGTTCCTTCAGCTTTTGGTGATGGTGTGGGCTCTCTTGCCAACTGGACTAAGAAGTACATCCAGACTATCATAAGAGGATAAATCCCTGTTCCCTTAAGTTGTTTGAAGGTAATTTTATCAGCAACATGAGGAATCACTCCAACACCTGCTGAGTCATGTCCCCAGCCTATGATGTCATACACTTTTCTTCCCACCTCTAATTATTTTCTACTGGGTCTTTACCTTTTTTAAAAAAAACAATCTTATTGAGATATAACTGATATGCAATAAAGCATACAATGATACATTTTGGCCCATGTACACATCATGAAGCCATTGCCATAATCAGCAACATAGTGAGTGTGCCAGGTGTGTTGGCACAAACCTGTACTCCCAGCAATCAGGGAATTGAAGCAGAATGATTGTGAGCTTGAGGTCAGTGTTGGTGACATTGTGAGACCCTGTGTCTTAGTTATTTTTCCTATTGCTGTGACCAAATGTTCCAACAAAAGTATTTTAAAGGAGCCAGGGCCTATTGTGGCTCACAATTCGAGGATCCAGTCCACTATGGCAAGGAAGTCAAGGTGGCAGGAACCTGAAATAGCTGGGCACATTGCATCCACTATCAAAAACAGAGAGGGATGAATGCATGCTGCTACTTGGTCTCCTTTCTCCATTGAATATCATACAGTTTTTTAAAATTAATTTATTTCATTTTTAAGCTTCTGCATATAAATGATGAATTTACATGTTTTCATACTCTACTACCTTCAGCCCCCTCCCATCCAACCCACTCATTCTCCTTCCTACAACCCTCTGTATGTTTGATTCTTGGGACCCATGCAGGACTCATCTGCCTGGGTACTTGCTGGGGCATGAGTGACCCACCAGTTGGCAAAATGTCTGGTAAAGGAGCCCCCCGCCTTGTCCAGCACCACTCCTGAAGAGTCTCTCAGAGTGACCTGGTGTCTCTGTAGAGTCTCCCTTCTCCATGGCAAGATGTTGATACTCAGCTATTGGGGAAGACTGATGGAAGCAGACATCACTGTTTTGAGCTCTTACGGGGTGGCAGCCCTCAGATGAATGGAGGCTACCACTGTCTGGTGATACCTCTGCCCATCCTCCTGCTCTTACCTCCTTACCATTCCCTCTTCCACAAAGTTCCCTGAGTCATGGAGTGTGGGATGATTTAGATGTCTTCTCTAGGTCCCAGCTGTCCACAGTCACTTTTACTTCTTTGGGCTCATTGTGGTTCTCTGCTTTGCTCCTCTTCTGTTGCAAAAGGATACGTCTTAGTTGAGTGCTGAGTGCTTCTCCGATCTAAGGGTGTAATGATATTTAGATGGTAGCTTATGCTCAAGTGTTTACAGTTAAACACAAGGAAATTTGTTCCCATCTAGAGCTTATGGACTCTCCTTCCATGAGTGCTTGGCTTAGTTTATAGAAGCAGGCTTGTATTTCCTGCTGTAAAGCAGTCCTTAATGCCAATCAGAAAGCAGCTGCCCACCTGAGTATGTGTTTAAGCACTTTCTTACCTGCTGTGTTCTTCAACCTCCCATGTTTTAAGATTCTCCCACACCTTCCTCCCAGTTTATGTTCCTTTCTAGATTATGGCTATTATAGAAATTTCTTTTTGTTATGGATATCAATTGCAATTACTCTGCATTGTTGCTAAATTCACAACGAAACAGTTTAAGGGAACAAGGTTTTTTTATTCTCTCTCACAATTGTCTCATTACAGTTCTTGTCCAGTTTGATAGAAAAGCATACATCAACACCAAGGACTGAGGGAACTGGCCTCACCATATCCACACATCCACAGGACTGCTGAGAGAGGGACAATCTCTACTTGCCAGATCAGTGTGCCTGGCCAAGTATATCAAAGGGTGCCAACTTCCTTAACCAGCTCTTTCCATCTTACTCACCTGCCCAGGAATTAGTTTCACCCACCATGGGCTGGGCTTTCCACATCAATCAAACAATCTCCCACAGATTCACTCAGGGCTTAGCTCAACTACTAATTCTTTAAAAACGTGCCTAGGGCTTGAACTTCAATTGTCAAGTCAACACCTGTGTCTAAAACTATGACATACACTTTTAAAAGAACAGGATGATTCCAGAGAAGAACGGAGTTGCCATTGACATTGGCAAGGTTATGGGAAGGGTTCCACTTTTCCATTGGGTAGGCAGTTGGATATGTCTGAAGTCCATAGATAGAAATAGAAACTTGGGAATCATAAAGATGGAGTTGCTATTTAAAGCTATGAATTGGGTAAGATGTTCTGATGGGAGACTGACTTCTTGGAAGGCCAGTGAAGACGGTCTTGTGGGACCACCGACATCCTGAGGAGGGTGCTGGCTGGACACTAAGCGTACTGACCACATTTTTCACTAAACACTGTCAGATGGCTCTCCAGAATATTTTCCCCAACTTACATTCATGTTTACACATATGTATAGGTGTATGATGTGTATGTATGTGTATATGTGTGTTGAGTATGTTGACTGTGGAGGCCCAGGGATGCCTCCCATCAGCACTGTAGGGGATTCTCACTTCCTCATATCCTGCCAGTACTTGGGGGTGGGGAGTTACCTTTTTCTTTCCGCCTCAGAGGGGAAAAGCAGAGGTTGTCATATTGGCCTATGGGCGCTGACAGTATGTGTCTTCTCAGCCTTTTGTTAATGACCAAAACTGGTAGCTGGAAATCAGTTGTGGCAAGAGGATTTGCAACACACTACCAAGGAGGGCTGCTCCCAACAACCGCCCTCCCTCTTCCCAGAGCAGGAACACATGCATGGGAAGCCAGTGCTGGAGAGCACCCTGTCACTTTAGATTAATTTCTGTCATCTCTACGTGCTTGCTGATTGTCTTGGTCCCAAAGTCTTGTTACTGTGATGACATTCCCAGACAGCTTAGGGGAATGAGAAGTTTTTATTTACTATATGGTCAGGGCATAGTACCTGCCAGCTAAGTCTCTTCTTTTTACTTTTGGTTTTCAAAGATGGCTCAGCAAGTAGAGTCACTTGCTGCTAAGACGATGACTGAAGTTTGATCTCTAGAGCCCACATGGTAGAGAAATGAACTCCAACCACTTGTCCTTTGACTCCCATGTGGTAGAGAAATGAACTCCAACCACTTGTCCTTTGACTCCCACATGTACTAGTGGCATGTTTGTGCCTGTATCCACATGTATACACTCATGTACACACATATAAACATGCACATGTATGTGCACATATATACACCACACTAACTGTAAATCTAATTTAAAATTAGATTTCCCTATGTATTTTATAAGTTTACTGAACTCTTTAAACTTAGTTCCTACTTGAATTTTAGTTGCAACAAAGCATCAAATTAGAAATTAACTTGACATTTTTATAGTGTAAAACCATCTTATCTAGATTATATCTCCTTGTTGCAGTTTGTCTGCATGGTTGCTGATAAATGACCATCAAATGGCTTAAGGGAACAAGGGGTTTATTTCCTTATGACAGTCTGGTTACAGTTCTCAGTCCAGTTTGATGGGAGAGCACTGGCCACACTACACCACATAACAGCTGAGAGAGGGACAATCTTTACTTGCCAGGCCAGCATGTCTGGACAAGTGTACACAAGGATGCCAACTCTCTCAACCAGCTTTCCGTCATTTATTCCAGGGCCTAGTCCCACCCACCATGGGCTGGACCTTCCCCATCAATTACACAATCTCTTGCAGGTTGCTTAACTCAACCACTAATTCTCCATAAATGTGCCCAGAGCTCAAACCCTCAACAGTCAAGTTGACACCTGTGCCTCACTATGACACTCCTCATTGATTTAGTTTGCTTTTATGTCCTCTATAAGAGCTTTAAAATTTTTTCCATAAATCCTTACAAGTTGTTACATTAGTTTATGGATACTGTACTTCAGTTGTTTGGCTGATACAAACTATTTCTTTCTGTTTTCTATTTGGTGTTAATAAACTACTGATTTAAAAATATTATTTTTATCCTTTTAGAGTTTCATAACATGAAAACAATGAATTTGTGCAGTCTCATTTCTTATAACCCCATCCATGCCCCTTCCTTTTCTGCTGCAAGCCTTCTTCCCACCAGTCTCCCTCTTGCTTTCCTGTGTGTGTGTGTGTGAGAGAGAGAGAGAGAGAGAGAGAGACCTACTGAGTTTCCTCTGGCTTTATTGGCTTGTACCTAACACTTGCTGGAGCATGAATGGTATCAGTCAACAGCTTATCAGAGTGTACTTGGTACTGAGAGTTAGGGGTAGTTGCCTGTAGCTTCTGGAAGGAGCATCTCATGGCAAATTCCATTATTCCTTTTCTTTCTTCCCCTGGTCTTTCTAAGTAGGGTACCTCTTTTAACAATTTTCTTGATAAACTATTGATTTTTTGCATTTATGTTCACACGTGTGTGTGTGTGTGTGTGTGTGTGTACAAGAGGGCACTTGAGTATGTATGCCTGAGGAGACCAAGGATGGCATCAGGAATCATCCTGGATTGTTCTTCTACATTATTGTTTTGCTCTGGGGTTTCCCTGACTCTACTCTTCAGGATTGGCATTAAAAGCCACTGACATATTCACTCTGGCCTTTTTTTTTTTTTTTTTTAACATTGGATCTTGGGGTGTGAACTCTGCTCTTTTCACTTTCAAAGCAAAGGCTTTAACTCCTGAACCATCTTCCCAGCCCTAAACTATTGATCATTATAAATTAATCTTGTATTTGGCAACCTGGCTGAACTGACATTACTTCTAATAGTTTGCTGATTTTTCTGTAGTTTCCATGTGGATCATCATGTGGTTGCAAGTGCAACAAGGGAAGCTGTAAGAGTTCTGCTGGGTGCCTTAGCCATTTCTACTGGTTGAGATCCCACCTGGTGTCCCCAATCAGAAACCTGAGTGTGCCTCATGGTCTAAGGTTTTGGTCCCTCCCATGCCTTCACACTGTCAAAGCCAAAACCTCACTGTGAGTTACATCCTGCCCAACATGTCTGGAAGAGCAGAGGCTGCTTTGTTTTGCCCACTTTTTCTTTAGGGTATGGAGCCCTTGAAGCTGTGCAGACTTTCCTGATATCATGTGAATGTCTAAATGACCCTCGGTGTTCTCTACAACCATTTCTGGACCCTTTTGCTTAAAAAGGGGGCATCCTATGTAGGGAATGCTAAAATGGTGTGTTGACACAGAAAATTTGAGTCTGAACATGTTTGTTCATCTGTGAGGTGAAGACAAGTGAGCTCTTGCAGTGAAGTGCTGTTCAGCCATGATGCTGAGCACAGATGGTGCTCCCCTCCTGGGACTGTGATTCACTGGGACATGTCTCAGGGACCTTGTGCTTGCAGATGTGATAAATCCCAGCAGCTGGATCATATCCCGTGTGCCTCCCACCCCAGTGGCTGGTTCAAGCTCCAGAGTCTCACCCCATATCCTTGCCCAATCTCACTTTTGTTAATTGGCAGGGTTTGTGTGATGGGGGTGTGTCTCCCTTCCAGGGAACAGGATTGTCAGGAGGGTTTGCATTCATCACGATGACGTAGGGAGTAAGTTTTAGTTTTTGGAACAAAGATAACTAGTGTTAGTCTCCCATGTGTTTTGATGCCCTGGGAATTTGCCTATGTCCTGTGTGTGTTTTTGGGTGTAACAGGAAGAACCAGTGGCCAGGCTGGTTTGAACAGAGACCTTTATAATAACTAAGAACCACTTAGCTAGCCACACCCCCATCACCTACTAATGGTGGTATCTTGGGTGGATGATTTAAATCAGCAATAAAAGCAAGCTGTGAAACCAAGGAATGTCACCAGTAGCTCATTGCTTTGGAGCTACTGATCTTTATCAGCTCAGTATGAGATCACAACCGATCTTTGAGTTTCTGTGGTTCTGTGGCAGTGAGCGTCATTTACAGGTGCTTAGAGCTCACTAACGGTAGGCAAATCGCGCTCTCTCTCTCTTAGACAGTTGAGGAGGTGGGTGGGCCAGACAAAAAGGGTGTGAAAGAAGCAGGGAAAGGGAGGCGGAGTTCTCCAAGGGAGGAGGAAGCTTCTGTATCACAGCACCATTCTTGCAAGTACACAAAGACCCGGAGTATGTGAGGACAGAGACTGGCAGCTGCCCAGGGGTGTGGGACTGTGGTGGAATTTAATACAGCATAAGTACCATCGGTTTTAGTTGGTAGTGTGCTCCCCACCCAATTTGCCACTGTGAGGTATGTACTACAAACGATGAGTTTGCTGTCTTGAGCCGTGTTAATAGACGCTCAGGACATAGCTAGAGGTAGCTGGCAGTCTCTCACCTCTCAGCATAGGGAGAATTCTTTGCCTCCTGAACATAGTATTTAAGAGGACCAAGATAAGCAGGACTGCATCCTAAGGAGTCCTTCAATATGCTGGTGAGTGGGGTTGTAACCATGTTACATAAGGGCAGCCTAAGGGATAGAGGACAGTCAACCATCATACCTTGAACCGGAGTTAGGCTTGGAGTTCTTAGGATAGAAACAACCCAAAGAGGAGGAGATCCATGGAGCTGGATCTTAGCTCTCAAAGAAAGTAGCTTTACAAAAGTTTCTTCTTTTGCTTGACTTGGAGGGACTTGTTAGAATTCGGGCAACAGGAAAGTAGAGTTTTTTCCTTGTTGCTGGAATCAGTAGTTCTAATGGGAAAAGCTGCTCTGAGGTAGGCGCACTTATCTCTGCTTTTGCAGACACTATTGGCCATCCATTTATGCATTCTTTCAGCATCTGTTAAAAAAATGGGTACAAAAGAACTACCAACAATGTAGTAGTTTGTGCCGGCCTCATAGAAAGCGGCTGCGGTGTGCCACTCTTGACTCCAGGTTACAAACCTGGGCCATTAGGTCTCTTCAACAAAGGGACTCATTAAGTGTCAACACCTTCTACTGCATGAGGAACCAGGATATCAGTTAGCTGACAGTTTCACTTCTTGCCGGTTCTTGGGAAGCGGAGATGAGGACAGATGGTAGGCAAGGAGGGCGTGAAGAGCGAGTAACATAAATATCTGCTGTGACTAGTCAGTTCTTCGTTGAGCTTACACGCGCATACAGTTCGTGGTGTAATTGCTTAACTGGATGTAGTATTTAGCAGCTTTCACAGCAAGATGTGCAAACAGAGTAGAACTGATCCGTGGGTTTATCCTGAGCCGTGCATGGTTACATTATTATGCAGGTGTAGATAGACATGGCCTTTGCCCCCAAGATGCAGGTTGGCCTAGTTGCCAGAGGAAGTCCGAAGAGTCAACTTTCAAGAGCAGGGTATGCCAGCTTGCCACGAGTTGAGCCTGGGCCAATCTGGGCTCCTTTAGAGCCTGTCTGTGCTGTGCTGGACAGATCCCCACGGCCACAGGCCCCGCCACTGGAAACCCACCAGAGAGCGCGGCGGTGCGGGTACCCGGGGCAGCGGATCTTCGGGTGGAGGGGCGCAGGCGGCAGGCGAGCGCTTGCAGGCGCGTGCGCGGGGCCGTGGCCGAGACCTGCGCGCAGCTCCGGCGGCTGCACTGCGCGCGCGCGTGCCGACCCGCGTGGGCCCCGGTTCCGGCGCGCGCGGCGTGGAGGCGGCGGGCGGCCAGCGAGCGGCCCGGGCGAGGTCCGGGAGCGGCTGGGCGCGGCGGGAGGCTCCGCGGCGGCGGGCACAGGGGACCCAGCCGGCGGGCGGGGAGCGCGCGGCTTCCCGGGGCTCCGCGGGGACCCGGAGCGGGCAGGTGGGGCGCGGGCGCGCGGGGCCTCGGGCCGGGGAGGACGGCGGGCCGTGGGCGGAGGGCCGCGGCGCCCTGGCGCTCGGGCGGGTTTGACTCCGGAAGCTCCCCGGCCGCCTCGGGGGCTCCGCTGTCACCCGCCGCGGGGAGGCCTCCCGGGGTGGCGCGGCACATCCGGCGGGATCGTGGGTGTCTGGCTTCCCTTGCTGTCAGGCCGTTTGTCACTGGGACGAGAGGGGTGCCAATGAGGCTCCGCGGGTGACATCCCAGGCGCCCTGCTGCGACCTGCCCCGCCGTGCTTCTCACTCGCGGGTCTCTCCAGCGGTCCCTCTTGCCTATGGTTGCATAAATCGCTCAGAAGCGATTTGCCAGCAGGGGTTAAAAACTAAATTGAGGGACTTGCCCTGCGATCCATTCCTGAGCCAGTTGACTTAATTCTCATCCTCTGTGTTGGGCGCGAAGTTGTAAAAACGCGTTGCCCTAAACAGAAATGCTTCATTTTATATTTTATTTTATTTTTTTAAAGTCTGAGTTCACTTGGATTAGATTGCTAAATTCCTAATGTGGGGTGATTTGATTTACCCGGACACTGAATGAGCTGATTTGGATTCCAGTTCCTTCTGAAACAGTGTATGTGTAATCAGGATTTGTAAACTAAACTGTGTTAGATTGTAGCAACATCCTAGTATTTTAGTAAAGAAGTATCTGCCCCAGTAGACACATCCATCCAAGAGTCGTATAGTTCACTTTCACCTCGCTCGGCCAGCTGCAAGGTTGAAGTTGTCCAAGTAGCAGAAGGGCAGGTGGTGTTGCGGCTAGGGAGGGAAAGCAGACTTGAAGATGGCACCATTCCAGGTTTCTACATTTTGCAATGTGAAAGCATTTTCACATAATCTGACACATTGTTTTGTAATGTTTCATTTGCTGGGCTGAAAGACTGGCTCTTGGAAGGCAACAAATGCAGTTTAGCTCTATTTTGTACTTTAGCAATGGTACACTCTTTATCAGATTTATTTCCAACCTTTCAAGTTTGTGGGAAACAGTCACACCGGCAAGGCCTTTTTAAAAAGTCATGCTTTTAAGATGTCTTCTTGCTCATAACATCTCCAAGGTTAAAATACACTTGTGAGCTTGAGTTGATCGAATCAACATCGCTCTCCCTGCCAAAACCTTTGAGTCATCTGGTGGCTTTTAGTTTTACAGTTTGTTCTCTTGTTAATTATTTATAATTATGCTGCCGTGGGCTTGCTTAGTGCATCAGCCTTTATTTATTTCAGGCATCTGTGTATTGTTTCGTCTCTAGAGAGTAAACTTCAGGATTTGCCTTCACTGCTGGAGAATAGCACCTCCTGGAATGAAGTCTTTTTCTGCATTGTGGAGTACAGTCGTGCAAACCACGTGCAGATTGACCTTTTGAGTTCTCTAAGCTAGACTTTTTCTACTCTTGACCCCTTTTCACCTAAGAAATTTCTGCATGACACTCAGTTACATAAACTAGGCATGTAAATCAAAACTGACTTGATAATAAATCATAAACGTATCTTAAAGCATTTATTTCCTGTACATATAATCGTACCATTGGCTAAAGATGAACTCAAATTTACATGCTAATGAGATAGATGGGTGTGCACAATTAAGTCTTGGAGGTAGAGTCTCATCAATGTTTTTCAAAGTTGGCCGATATTTTGGTTTGATAATTGTCAATGCTGAGAATCTCAGTTCGTTTAACCATGTAGTACAAAAATGGCAGCGGGATGCTTAGGGCCTTTCCAGGAATTGTTCATTCTGTCATAAGCCCAAGCCAAATTTTAATGAGTTTTTAAAAATAAATACAAACAAGTGACTCAATAATTTTTTTTAATATCAAACAATCCAAATATATAGTAATTTGCTACTTATGTACTGAATGATAATAGGAAAATATTGAAAGTCTTTATTTTCCATAATTAAGCCATTACATTTCTGTAAGAGCAGAACATTTTGTAAGTAGCATAAAAGCAGTGAAATGGATAACACAGTAGTGTCGAGTCTGGGCAAAGGTATTTCAGAAGCATTAGTTGGCATTCCATGACATGTTGGCATGTGCAGTTCTTTCTACAAATATTTTATTTACTTGAGAAAGAGGGAGAGAGAGAGAGAGAGAGAGAGAGAGAGAGAACAGGTGTGCATGTGCTTGCCATGGTACATTGGTGCACAGGTGGAGGTCAGATAACAACTTTCAGAAGTCACTTCTCTCCTCCACCATGTGGGCTTCCGGGATCAAGCCCAGGTTGTCAGGTCTGTGACCAGGCCTTCCCCGGCAGCCCCATCATGTGCAGTTTCCAGAGCACATGCCCTGCTTTGGGAACCAGGCTTCAGGCGAAGTTGGGTGATGCAGCATAAGTGAGCACTTCTGGAGCAACTCAGACTCATGATGTGTTTGAGTCCGAATAAGGTGCTCTTATGCATTCAGAAACCTGAACTGTGTCAGGCTGCCAAGTTTTTCATGGTACTCACATTGGGTTGTGTAAGCCTTCACCTCATAGCTTAAGTAACTTAGACCAATGAAAGAAAAGAAAGTTGAGTATGCAGCTAGTGGTTACCTGATCAGATATCCTGGTTACCAGGATTCTCGTGATACCCAGTGACCCTTGATCATACCCCTTTATCACTATTGTACAGTAATTGTGCTCTCTTGTAATAACCCAGTCATTACAAGGCTGGATGTATGACTCAGCTTCTTGATCAGACAATCAAAAGGATCATGTTTATTTACTCAGGCTTATCTTTGAATTCTGTGAAAGACCCACATGCTTTCTGTATATGTGTTGTGAGTGACCAAGATGCTTTGTAGATAGCAAATAAAAGGGTCACTGAAGTTATGATTTTTATATGTATGGTCTTGTGGAATTTCAGGACAATACATACTTAGAGAGACAATGCACACTATGGAGAATTGAGTGAAATGGTCTCTTGATTCCAGTGAATGTTTCTCTGTTAGTTTAGAAGCTTAATATGGTACTTTGGAGTCAGTAGCAAGATTCAGTAGCAGAGCACTTATCTACCATGCATGAGGTTGTGGGTTCAATCCTTACCACACAAACCAAACAAGTCTGAAAGGATCTGCTCGCCTCAGTTTGATGTTCTTTGGAAGGCCTAACAGCTTGACCTCCAAAAAGAAACTGGCAGACAGTTTTTGCTTCCATGTAAGGCAGGGGCATAGATTCTTGAAGCACCATAGCTATTAGAACCATGTGATGCAAGGTATTTTTACTCAGAAGTAGCTTGAGTTGGACTGGGCAGATGGCTCAGGAGGTAAGGCCTCTGTCTCATAAGCAAAAGGACATGAGTTTGGATCCCCAAAGCCTGCATAAAAACAACAGGCAGAAATGATGATAGCCTGTAATTCCAGCCCTGGAAGGTGGAGTCTGGGAAACCCCAGAGCAAAGGAGGTAGATCAATCCAAGGTATTCCTGATGTTACTCTTGGGTTTCTACAGGCACATATACTCAAGTGTTCTCTTGCACACACACACACACACACACACATACACACACACACACACACATAAAAAGAAGTTTGAGATTATGTAGTCCAATGGGAATTCCTACTACATCAGAGGTCGCTGTATCCAGTTAAGTAGGATGACTTTTTTAAAAAAAATTAAGGTACTTAATGTTATGCAATTGGTTTTCACCAGTTTACAACAACAAAGTTTGGATTAAAAATATTTATTCAAGCCAGATCAGTGCATCTCTACATCTGATCAGGATTCCAGATACCTTAGCTCTTCAAATCCCAAAACAGCCTTCGGGAAAGGATTCTGAGGATTCTGAGATACAGCAGAGTCTATGGAGGTACAGAGTTGTTTCTGTTTCAAGAAAGCAAGGAGATGAGACTGGGAGATAAGAGCCATGAAGATGCAGACTACAAAGAATGTTCTCTATACCGACCAACTAATGCTCTAGCTCCTCTGGCCCTGCGCATGTATAACAGAGTGGATCGCATCACAGCGTGTGACTGTTCTTTCCCATTGAGATCCAGGATTTGAATATTTAAGTCTATGCCAGACACTGGCCCCTGTGGTGGCTGAAAGAGTCGCGAGAGATGCAGTTTTTAAGGATCTCGGCAATCTACAAGTAAATAAAAGTGTTCATTGAAAAACTTTCTTAACACTTTACTGAGTATAAAAAAATGTTGGATTCATGAGAGTGTGATGGTAGGTCATTATTAATCTTCCTGGAACTCTGCTTTAAGCTGCAGCTCCCTTCTGGAATATAGGCAGTTTCTGTATTCCAGCGCTCATGAAATGGAGTTGTTTGGCTTTCGGTCAGGTATTTAAGAACTACTCAGCACAATCTTTAACAGCCATTTCAGCCTCTGACTGCTTCCCGGCCTCCCTTCAGTTCCCAGTTTGCTGCATTCCATTGTAGTTTCTCCCCAGTCATCTTTCCAGACTCAGCTCTGGCCATATATCCTGCTCAGTGCAGCATTTCTGGTTCTTTAAAGGGAACACATTCCCTTCTGCGTCACAGTCTGTGCTTATCAGTGATGTTTTATAAAAGGTCTCACGTGCACCAGCCACCTGTGACTTACGTTTTTAGTCTCTGATATATGAATAGGGCCTGGTATTGTGGTATTGTAGTGGTTCCTTGACAGATACTCACTAAATTTTATTTTTGTTCTTTACTGTAAAGGCAGCCGTCTACCTACTGTGTAGAATATTTGACCAAATTTACTGCCAAGTAAGCAGGGGCCAGCAAGTGGAGTCCCTGGGACAGGGAGAAGGGGCTGTGAGGAGGGGATTGGCTGTATTTGTGGTGCATCTTACTGTATGGGGCCAACATCTTTGAGGATGGTCCTCCCTGCTTTTTAACACCAGACCCTTGACCTTGCTGTGTTCCTCTGTATGTGGCAAGGTGAATGTCAAAGTGATTCATGTATCAGGTGGCACGTAATTTCAGCATTCAACAAAAACTCATAACCCTTTGGAATAGTTAGAAGTGGGCTAGATTGTTAAATGTGCAATATTCCTATTCATATAAATGCTCAGTCATAGGGCCAAAGGAAAATAGATTGCTTTTACCGGTACCTGCTGGTATTGAGAAAACATATGAATCAAGTGTGGGGAGGAAACCATTTGGCTCAGAGGAGTGACTGTTTTCTTAGAGATGGGTGGCATGGTGAAGGAGGTTGAACTAGTCCAAAGTTTGTTAGTCAAGTATCAGAAAGCATGTTGAGACAGACACAATGTGGCTTCATCTTCTACTGGATTAAGATATCAGGTATCTTAAAAACTTGTGTCCTTTCTGCTAAATATCATTTATATTTATTTGACTTGTAGTGTGATTTCTGCTTACATCTAAGAACAGATAATGAAAATTCTTAGTATTTCAGATACTAAAGGTCTGATGAGAAAGAAACTAGAGCTTTTAGCTCCATTAGTTGAGCTTTACTTAGTACCATCTCTGCCTTCTTGGTCATTGCTGAGATGTAGGTCTAATTGGGAACATATTTAATCTGCGTACTCATGTTTTCTGGGAAAAGGGGTAATATGGGTGATATAGTTCAAAAGACATGGCCCTTCTTCTGCAGGGATAGAATAAACAGAGGCCACATGGCAAAGTGGATCCTTCTGAGCTTACATTTCTGAGAGTGATGTGATATCAGAAGCTTTTTGGGCCACCCAGAAAGAATGGAAACATTCTGAACTAGATTCTTTCTGTGCGATGAACAAGCATGGGTCCCTGGAGACCTTGTTGCTTTGTGGGAACTACTGTCCATCCACAAGGGCGATATGTCATTGTTTGCTTCTAAAAAGACACTGCCCGTTTGGATTAGCTCAGCATCTTAAGCAGGTTTTCACCTCTTCGCGGGAAAGAAATATTTTCATCTCTTACAGTCTAAAGTCTGAAGTTTTGTCTGGAGATCATGCATGTGCTGCTGTCTGTACAAGGCTGTGGGAAGCAATGTGTAGTATTTAAATAACACTTTGCTCACAGGAATATTTCCTTTTGGAACAGAGACCTGAAGATTGGTGTTGAAATAGGTTAGCTGTCAAAACCTTGGTGATCGAAGGAGGTCATTCTAAATTCATATAAACTAGAAATGCTGTTTGTTTTCGCCTTTTCCTCACAGGTTTTTTTCTAGAAGATGACCATAGAGGACCTTCCAGATTTTCCAGTAGAAGGAAACTCTTTGATCGGAAGATATCCATTTTTATTTCCAGGCTCTGATACGCCGGTCATCTTTTCCATCTCTGCAGCACCAATGCCTTCAGACTGTGGTATGTTGCGTCTGTTTGTTTTCTAGAAATTTGTGGCTCATGCTCTTGGATTCCCCATTTTTTTAGACCGTTTATGGTGATTTACAAGTTGCGTATGTGCGTGTTTGTGTGCCTAAGAGAGCAGTTGAGTGCGTGCATTTGTGGAGGCCCAAGGGTGACATTGGGAATCATTCTGGATTGCTCTCTGCCTCCTTATTGTTTTGCTTAGGATTTCCCAGGCTCCGTCTTCTTCGGCAGAAATTACAGGCAGTCATCACATCTACCTGGAATTTTTACGTGGGATCTGGAGATCAGAACTTAGGTCCTTCCGCTTGCGCGGTAAAGGTTTTAACCTTGAGCCATACCCCCAGCCCCATTTGCTATGATCTTTACAACATTTCTGTACATTTATTTCTTCAAAAATATAATTGCTGTTCCTTAAGCTAAATGTCTGCTCTCAGCATCTTTAGTAAGTGATGAGCATTTTTGGAACATGATGATGCTTAGACATGTGGCATTCATCGGCTTTGATGCATGTATGCTCACCTGCTTTTTAAAAAAGCCACATACTTAAGCAGAGACAGTGAGTTCTTCCTTGAAGATGGAATGAGCTTGGCTTCTGTTTAATTGGGCCCATTTAATGCTCTATAAAGTGTCAATTTAGAAGTAGTCAGTTTTAGCTTATTTTGACTTATTTCCTCAGTACTGTATTTCATCATATAGTTGACAAATAAAAGAAATTCAGGAAGCAAAATTGGTAGAACTATTGCATTTTCAAAGTAACTAGAGTTTTCCAGGTAAACAAAGAGTCAGCATTCCAAATAGTCTTTGGAAGCAGGGCAGATGCAGTTTTTAAACATTAGTAGATATAAAGATACATTATAGATGTGTGTCCCCCCCATTCAAATCTGTCTTAGTGAGTCCTCACCAAGAAATCTTTATTCAGATTCTGTAGGAATTAACCTACAACAGTCATCCAGAATATTCCCTGAAACCTGTACCCTGATTCTAGGATTAGCTGCACATAGCTTTTGCAGAAGTCGAAGGAGTTTATTTGCAGAAGGTTTATTTTTAGGTACAGCAAAGTCAGCTATGTTGGGGAAAGCTTGAGTGAAAGAACATTGACCTGCTCATAACCCTCGGTCTGTCTTGAATCCGAATGGTCTCACTTCCTTTCGCAACGCGTAGGTGTTTGGGATGGAACAGCAGTCGTACTTCTCATTGGCTTATCTCATAAGGCTGAGACCGTCATTACAGATTAGCTGCTTGGCGTTTGGTGAATAAAACCACTGAATGAAAGGTGATAATGAGTATTGACCCCTTTGTATAACTGAAATGAAATGTTGCTTATATTCTGAGAGCGAAGGATGCTTAGCATGCATTGTGGCTGTCTAGTTTGAATTTCTTGAATCAAAATTTCATTTTCGCAGTATCTCTGACAGATAACTAACTAATCAGCTTCTTACATATCTTCAACAGTGCAAGTTAATGAAATCATCAGTTTCATTGTTAAAACTTCAACAAAAAAAGAGGTCTTTAAAAATATTCACTTATTTATTTATCTGAAGAGGAAGGAGAGACGGTGCATGCCTGCAAGCCATGCATGGGTAGAAGTCTTTCCATCATGTGGGCTTCCAGGAATCGAACTCAGGTACCAGGTTTGCTAGCACGCACCTGACTCACTGAGCTGTCTTGCCTGCCTGGAAAAGGGTTCTTACACACAAACTCAAAATATGCCTCCTTGGAACTCCAACCACCTGGCTTTGCTTGATATATGGAGCAGTGACGAGCCTTCAGACATTTGACGATGACTGAGCATCCTGGCTGCACTTCCTTTGGCCACACACTCCTGGCTTCCTCACCAGTCCCTCATGACCAGGATTTCTAGACTCTTCATCCTGGTAGTTTCCTCACCGAGCTATATAGTCAGCGCTCTCTTAAAAAGCAGCTCACAGATTTGCATTTTGCTCAGTGAGCTTTTACGAAGGCCTCTGGGTGGTGTCTTGTGCTCTGGATGCCCAGTGACGAAGACGGACGTCCCGGAAAGAAAGGCAGTAAACAGACCAGACAGAAAGTGGAACTAATGAATTGCAAGGAGGGGATTGGGGTGCTGGGATGGGAAGTCTCGGGTCGAGGGGGCCGCTGGCAATGGAGAGGAAGCTGCCCCTGAGAGGACCTGGAGGAAAGTTCCAGAGGAGCTGGGCGAGGGAAGGGAGAGCCCTGAATTCAGGGAAGCATTCTGCGGCTGACACACTTGGGTGTGCATGGTGGGGTGCACTCTCTGTTGGTGTTCAGGGGCGTGTCCTGGGAGAGGCGGTGCCATCTTACCCAAAGACCCTTGGGAGAGCATTCATAAAGACTATATGTTCCACAAAATACTGCAATATTTTCTTGTTGTTTTTGCATAAACAGTGAATATCAGATGGATATTCTAGTGCTCTTTCCTTTGTGTGGCCCAGATTTCTACCAGGCTATATCTTTGTTTTGTTTTTGAGACAGGGTCTCATGTAGCTCAGACTCTCCTCACACTCACCATGTAGCCAATGATGATTCTGAACTTCTGATTGTTCTGCCTCTTCCTGCTGAGCGCTGTCATTACAGGCATGCAGCACCACATCCGAACACGCAGCGCTCTGGGGGCTGTGCACGCGGGGCACACACGCTATCCACTGAGCCATCCACAGGACCATCATGTCCTTTCTGGTAGCTGTAATACCCGTGCTTACTCTAGGTCCATGAGGGTTGGTCGTGTGTTCTTTCAACCTGCTTAGTCATCTTCATGTGGTTGCCAGAAGCTGTTCTTACTTTGTTGGCTGCTGACTATTTTTGTATTTTGGCAAATTGTTATGAGCTTGGTCTCTTTGCCTCGGGTGTCTATAGGGTTTTTCTTGTCCGCTGCCTGCACTGTGACTTAGAAACCCTCCTGAGGAAATGGCTGGAGCAGTGTAGGACTCTCCCCTCCACGTCCCAGCCTAGAGGTCTCTGTCTTTCATTCCCTCACATCCAGAGTCTCGGCGGTCACAGGTTAATTTCCCTGTCATTCGTGGTGGAAACACTGCAGTCCCTTCTTTCTCCATCTTGACTTGGAACAGACACTTTCTCCATCTCTCCCACTTGGTTTTTTGGTTGAAACTATTTTTCGAACGGAATTTTACATTTGGATATGCTGGACATGTTAATACATTGCCTTCCAGCGTGAGTTGGAAGACAGGTCATTCTGCATTTGATCTGGAGCCAGCCACTTGCGCAGTTATGTGCATTTGAGCAGCTTGCTTATTGCCCCTGCCCTTTGTCTCTCTCATAAACTGAGGGTGATAGTGCCCAGCTCATGTGGGCGCTGTGGGATTAAATGAAGTTAGTCTGCATGAAGCTCACAGAACGGTTCCTGGCACCTGCCCCAATAAACACAGATACTCATCACTTGCTGCTGCCACGTGAGCTACTGCCTGCCTTTTGCCACTGTGTGTTCTGACATGTGGTTGGCATCCATTAAGCGGCTTCACCCCCCTTCCCAAGTCCCCGATCAAGAGTTCTTGTTTATTTGTCCTGAGTTTGCTTTCCAGCTCTTTGTTCCTCACACGTGATTCTTAGCCGGAACCATGGTGTCCCTTAGAGCTTGTTTAGAACCACAGGCTCAGGCTCCCACGAGAATCACTGGGCTAGAACCTAACATTGCTACAAGATCTCTTGATGTTTCCTGTCCACATTAATGCTGGAGATGGTCTGGCACCAAACAAGAGGATAATTTTCCGTTTCTTCTCGCCAAGAAATCCTAGTGAAGTTTTGATTAGGGTTGAAATTACTTAAAAGTTCATTTTTCAGAGAATTGACATCTTTCAATAATTTTTCTTCCAATCCAGGAATGTGATTATTATTTTTCCATTGGTGGCCCCTGCCCTTTATAATTTCTTTAAATAAAGACCCGATTATTTATTGGCTTAATTATTTTATGGGGTTTTGGTATGATATCTCTTTTCTCATTATATTTCCTTTAAACAGAAAAATATTTTTAATGTAGAAAACAGTGTATCCATTCATATCAACACACCCGTGCTCATGACACATGTTAAAGAAGATTAGCAGCTGCCCATGTTTCTCCTTTCATTTCAATAAAAGAAGAGATAAGTTGAAAATTCCTGTTTCCTTTCTGGTACCATTCTAGTTTCCATTACCATTCTAGTACCAATCCCTTCTTTCTTTTTATATGCTTAGGATGTGTATACATGTATTAAATGTGTTTGTATGTGGTTGGGCACGTGTGTGCGTGCAGGTAAAAATGCTCGTGTGTGTGTGTGTGTGTGTGTGTGTGTGTGTGTGTGTGTGTGTTTAGGTATGAGGGTAATATTGGGAGCCATCTCTGGTTGCTGTCAACAGAAGCTAGCTAGCCTGCTCTCTCTCAAGGAATTCTCGGGCTTTATCTTCCAGGACTGGAACTGAAGGTGGGCTGTCACACCTTCCTGACATTTTACATGGCATATGGAGATCTGAACTCTGGGTCCCTTTGCTTTCACGGTGAATGCTGAAGCATCTCCCAAGCCTGAAATTTCTCTTATTTATCTCTAAGGAATGCTTTTGACAGGCCACAGCAATACCACATTCATTTCATTTGTTCCTTTGAACTATTGGTGTGTTCAGTGCCCATTCTTGTAGGACACGTGGTGAAGAGGCCATTCAGGTGTGCATTTCCACGTGTTCAGAAATGTCTTCCCTAGAAATGTCCAGTGCTTCAGAAGTGACTAGTGAATGCAAATGGATTAGAGAAAAAGAAATTCCATTAACTGCTGCTGGTAGGAAGCACATTTGAACTTTTATTGAAGAATCGGTGCAGGCTGGTTTTTCCTGTTTGATTATGATGTTTTTCCTTGCTGCTTCTTGGTTGAGTTGACCATGTGAAGAGAATCACACGTTCCCTGGACATCTGAAGGATGTCAGATCAAGTCTCAGCAGGCTTTTCCAGTGGCTCTCCTTTATGTGGTTTGTGTTGCTGGTTCCTGTGGGGATCGTTTGCCAAGCTGGGGGCTGCTTAAAAGCATTTACAGCTCAAGTGGAGAAAATGCACATGTCATGGTTTGAAATGAGTTGTCCCCCCCCAAACTCATGTGTTAGAATCATTAGTCGTTTGAGGTCATGGCACTTTTAGGAAGTGAAGCCCTGATGGAGGAAGGCAGTCACAGGGGCGGGCCTTGAGGTTGATTAGTCCCACCCTACTTCTGGGAGAGGACTGCTCTTGCAACTTGCAGTTTTACAGTTCTCAGCCTCCATAATAGACATGACTTGACTCACGCTGTCTCTAGCTTCTGCTGCCTGCCATGCCTTCTCTACCATGATGGACTGTATCTCCCCTCTGGAACCTTAAGCTGAATAAATCTCTCCTTTCCTCCGTTAAGTTGCTTGACTTTGAGTGGCGTCTCACCACACGAGAGAAAAGTTATAGAAGCACAGGAACGAGTGTGCATTACCATCAGCATGAGGACCTTGATGCTGTTTCTCCCACTTACCCAGCCTGAGCCAGCTACACATGGCTCATAATCAGGTCCAAGTTTTTCCTTGCCAGACCAAACTGCATTTTTTTTTCTCTGAGAATTGTGTAATGGGATTTCAGTTTTCCTTGGTGGCTTAGACAGACAGGATGTATTAGTTTTATCCCTCTTCTTGTTTCTCTTGTAAATAGTCTGAGACTACAGTTTGGCTAAAGAGTGTGTAGGTTCTTGTAATAGAGAAGGCCCCTTCCAGCGAGGTCCAAGCACATTCTTTTTCTCATTCTGTCTTGTTTCAAGCATACGAAGACTCAGGTTCTAGTGTGGGGGATAGCGTCGCCTTTTGGAAACATTCATCGAAAGCTTCAGAGATTTGGTGGAAATCACTTGTGTATTGAATTTGCGCTTTTCACACCACTGAACGTTGTGATCACTCACCACATGATAAACACTAGGCTGTTTTACTCCAGGAAGTAGCAAGACAGTTAAATTGCCTGGTTTTGGAACTATGTAGTGTTCTCAGTCAAGTATTTAATAAGGGACATTTCTCTGGAAACCAAAGAAAATCAAAGGTTAATCTTTGGAACAAATCACATAATCTGGCTTTCCAAGTCTGGAGAACAGCCCAGCCCGCCAGAAGATCTCTGGATTTGTGCTCAGAGCCTTCAGAGGGTGGAAGGACTGTGTTCTCAGTTGAACAGGTTTTTCTGGCGTGTGATTTGAGTGTCTTCGGTGATGTCATTGAGCAGCCTCACAGCAGCAGGCACGAAGGCTCTTCACGCATGAGCTGTCGGGGCAACTTCTGTGAACTTCATGTCCTGTCTTCCAGCCTCAGCCAGAAGGAATTGGGGAAAGAGGCACTTTCAGAAAACTGGAACTGCTATTCTGGTGACTCCTAGCTAGCTAATGGAGGAAACCAGAGAAATGGAACATCTAGATAGCTTGCAGGTAGCTAGAGCCTCTGAGACGTGCACAGGCCTAGATTTGAGAATGGGTGAAGTGTCATTTTCTACTAAAGCATAATTTTTCTTTTTTATTGTCATTCTTCTTTTCACCAGCAATGAAACTAATTTGCTTGTAAAACAAGTCTAGTCTATTTAAAATTGGCATGACAGTAATAGCTCTGTGTCCATTTCAAAGGGAACCTTCCAGACTAGGCTTTGGTGGTGACCAAGGGACTTTATCGGTGCTATAGGATCAGGCAGGTTCCTTCAGGCTGTTGGGTAGCACAGATTTTCCCAATAGATTTTCAAAAGTCCTTTCAGACAGAGCTGCCAAGCCAAGCATCTAAATGCTATGCCCTGTGAGAAGAAAAAGCAGTTCTTAGTGAGAGTCTGTAAATGTCTATACAGCATGAGTTTGTGTGTTGTTGAGAAGGATCAGAGAGAAAAAGATAAATGTTTCATGTTCGTTTATAACGTTCCCACACTGCTTTAAAGTACAGACCTTAAAAGAGTAGAGAAAAAGGGCTCTTTGAATTTGGAAAAGGGAATATTGAAGATCCAAAAATGTTTTAAGCAAAGTCATAAAGGTTGTAATTTATTTCCTTATCAATTATATCAGTCCCCTTCATCAATTCCTGACCTGCTTGACAAAGTCTGAAGCCTTATGACCTATTTATTGCTTTTATGTTAGCAGTCCAGAAATTATTACTGAGCTCAATGGTGTGATCTTCAAGTTTCCAGAAGCTTGTAGTTTTCAGATTTTTTCCCCTAAGTGTTCCTGCAGTTATACTGCAGTTTTGTATAACAGATGCAAGCCAAAGTTTTCAGGAAGACATTAGAGTGAAATATCTGTAGGCGATCGAGGACGTAAGGCTTTAGTGGGAGGGAGCTCATTATAATGCAAGCGATGTGCAGACTTGCTATTTCAGGGCTAGCATTTAAGGTAATTGGAATTATGACTGTTAAACCAGGGCCCATCATACTTCTCAGAGTTTCACAAAATATCTGAATCACTCATTCATATCTCTCTGTCTACCTACGTATTATCTATCTATAATATAAAGGAGGTAAATACCACTTTTATATCATGAAGATGGTTTTAAGCATCACTTGTTTGACAATGCTTTGAGTTGAGTGGTTCAGCATATCATGTAAGCCATTTACTTTCACTTTTGGTTAATCTTCCTGTGCAAATAAGTCTGATTAGTCTGACCCCCCCTTTTCATAAGGAAAGAGAACTTTTTTTTTTTTGAGATTTTCAAAACTCTCTGAAAACCTCAAAGTTAATGTGAGGTCAAAAAGACTTGAGTTTTGAGAAGTATGCAAAAAAAAATCTCAAGAGATTATTAAATTAGGGTCACAGTTATTCATTTAAACAAAGTGACAAAAGATTCAAAGACAAATACAAAAAGCCATATACTTTGAAAGAAGAGCAAAACCCTTTGGCTCTTTTAAGAAAAAAGCCGAAACACTTAAAGACCCAGCAGAGATAACACGGGGCACAGAATGTTACCTTAGCAAACAGAGTCTTTGTTTCCTATAAGGGCCACTCAAAAGTTAAACGAAATCCTTTGTACTCTCCCACAAGAGCAGACCAGAGCACAGACAAATACCCTGTTAGTAACAGATTCATTCAAGTTTTAGCTAGTGGGTCCACATAAGATTTCCCTCTTTCCAGCTTCTTTTAGCCATTTAGTTTTGTCCTTTTCCTCAGCAAAATTTTTATCTTCCTACTTTAGAGCTCGTTAAACCTTCTATGCTAACATTCTTTAGATACACTATTTCATGATTTCTAAAAGCACGTTTGCTCACTACACAGTTTCTTGGTATAGCACTGGACATCATACATCTAGATAATCTTTCCACCTCTCTGTGCTAAGGTAGATAAACTTAGGTAAGCAATTGATTTTATCTTATATGGTTTAGATCAATTTAATCCTCTTGTTTTTAGCAATTATATTTAGATTACTCACAAAAAGTTCATGAGACTTTAAAAAGCTAACCACCTTGTTTTTCCTGCTGAGGAATTTCACAACATAGAGGTAAGCGTAAGCTAACTAATAATCATGTTTTATAGCATGAGCTTATTTATGTAATAAACCCAGGTGGAAAGTTGTATGTCTGCATATAATTCATGTTGACAGCTCAGAAAACAGCCCTTTTGTCTTACTTGTGTTGAAAAAGTAAACCAATAGAATTTTCATTTATGAAGATGATTCCGAAGAGAGATGGCTCAGAGTTTAAAGCTTCTAAAGACTAAACATCCCCAAAACAGCATCATACTCACACACACACACACTCACAAGCAGCTGAGTTTACATCTCCAGAACCCACGAAAAAGATATGGCGTGGGTATGGTAGCAACTTGCAATTCTTGCCCTGGAAGTTGGAGCCCAGGAAACCCCAGAGCAAAACAATACGGAGGTAGAGAAATCCAGGATGACTCCCAATGTCACCCTTACACACTTACACACACAAGGAAAGATAATTCAAGATATATAGTCCTGAAAAGCCTCTGAGTTAGTTCCTATTTTTTCCTAGGAATTGGAATTTTAGGAATAGTTTATGTAACCACTTTTTGAAACAACTTATATTTATTTGATGTGTACAAATACACATGAACAATCGTAAAGCAGAAATATTTTAGTTGTCAACATTTTAGCCATGTTCAGTTACAATAATACTTTAGGGATTCTCAGTCCAGAAGAAAAGTCAGATCCTCACCCTTGTTGTACTTCTGGTAGGTGGAACAAACAAAGGTACCATTCAAGTGGCCAAGCTTTCTACCAGAGATTTTCATTTACCTGCTATAGTGATTCTCGTAGTGATGCTATTTTTCTTATTGATTCTGTGTGTGTGTGTGTGTCTGTGTGTGTGAGTATGATGCTGTTTTGGGGATGTTTAGTCTTTAGAAGTTTGCAGAGACATTTCAAAATCTCTTGAGTCTCTTTCTTTTCAAGGGCAGTCTTAGGGTGAACGATCTTAGTTAAAGGTTTCCCGAAGAAGTTGCTGTAACTTGCAATCTATCTTTTGTAAATTTACACTTATTTTCCCAAAAGGGCACACGATTCTGGCCCATGGCTGGACCAAGTAGAACCCTAGAATCATCTTGGTTTTAGATTGAGTTTTTTTTTTTAATAGAGAAGGTGGTCTTAAACTCAACCATTGCTCACTGTGTAGCAGAGGGTGACCTTGAACTTCTGATCTCCTACCTCCATCTCCCAAGTGCTGGGATTGCAGGCATGCACCTCCTATGCTTGGCTTTTCTAAGAGTCTTAAGTATGAAGGAATCCCATTTTAAATAGCTTGTTTCCAATGCTGGGAACCACATGCTTCCTTACTTCTTCCTGTTGGAGCATGCAGGAGGACAGTGCTGCAGAGCGCTGAAGAGCTGGTTCTCTTCTATGAACTGCCACCGCCCTCAGCGTGCCCTCTCGGCGCCTCTCCCCGCCTGTTGTTCTGTGCATGCATGCTGTGACCTTGGAAGGCATTTAAAACTGCAAGGAAGAAAACCTTAGGAACCCTGCTGCCACAGTCTAAACTCAACCCCAGCGAAGTAGCATAATGGAGGAAAGAGGACAGACCTGGTTTTCACCGGCATTACCATGTGTTGATGGGTTGGTTGTACTGGGTGCGTGACGCTGAGCTAGTATTTTCTGTTCACTTGGATGTCCCCTTCTGCAGAATGATAAGAATCGTATTACCTGGCAGGTGAGGGCCTTGTGGACATTGAGTTGGTATTTGTTAAGTTGTATTTGCACAATGTCGCTTCTGTAGATTCTTAGATTCTCCTGCTTTTTATACTCACTACCTTTCACCATCCATTTCTGGTGTGAGTACTCAAAGGTGACCTCAGGAATCATGGGATTCATCCTGAATTACTCAACCTTCTTTTTCTTTGCTCTGGGGTTTCCTAGGCTCTACCTTCTGGCCTTGTAGGCTTTTACCATATCTATCTGGCATCATTACGTGGGATCTGGGGATCTGAGCTCAGGTCCTTTTGCTTGTGAGGCAGAGTCTTTAACCCCTGAGCCATCTCTCCATCCCCTCAACATCCATTTTTTTATGCTTCTATTGCATATGGATGTCTGTGCATGTTGGTAGGTGCATGCATGTGTCTGCATGTTGGTAGGTGCATGCATGTGTCTGCATGTTGGTAGGTGCATGCATGTGTCTGCATGTTGGTAGGTGCATGCATGTGTCTGCATGTTGGTAGGTGCATGCATGTGTCTGCATGTTGGTAGGTGCATGCATGTGTCTGCATGTTGGTAGGTGCATGCATGTGTCTGCATGTTGGTAGGTGCATGCATGTGTCTGCATGTTGGTAGGTGCATGCATGTGTCTGCATGTTGGTAGGTGCATGCATGTGTCTGCATGTTGGTAGGTGCATGCATGTGTCTGCATGTTGGTAGGTGCATGCATGTGTCTGCATGTTGGTAGGTGCATGCATGTGTCTGCATGTTGGTAGGTGCATGCATGTGTCTGCATGTTGGTAGGTGCATGCATGTGTCTGCATGTTGGTAGGTGCATGCATGTGTCTGCATGTTGGTAGGTGCATGCATGTGTCTTCATGTTGGCAGGTCCATGCATGTGTCTTCATGTTGGTAGGTCCATGCATGTGTCTGCATGTTGGCAAGTGCATGCATGTGTCTGCATGTTGGTAAGTGCATGCATGTGTAGGTCCTTCTGCACAGGAGTGTGTGTATGTGTGAAGGCCCGGGCATGATATTGGGAATCATTCCTAATCCCTCTTCCACCTTATTCTTTTGGAACTGGCTTTCTAATTAAGGCTAGAGCTCCCTATAGGCTAGTCTGGCTACCCAGTTTGCTCTGGGGACTCTCAAGCTCTGCCTTCTATGGGTTGGAATTGCAGATGGACATTGTACCTATCAGGCATTTTATACAGGATCTGGAGATTCAAGCTCCTGACCTTTAACTTGCCAAGCAAGCTCTGTAGCTACCGTCTCCCAGCCCCCCCCCTATCTTTTTGATTAAGACAGAAACTATTGTTCTTCTCTTGAAATGTTTTGTTTCCTTTGTGTGCCATTTTCTTTTTGTCCAGAATATTTCATTTTTCTTCTAAACTGAAGAAAAAAATCTTTAGAATGACTCCTTCAACTTTGTCTAGTATTCCATGGTTTTACTAATGCAGATTCCAAAATAGTCTAATCACGTCATAGCTTTGCTTCTTCTTCATTTCTGCTCTGATAAATTTTACTTATCATTTGGAGTTTCCAGCAGGTAACAGATGAATTCTACTCACTAAAGAAAATTAGGGAAATTCAGAGGAGTAAAAAAGACTTGTAGAGTTGTAAGTGTATTTATTACTTAACATGTATATTTTTATTTGTTTTAATCATAAATGAAACTACTGCCCATGATATTTATGCTTTGATAGAAGAATATTGATAAAATTTGACTTTTCTGCATACTAGAAATAATACTTGAAAAATTCAGGTTTTTTGATCTGTGTGTGCATATTTGATTTCATCGCAAAGACAGGTCTCATTTTTGGTGTTGAAGATTCCTTAAGGGTATCCTGCTTTTTCTAGTCTCTAAAAATGCTGATATCATTTGAATCTTGGTCTTATTACTACTTTCAAAATATTTGAAGCTATCAATAAATTTAATTTGCAACTTTTTTTGTTTCAGAGTTTTCTTTCTTTGATCCCAACGATGCCTCATGCCAAGAAATTCTCTTTGATCCAAAAACTTCAGTCTCTGAATTATTTGCCATTTTAAGACAATGGGTTCCTCAGGTCCAGCAAAACATTGACATTATTGGAAATGAGGTAAAGAAACCTTATACTGCGAGACTTGCGTTACTGGGATTGTTAGCAGCGGAGATTATTTTTCTTTTCTGAAAGGAGAGAGCAGAAGTCCGGCTGTGCTGTTTTCATTTCCGGGTTTCTGTGCAGTGGGCTGGCGTGTGCGCTCTGCTGTCTTTCCCTTGAGCACCTGGCCTCGGATAGTGGAGGCTCGTGCAGCAGGGGGGGAGGCCTTTTGTCTATTTCCTCCTTTGTACATTTCATGAGAGTTTAGATTATTATCCCATCGCTTCTTCACTTTTGGGTGACTTGTCAACGATCTAGGTTTAAATATAATTTCTAAATGTTTGATATAACACATTGTAGGAAGAAAACAAGCATTTTTAAATATCATGGTATCTCTGTTGGGAACATATTTTTTGCCCAACTCTGAAAGGCACCTATTTGGAATGAGGGATGCAGTGGAGTGATCTTTAAGAATTCCCTCCCATCTGGTGGCAAGTTCCATGTTCTTATGGTTGAGTGCAGTGTTGAGTGTAATTCAAGCAGATAGACTAAATGGTTTCTCAGCATAGGCTTGAAAGTGCACTATTGTAGTCATATTTCCCTTGGCCTTCTCAGATTCTCAAGAGAGGCTGTAATGTGAATGATCGAGATGGACTGACGGACATGACTCTTCTTCACTATACTTGCAAGTCTGGAGCTCATGGCATTGGTGAGTATGTGGCGATCAGTTCTCACTTCACGCTCTGCAGGTTCTCCTCTCTAATCTCCTGTGAGCAGCCTGAGACCCGGGCAGGCACCCAACTGGCAGAATTGATCTTGCCGAGGAAGTGAAGAGTCAGTTGGGTTTGCCCAAAACTGTTTCTTTTTTTAAAGTAACCTCAAGGTTACCCTTCCATATTTTCTGCTCCAGACCTCATGCCCAATTGCTCAGTTGAGAGTAACCTGCTCATCTAGAATCTTCTCCAGTGCTTTCAGCAAGGCTGAGCCAAGGTCTATTTTCTAGGCACTGCAGTCCTTACAAGACTCCAGATTTTAGGTGTGTTTGAGGTTTGTTCCGATTTAGGAGATGTATACTCATGCATTCCAGATTTGCTCTTCTCCCATGCTTTTTCTTACTTAACTGTGTATATGATGGTTTCTCCTTGTTTCAATAGTCTGATACAGGGATCCTTGAATTACTAGCAGTGAGGAACTTTCTTTTTTGTAATCAATCATGATTGACATTTTTGTAAAATGAATTTATAATAATGAAATGAAATCAAAGCATAATACCACTTCTCTATATAATGCATAAAATTACATTTCAATATCCCATTAAGTAGTAAACAGAAATCTAGTTGCCAAAAGTATGAACAGCTTTTAGTTTGGGACTATTAACGTCCACAGAATTACTTTGAAAAGTCGTGGTCTGGCATATTGTTTTTAATGGTGTCATAGTAAGTATTCCATAGTGTGGTTGTCTTAGTTTATTTAAGTAATTTCTTACCATGCTCTTAGATTGTTTCATAATTATATCCACAACCAACAATTCAGCGATGAACACATTTGTAGCTAAGTGTTTATTCACATTCCTATTCTCAAAGTGTCTAAAAACGAATTTAAAAGTATCATTTTGAGGTATAAATGTAGATACAGTATGCTTTTTATTTTGTCTTTTAAATAAAGCATTGCATACATAGGTATCTATTGAGACTTAAAATTTGTGCTGCAGAAAGTTAATTTAGAAAAATGTCTTTAGGTGACGTTGAGACAGCTGTAAAATTCGCGGCCCAGCTTATTGATCTGGGAGCAGATGCCAGTTTGAGGAGCCGTTGGACAAACATGAATGCCCTGCATTATGCTGCTTACTTTGACGTCCCAGAACTTATAAGAGTGATTTTGAAGACATCAAAACCCAAAGGCAAGTACCCTCAAATCCCACTAGATGATGTTCACGAGACATTCAGTGAAAGTCTTCTGAGACATCTTATTTCCTCTGTCTTCCTACCCTATTTTATCTCTGCAATAGCTTAAAATTTCTGTGTTAGGGATTAATTACTGTCCTTTACAAAAGCTTGGTAAAAAGAGTTACAAATCAAAAGCTGTTTTCTGGGTCTTCTCATGTCTTCAAATTCTCTAGTACAGTCTGGATTTTATGTGTACTTGATTCTCTGCGTCTTATCCTCCTGTCTGGCCAGAGTAGGTAAGAATAGAGCAAGGCATTGAAATAATAAGGGGCATTTCTTTTAGATGGGATTAATTTTTGAAATTCTGTGGCTCAAGTTAATGCATGAAAGTTTAGGGTCCTCTCTCTTCTTGCTGGTAAAAGCCAAGTTACATGTCAGAACGTCTCAATCCGAGATCTGGTATTTGGACTTTATCTTTGGTTCTCCTCTAGTAGGTCAGTCTTTTTGTGACACAATTAAGAACCAGCAAGGCATACTCCTTAAGTTAAGAGAATGCCTAGTGTCATCCCTATTATGAAAGACAGGATTTTAGAGATTCAGTGGTTAAACTTCTCAGATCGTTCGCACCTCACTTCTAGTGTGCATAATTAACCATTTTCTCTTTAAAATTCTATGCTTTTAATTTCTGAATGGTTTTGGAAAAGAGTCTCTGTTGATGGTACTGCATTTAATGCAAGAGAATTTGTTTTGAGCAAGTCCAAGTTGCTGCACTTGTAAGTAGAGTAGGCAGATGGTGTCCTGCAGAATGGTGGGGGAATTGCAGAGCTAGTGAATATTAATTTTTTAGGAAAACATTCAGAACAGGACTCTCAATTCTGGAAGATTTCCTGTGCTTAAATATAATATGATGACAATTTATTGTTACTAAAATGTTCTTGGACTGCGAGGTTCTTTTCATGTTAGGCAGTCCAAGTTCATTTGTTGAGCAGTGCTGCGAATCAACATATGTGTAAGCATTTGTATCTTCAGGTGCTTGTTAGTAGTGTTTTATTTAGCTGAACTAGTGATCTTTTTTCTGCAAAGAACCAGATCATAGCTAAGTCTCGGATTCTTCAGCCGTGTAGTTTCCATCATAGCTACGCAGTGCTGGGGTTGGCTCATAGATACAGGTGCACAGAATGCATCCTGAATGCGCCTATATCCAGTAAAGGTCTGAAACGCAGGTGGCAGAGTGATCCCGACCTAAGCCTCCTGCTGCGCTGTGGCTGTACGAGGAACTGCCCGAGAGACTCAGGAGAGGCTGTGGGAAGCCAGGCGCTTCCACAGGTAGGATTGCTGCCTTCCATTGCTTTCCTTACGGCATAGTGTGTGATCACTGGAAGACTCTTATGGACTCACTCCACTTTACAATGAATGTATTATACAAGGAAATATTCAGTTGACTATTTCAGACAGGTTATATATAATAAAGGATTTTTGTTCCACTGCGAACCACAGCTGCTGATGGATTAATTCTTAGAAAAGGCTAAATAAAGTGATCCTTTTCCTTTTAAATTGTGACAGCTGACTTTAAGTTTTCAGTCATTATGCTTGTGCTGTTTGATTACAGATGTGGATGCCACATGCAGTGACTTTAACTTCGGAACGGCTCTGCATATTGCAGCATATAATTTGTGTGCAGGCGCAGTGCAAAGCTTACTGGAGCACGGAGCAAACCCCGCTTTTAGGGTAAGAGAATGGAAAGTTTCATGTTGTCTCCAGAGAAGTATGAACTTGGGATGTTGTTATTAATAGGACTCTTCTATGAGCAAGGTTTTGAACATGTTTTTGACGTGTTTATGAAAAAGTAGCTGTTAAGTATACAAAAGTTGTATGTATTTACATGTTTTTCTATTTTAATTCTTTTGAAAAGAAAATTTATGACAAAAGGTTAAAAGTTAAAGTAAATGCAAAGTTAAAACAAACGCTCAGTAGCTAAGGCACCTGCTCTCCACCTTGGTGACCTGAGTTCAATCCCTGGAAGCCTGCATGGAACTGACTTTGGAAATTGTTTTCTGACCTCTGCCAGTGTACCATGATATGCATATAGTAATTTCTCTCTTTTTATCTTATTTCTCTCTCTTCTTCTTCCCTGTCTTTCTCTCTCTCAGTAAACACATCATGTACCTTTAAGAAATCAAATATCTGAAATCAGTTAATGTGTGAGTAAGGAATCGTCCTTAGACCAGACTTTGATAGCCATTACGACAGCACAAAATAGAACTCGTTAGTCATGAACAAAGCTTTTGATGTTTAGACAGCATCATTGTTAATTTATCAGGTTTTTCTGTCTTGTGTATATGTGCAGGTGCATGTGCGTATGTGCATGTTAAAGGCCCCAGATTCATGTCCAGGGTTCTCCTCAATCACTCTGGTGTTTTGATACAGGGTCTCTCACTGAACCTAGTGCTTACCAATTGATTCTGCTGCATTTGGTGGTCAGCAAGTCTCCGGGCTCCTCCTGTCTCCTCCCAGCCTTGGGATTGCAAACATGCACCACTGGGCCCAGCTTTTGACCTGGGTGCTAAGGATCCATGTTTGCACTGTAGACATTTTCTTGATCAAGCCATTTCCTCATCCTTATCATCATTATTTTTTAAACAGAACTCTTGGTTGCTAAACTTTATGGGCATCAACAGACAAGTATGACCAGTTTCAAGAGTGAGAATGTAACATAAGTCTCAAGGACAATGTCTGTTTATTGTAAATGTAGTTTAACACTTATCAGCATAGGTGTGTATGTGTGTGTGGGTATGTGTATGTGTGTGTATATATAGTGTATATATGTGTATGTATGTGTATTTGTGTGTATATGTGTATGCATGTATGTCTGTATGTGTATGTGTGTACATGTGTGTATATGTGTATGCATGTGTATATGTGTGTGTATGTGTGTATGTGTATATGTTTGGGTATGTGTGTATGTATGTATGTGCCAAAGGACAACCTAGGAAGTCACTCCTTAGGAATACCATCTACTTTTTCTCATTGAGACAGGTTCTCCATTCCTGGGACTTGGGCCTGGCCAGTGAGCCCCTGAGCTCTGCAGGTCTCGCCTCCAGTGCTGGGTTTACACGTGTGCACCGCCATGCCTGCTCTCTCACATGGGTTCTGGCATTCTCAGGCCAGCACTTTATGGTCTGAGCTCTGTCTCCAGCCCCAGGACAATATTTCAAAAGGTTGTTTTCCCCTACAGAGGATCCTGCCTATTTTTCATAAACAGGCTTTTTATATTTCTATGTAATTTTCTTAAAATCTAAAATTCATCTCTCACATTCCAGAAATCTGATAGCATATCTTTCCTTCAAACTGATGTGAATTTTAAAATAAAACCGTGAGGCAATTGCAAAGCAAGTGTGCTCTTAAAGCCTCATTCTTCATCCACACAGGCCATTTGGAGCTTATCAGCAGTGGAAAGAGAAGATAAGGTTTTTGTTTAATAGTCTTGAGTTTTTCATACTAAAAGGAAGATTAAAACCAGAACCCTTTCTCTCAGGGTCTAAAGTTACGATTAGGGATCAGAAGAAAGATAACTAACTTTACTGGAAGATGGAAGACATGACAGGTAGAAAGACTGTGTGTACCACGGTCCTAGGTCAGCGTGCAGGTGGCAGGACTTATGATGCATCCCTCCAGGAAGTTGTGTGGCTGCCTTGGAGCAAGTCTTCAATCTCCCCACTCCTAATTTTCCTAACCAGTATACTGGGATTTCAGGAACCTTATTTAATTGGTCGTTTCTTCTACTAGAATGTAAAATCTCTCTCTCTCTCTCTCTCTGTCTCTCTCTCTGTCTGTCTCCAAGAGGCACTTCAGCATGTATCCCTGTGGAGGCCCAAGACTGACATCAGGAATCACCCCTGGATTGCTTTATCTCCTTATTGTTTTGCTCTGTGGTTTCCCAGGCTCCACCTTCCAGGGCTCAGGTCCTTTTATTTGCAAGGCAAATTCTTTAACTCCTGAACCATGTCCCCAGACCTAGAATATAAACTCGTTTAACAAGAAAGGACTTGATATGTGGTTTGTTTGTGAGCTTTCCTTGATAAAGAACCAAGTGAGATGATTTTTACAATAGAGGTTTGATTATACAACTAAATGCCGTGGGGATGCAGAGGGCTCTTACCTGGATCTTTTACACGTTACACTGTAGTTTAGAGTCTAGTATAGAAACTGTCATTTCTGTTTCTGGAATTATTGTTTGACTGGCCGGTGGCTCAGGTCACATAGGCCTGCCCCCTCTAGGGGGGCAGCTGTTTAATAGTAGAATACAGTCACCAGTCCCTTAACGACAGGGACGGGCTCCAAAAACACATTGCCTGGAGACTTTATCCTGTGTAAACTTCACGGAGTAACTTACGTATCTAGCATAGCTGAAGTCGTGGCCCTCATGCACTAGAGTCATCGGCTGGACCTGGATGCAGCCAGGTCTGGGTGGCGCTGCTGTTCACCCTGTGATCGCCTTGTGCCGTCCTGCGCACCAAGCATATTCTTTTCCAGTGGGCTTTGCACTTGCCTGTCCCAGGGCACAGAATGCTTTTCCCTCCCACACAACCTGTGTATGGCCACCCGTCCCCTAGTGGATCTCCATGTAAACTCGCCTTCTTAGGGCTGTCTTCCCTCACCCTCCTGAATGTAACTATCAGCTCCCCATGACAACCAGTGCCCTCGGTCTCCAAGCCACTGAGTGAGTCGTTAACATGCCATATAGTCTGTTCCCATTCTGCCTCTCACAGCAGTGAACGTGCTCTCGGAGGAGAGCATTTTGTTTTCCGCGGCGTCTTCAGCGCCTAGACTCTAGTGCCTGGTGTTCAGTAAACAGTTTTGAATACATGAATGGTGAACGCATGCAACTTTACATCCCTCTCCAGTGAATTGTATCTGATTGTCTAGTGCTCTGAATACACAAGAGCTGAAAATCTTTTCTTGTCTGTGGCAGAATGACAAAGGGCAGATCCCTGCGGATGTGGTTCCTGACCCAGTGGACATGCCCTTAGAAATGGCGGACGCTGCAGCAACCGCTAAAGAAATCAAGCAGATGCTCTTAGACGCAGCGCCTCTGTCCTGCATCGTCTCAAAAACCATGCTTCCAAACTATGATCACGTCGCCGGCAAGAACATGCTGCGCTCTCTCGGCTTGAAGTTAGGGGACCGTGTTGTCATCGCAGGACAGAAGGTACCGTAAGTAGCTGCAATTCCCCAAGCTGTGTTTCTGGTCCTTACCCTCTGGTCTGTGTCCAGAGTTATGCTGCATGGTCAGAATTTGGGGTTTTTGGGACAAGGTTCAACATACGGGGAGAAAGATACTTGATCGAGAATGTGAAACTAATACAAGCTTAATGCGATGAAGCGTAATTTAAGAACATGAGCTATTTGAGCTTGGGTAGCAAAGATTTCTGTCTGCATCTATATGGGAAAAAGTGGAGTGGAGAACAGCTGAGTGAATTCAGGGGTTCTAGCTGAGAAAAGTCTGGCTCGGATTATACCCGCAGCTCCCCATCTCTGCCTGCCACTGGGGGCACTTCTGACCTCATGGAAACCAAGAACAGAAGCCTTCACTCTTCTTGGGGTTTGGCTTTGAAATCTCACAAAGAGGGAAAGTTAGATGCTACACGGTGTTGGTAAATAGGTCTGTGAGTTCCCCGCTGTGCTGTTTTTCATGGCCAAGAAGTCGGCTCTCTCCAGAGCCGCTGTTTAGGTGACCATGTCTGTCTTTTGAAGCTCTCGTAAGAAGGTCCTTTTGCTTTTTTCCAGTGCTGAGAATTGAACACAGTGCCTTGTGCTCCATCCCTGAGCCATCCTCCATTTTCATTGGAAGGTTTTGTTCTTAATTTTGAGGTAACAGGGGGTTTAGTGTATGGAGGATGGAGCAGGGGATTTCTGCTTGGATATCAGTCTCCCCACTATTGTCACGTGTCAGTGTTTAGACAGGAGGTTTCACAGACAGTTCTGACATTTTCAGAGGAAAAATTGTTTCACAAAGGAAACAGCTCCAGGCATGCCTTAGAGTGGCATTTGCTAGTTTGCAAAAATAATAGGACATTTGTTTGTTTTTCACTGTCTGCAGAATTAAAATGCCAAGAAATTATGAATCCACTGCTTTTTTAAAAATTAAAGAGAAACTAAACCTTTGTAACATTCCTGTAATGTGTCAGAGAAAGACCCTAGGAGTTACTGGGTTTTTTGGTTGTGATAATGTTGTTCATGCTAAAGTAGAAGTATCCGTAATGAATATGCATATGATGATCAACTAGTTTTAACTCGGTCAATTTATATCAGCATTCCTTCCTGCATAACTTTCCCCTATCTATTGTCTGTCTTTTCATTCTGTTAAGAGTATCTTATTCCAAAGAACAGAAGTTTTAAATGTTGATGAAGTCTAGCTTATTTACTTTTGCCTTTTTAATAGTTTGCATGCTTAGTATCATAACTAAAAAATTATCTATTTTGCTTTCTTCTGAAAGTTTATAGTTTAGGCTTTATGTTTAGTTCTGCATTTGCTTTTTAAATTTTTTTGAGTTTTTTTTTGAGTCAACATCTCAGGTAATTCAAGTCAGATTCAAGCTTGCTGTGTCGCTAAGGGTGCCTTGAATTCCATGATCTTCTTGCCTTTGTCTTCCCAAGTGCTGGGATTAAGGGTGCACCACCGCATCCAGCTAGTTTTGTATTGACTTTGAGTTGTGTGTGTGTACATGTGTGTGCACGTTTATCTGTGTGTGCATGTGTGCGTGCATGTTTGTGCAGGCAAAGGTCAACATTTGCCTCTTTCTCCGTCACTCTCCACCTTATTTTTCTGAAGCAGGGTCTCTCACTCAAGCTGGAGCTGGCTGATTATGCTGGACTAGCTGGTCAGAGAACCCCAGGGTTTCCCCAGTGCTGACATTACAGGCTGGTGCTGTATTTACCTGGCTTCCCTTGTGTGTCCTGGGCCTTGAACTCAGGTCCATGTGCTTGTGCAACAAGCACTTTGCTGACATCTCTCCCCCTCCTCCTTGAGTTCATTTTCGAGAGTACTAAATATAACTTGTTCCTTTCTTGTTTTTTTTTTTTTATATTTGTTCACCTGTTTGTTCCAGTATCACGTTTTGAAAAGACCTCTTTCTGTTGAATAGCTCTTGCAGCTTTCCCACTACTTCCTGACCATGCGTGTGGGGTTGTCTGGATTTTGCTTATGGATTTGCTGTGCTCTGTTGTATTGATGACTGTCCTTTTAGCACTTGCAGTGGTGGCTTATATGCGTAACCAGGCAGTGCACAGTAGGTCTTCAATTTCCCTCAAACGGTGTTGACAATTTTAGCTCCTTTGCCTTTTCCCATATGTTTTTTAGAATTTATTTGTTGGTGTTTTGGGAAAAAAAAATCCTGATGGGATTTTTTCATTTGAGTGCTGTTGAAACTTATAGATCAGGTTGGGTACATTTGACATCTTAAGCATAATTTCTCTTTGTTCATATGGGTTTAGTCAGATTTTGTAGTTCAAAGCACATCAATATTGCACGTACTTTGCTAGATTTTTACCTAGGATTTCATGAATTTTGGTGGTACTGTTGAAATTTTACTTTCTAATTGTTCATTGTTAACGAGCAGAAATATACTCAATTTTTTCATGTTGACCATACATCCTTTATGGGATCTTTGTGGACTATTTAATCCATAGCCCCATTATAGTTGTTCAGGATGTTTCTGACTCACCGTGCTCACGGCCCATCCTCTCTGTCGCTGGGCTCTGTGAAGGGTCAAGCTGTCTGTAATATTCCACCCTTCCTCCCATCTCCCATCGTAGTTGCTCAGGGTACCCCGACTCGCAAGCCTCCTGTCCCCTCTGCTCTCGTAGCTGGGATCACAGGTGTGCATCTCTGTGTCCTTTTCATTGTCCTTTTCATTTGAAATCAATGTGCATTTTATTCTTCTGCCTTTTTTTGTTGCCTAGAATGTTCAGTAAAACAGCAAATAGGAGAACAGGAGCCAGCGTCCTTGTCTTGCTCCCAGAGCTGGGAGCACCTGCCTTGCATCTGTGGACAGATGCTGACTGAGGATTTTATCACAGTGGAGAGGTTCTCAACTATTCCCAGCTTGCTGAGTCTTTTTAATTTTTTTTATTATTTACTCAATTGTGCATGTGCGCGCACGTGTGTGTATGTGTGTGTGTGTGTGTGTGTGTAGAACCACGGACGAATTCGGGAACCACCATGGACGCCTCCACCTCCTTCTGCCCCGGTATTCACAGGCTCCGCCCTACCAGGATCAGAAACGCAGGCCGCCCCCGCTTCCGCGTCATACGTGGGATCATACTGGCGTCATACGTGGGATCTGGGATCCAAACTCAGGACCTTCCGCCTGCAAGGCAGAGGCGTAACCCCTGAGCCACCTCTCCAGACCTTGCTGAGTCTTTTTAAAAATATTTTATTATTTAGTGTGTGTGTGTGAGTGAGTGTGTGTATCCGAGTGTGTCTCTATGGGGGCCAAGGGTGATTTTGGGAATCATCTTGGATTGCTTCTACCTCCTTGCTTCGCTCTAGTATTTCCCAGGCTCCACCCACCAGGGCTGGAAATACAGGCCACTGCCCTTTTCACCTGGCTTTTTTTTTTTTAATAAATTATGACTTTTAAGTTTTTTTTTATAACATTTTTATTATTATTTCCGCTCATACAAACTTAATAGGTAGACCAGTTCCCTCCCCCTCCTCCTCCCCCCGAACCCCCTGTTCCCCCTCCCTCCCTCCCCATCTCCCAGTACCTCCCCCCCCAATTCCCAAAGAGTCCTTTATTGCGTATGCCTAACTTTCCTCTTGGTCCTCCTTTCTGATGACGTAAAAGGACCCAGTGGCATTTCCCTGAACCCTTTCTCGTGTTCCCCTTAAGCATAGGAACACTACTGTGGCCATCAATCCCTTGCCTCCAAGGATCTTGGTGCTTTTAGCCGATGTTAGACTTTGTGAGGTCAATAGTGTGACGGACATGGTCACCTGGCATTTTTTACATGGGACCTGGGATCTGAATTCAGGATCTTCTGCTGCGAGACAGCGTCTTAACTCCTGAGCCATGTCTCCAGCCCACTGAGTCTTTTTTTAAGCTATTACATGAAAGGATGCTAAAACTCACTCAGACCTTTCTGTATCTGTTGCAGTAATGCCTTCTTTCCCCTGAAGTGTGTCACATGATAGCTTGCATAGGGCATCCCCCACTCATCGACCTAGCCTCATCTCCTCAGCAACCTCGGGCTGTCATACATTCTTCTGCATATTGCTGGGTGACTTGACAGGAATCGTTGAGATGCTTGTTTATATTTGCGAGGGTATAGGTCTAGAGTTTTTTTTTCTTTCACATATATGAGGCGTATAGGTGCATGCGTGTGTGTGTGTGCGTGTGTGTGCGTGTGTGTGTGTGTGTGTGCGTGTGTGTGTGCGTGTGCGTGTGCGTGTGTGTGTGTGTGTGTGTGTGTGTGTGTGTATGGTGGGTATAGGTGTGTGTCCAGGTGTATGTAAGGGATGCACTTGAGTGTGTGTGCCTGTCGAGACCCAAGGGTGATATTGGGAATCATCCTTGATCATTCTTCTACCTTTTTGGTATGAATTTAGGGATTCCCAAGTTCCACTGCCTAGGACTATAATTATGGTCCTACAGACATAAAATTAGATCAGCTTGGTGTCACAGTAATGTTGTCTTCATAAAATAGGCTGAGAACCAATCTCTTCACTTCTAAATTTTAGGAAAACTATTATAGTGTCATTGTTGTTTTGTCCTTAAATTTTCGATAGCATTTTCCAGTGAAGCCATCTGAGTCTGGAGGCTTTTTGTCTGTCATCAACATATTTTTTTTGTTTCTCTTGGCTTTTTAATTGTGAGTTCATGTCAGCTGTTAGCTTCTTTCAAGGAATCATGATGCTTTATTCCATTTGTGAATTTTATAGGTAAAGTTGTTGGTAGTATTTTTAATAGTTTTTTTAAAAAAAAATTAGGGTCTGTAGTGATATCTTTCAATGGTAATATTGGCAGTTTTCTTCTCTCTTCTTATTAGCTTCCAATTCACTTCACTCAGCTGAAATTTTCCCCAAGTTCTCTTGCATCTTATTCTCCTTCATCTTGGGTTATTTAGTCTTGTGGAGTAGTTCCAAATAGCTCTGTATTTTCTTGCTAATGGTTTCTAGTTTAACTGTACTATGATTCAGGAATATATTCCATGTGACTTCTGTTCTTTTATGTTTACATTCTTAAGTTTGGGGTGGAATGTTTTGTTCTATATCCTATTGACCTTTCTGGCCCACTTAGTCCATGGGTCACTGAGAGAGGTGGGCTCCAGCGTCTAACTGCAGTGAGGGCTTTGCCTTTTAAATCTTGTTGGTAAAAGAGCTTTGTGGATTTTGAAGTTCACATGTAGAATTCTGTGTCTTCTTGGGAGATTGACCCTTTGGTCATTTTTAAAAAATATTTTATTTACTTTGTGTGTGTGTGTGTGTGTGTGTGTGTGTGTGTGTGTGTGTGTGTGTGTATGTGTATCAGAGGACACTGTATGTCCCTGTGGAGGATCAAGGGTGACTTCAGAAATCATCCTGGATTACTTCTACCTCTTTCTAGCTTAACTCTGGCAGGCTCTGCCCATTAGGGATGGAAATACAGGCCACCGCCGTTTCCACCTGGCGTTTTTTATGTGGGACCTGGGATCTGAACTCAGGACCTTCTGCTTGCAAGACAGAGTCTTAACCCCTGAGCCATCTCTCCTGGCCCCCTTTGGCCATTTTTTTTAAAAAATGTTTGGTAGTGTCCCTTGTCCAGAAAGGTTAAAAAAAACTTACATGGTAAAGTTGCTGAGAGTAAGGCATTTGGAACTCCCTGCAGTCCAGAAAATCAGTTCTGATTTGTACTTTCTCTAGGTTGGGACATTAAGATTTTGTGGAACAACTGAATTTGCCAGCGGGCAGTGGGCTGGCATTGAATTGGATGAGCCAGAAGGAAAGAACAGTGGAAGTGTTGGAAAAGTCCAGTACTTCAAGTGTGCTCCCAAATACGGTAGGTCGATATCATGCAGCTTCATAAGAGTCAACTAAAAATAATCCAACTCTGCGCTTTACTCGGTGGTGGTGATGCTGGGGTCAGAGCCAGGGCCTGACACATGCAGATCACACTGTATATCCCCTTCCTCGGGTGATGCACACGGGGATGTGGCTCTATGGAGGACGTTTTTCAGTGCAAGAGTTGGCATACCATACATGTTCACATTGAGAAAATGAGGCAGAAGGGCTGCCTTGGGAGGAAGGCCCGTGGGAGGTTGAGGGCGTGGAACGCTTGTGTCAGGAATGGCTTGGACTGAGGCCAGGCACAGAAGTGCTGGGACGGTGTTTCTGCTTTCTCAGAAAATGAGAGTGAGGTCATTTGCTGATGGCAGGAGAGGAAAAGGGGCAGGGATGAAGATCCGGGTCGAGGGGACTCGGAGGTGGTCGGTAACGAGGGTGGGGGTGTGCGGTAAGGACAGTACAGCAGACTGCTGAGCCGCTGAGAGCCTGCCTCGGACTTGGGCCATAGCTTAGAGTAACCCCAGTGAGCAGGTCAGCACCGGTGCTGATTGGTAGTGAGGCTGGTTTACCAGGGATGTGTGTGAGCAGGGGCCTGATCGCCCGGTGCACTGACCCCCGGCCAGCTAGGAGCTCACTGTGACACTGGCCGTCCAGACTGCAGGTTCTCATCACACCTGAGGTAGTAAGATGGCCCTCGCTCTTTCTTCTGTTAACTTTTTTGCTTATAAAAATGCATAGTGGATAAGACTTGAGCATGATAAAAGGAGGAAAATTAAAAGCACTTCTACATTTTCTTCCCTTTAATGTTTGTTCCCATAAGATTAAATCAAATATATAGAAGTTATATGTTTATATTTGTACTAGGACATCTATTATCATTTCCTCAAATCTTTCTGTGTTGTTTGAAAATGTGATTTTTTTTTTAATGACTTCATTTCTGTGTTGTAGCTCCTATTTCTCAGGTTGTGGTGAGACAACATTTGAGCTGTGTTTGTGTGGGTGTGTGTGCGTGCACGCGTGCGTGTTCACGTGTTCGTGTGGGCACACCTGCAGGAGTCTGTGTCTCAGATGTCACTCCTCAGGAGCCGTCCATCTTGCTTTCTCAGACGAGGTCTCTCACTGGCCCGGTGCTTCCTGGGTCCCCCTGCCTCCTCAGCACGGGATCACAAGCGCACAGCACATCGGGATTTTGTTTCGCCTGGTTCTGGGGGTTGAGCTCAGGTCTTCATGCTTGTGCAGCAAGCACCTTATCACTCAGCCATGTCCCCAGTCCCAAGGGAGAACACTTTTAATATTTCATTGTACTGTATGTCTTTTTGTGTTCTTTGGGCACTCGCCTATTTGTATTTGTCCATTTGAATCTGAATGATTAGGGTTTTAAAAACGGCTAAGAGTCTAAAAATTGCCCACCTTAAGGCCTTTGCCTTTGAACTTTAGTTGCAGTATTTTAGGAATCTAGGGACACACAGTTAACATACTTTTCCTCTATGAATTGCTACATCGTTTTCATGCTTTGATAGGTAGTTTTGTTGAATTCAAGGATCACTCGTAAATTATGTATAGGAAATGTTTTAAATTTTTCTACACATACAATAGAACCCATTTGGAGCTTTGGTTAGTCTTATAAGGGTAAGACTTTGATTTTAGTTTTCTTCTGATAGTTAAGTCGACAGCAGCACACAGATAAAGCAGGACCAAAAGCTTTAGCCTGTGTGGAGTGATGTGAATCAGGTTTATGGGAATTGCTCCCATTTCCCTGGGGCACCCATGACTCCAGATTCCGTGGATTCTAAGGAGAGTAATACCCCGGTGACTTTGTCTCTGTCCTCTTACATGCTGAGAGGCAGCTTTAGGTGTTTGGGGGACAGGGGTCATTAGTGGACTGTGTAAAAATTCCAGCAGCCCAAATCTCTGCAGAGTCAGCTTGTTACACTGAGTTGGGTCATTGCTGAGCTGCCTAGTTTGGAGGACAGGTTAGAAGACCCCAAATTTGTTTCTTCTCTGTGAGTTCTCTTCTTTCATTTCCCCTCATTTTCATGTGTTTCTTTCACATACACTAAGTTGCTATGGTTTTGTTTCAAGATAATTTTATTTGATTTATTTGTTAATTCTAATACCGTATGTTTAAAATGGTAGCCATTTTGTAAAATAATTTAATACTTGATGATAATTACCTGAGTAATTATTTTAAAAGTAAATATACTGACTTGATACATTATGTTGTAACACTTACTGAAAAGTAAAAAGCCTTCCCTGACTTCTGAGACTTGCTCTTTAAAGCAAAAATGTTTTCAAATCTTTTATTTAGCTGTATTTTCTGATATTAATGTTCATGTTTGTAAACAATATATTTATATGAATCTTTCTTGATTTTTCCAGTTTTAGACATCTATTGACTTCGTACTCTGAAGAGAAAGATTTAGTGCTCTTCCTTTTTTTAAGTCAGTTTCTTTCTTGGTTTACTTAACTTGTTTTGCTGGAGCGCATCCTTCCATAGCTTTCTGACAGAGGACTCACAGGAGGTAAAATGCTTTGAGAATCCTCCATTCTAAAACTGTGTCTATTTCTGCCCTCCTATGATATTTTGGGATAAGGAGTGTTAGTTGGACTACCTGTTCCCTTATTATTTTGAAGATGATACTCAATTACGTAATCAGGCAAACTTTTCTGTAAAGGGCCAGATAAGTAAATACCTGGGGCCTCCTGGTCTCTATGGAGACGACTGCGCTCTGTGTTGTGAATGAGCAGTCTGAGAGTCTGCGCAGCTCTGGGCCAGTAAACCTCAGAACACCGCACCGGGCAGGCGGGCTGCTGCTTGGGCTTCTAGCGTTAGGAGTTCCACAGTCTGTCTTTCCTTTTCTCAGCAGCTTGTTGTAGTTTGTACCTTCTTCAATAACCTAACCATTTTCTCTTAGAGCCAATACAATTTTTTTGCTCATCACTGATATTTAAATGGGGTTTTGGGAGTAGTTGGAGCTAAACATGTTAAATGGGCTGTTTATCTGGAGGTTTATTGCTTGTCTTTTTTTAAAAAATGATCTTTACGTGTATATTTTTAGTTGGCATTGCAGTTAGGTGCTGATGGGTGAGGGAAACCCTGTAGGTGCACTGAGTTACTATATAGTAGGCAGTTGCTTAACCTGCTTTCTGCTGCCCCTGTACCATTCACTGCTTTATAGCTGTGGTTTTTAGTTGTGGTTTACATAAATGACTTGGCTAACTAAAGAAAAACAAGACGGCAAGAACACATAAATCAAGATTCATATGCCATATGAATTTTTATAGAATTAAATATTTAATTATTCTTTGAAACAAATATACTTCCATATGGACCTTTTAGGACCATGAAAGAAAAATATTTTTCCCTCAAATTAAGAAAAGTAATTTGGGTGAGAGATGTGCGTCAGGGAGTAGATCTGTGTGCATGTGGTTACGCAGCACTGCATGAAGCAGGGCTCGACGTCAGCACCTCTGTGATGGAGACGGGAGGGGCAGAAATTTGAATTCATCTTTGGCTGTATATCGCATTTCAAGACCAACCTGGGTTACACGAGACCTTGTCTCAAAAACTCAGAAAAGTAAAAGATGTATTGCACAATATTATGACATGACTGACAGAAATTAAATAAACTAGAAAAATAATTTGCAGTTTGTTCTCATGCATATTTCAACTTTCAGTGTTTGGCATGATTGCCTTTTTCAAAAGAACTTTGTAATGTCATAGAGCACGGAATGATGTTAACCCTGTGTTCTGTATGTTGTCTTGCTGTGTGCTCTGAACTGTTTTCCTTGTTAAGGATGATGTGCTTTGATGCTGTGCAGCATGGATTCAGGTGCCCATTGTCAACGTGGGCCAAAATACAGTACAATGTGATGAACTATTCCGAGAGACCACACACACAGTATTCACTCTGCATGTTGTTAGAAGTTTTCTCTGTGATGATTCGCTATTGCTGATTTCTCGCTGTGTTTAATTTACAAGTCAGAGGTCACCGTGACTGTGTACATAGAAGGAAAGTTATAGTATGCACAGCATTCAGTACGGGTGTGGGGCATCTTGGAACATACTTTGGAACAAAGGGGACCACTGTAGCACACAGATGTGATGGATTCCATTCCTGTTGTTGCCAGACATTTACATTTTCTCCTACTTATGAATACTGAGTATATTGAGGTAGCCAGACTTTTCCTTTCTATTGGAGTTTTCTCTTAAAGTGTGATTGGGAAGTGCTAATGAGTTAGAAATTAGTACATTCTGATAAGCTAGAAATTAAGTTACCTTTTGAAATCTACCATATCTTTGTAATATATAAATGTAATCTTAGAACCTTTGTACTTCCTAGTTTAATTATTTCCCTATAATTTTATAAAGTGTATTAAGTCAGAAATTTTGAATTCCAGAGAGCCTGCAAATTTACATTCCCAGACTACAGTATTTTTTTCTTAAAACCTTGGCAGCACCAGGTTTATCATCGACCCTGTGATTGTCTCATCATTTTATCATGAGGTTTTGTGTGTTTGTGTACATGTGTATGCGTATGTTCTCATATATTAGTGTGTATGATTGGTAATGAAAAAAATTTATAAAAAGATTAGAAATACAAGGATAATCTCATAAGTAGGTGACAGGAGAGATGATTTCAAATGAGTAAAAAACAAGCAAACAGACAAAACCCAAAAGACTAAGGTAGGAAAATCGCAGTGAGCGTGTGTGGAATACAGCGGAGGAAGGAATTTCAAAAGTTAGCAGAAAATAATATAGCTGACACTTTTAAGTTAGAAATGAAGCACATACTTTTTTTGCCATACATATGTGGGTATATGTATGTGGTGGTGGCGGTGGTGGCGGTGGTGGTATGTGTGTGCGCACATGTGTTTGGTTGGAGGGCATGTGTATTGGAAGACAGACATGTGAACACGAGTGTGTGCATGTGTATGCACATGAAGACCTGAGGAACCCAGAGGTTGCCTGCCTGGCTGGCAGGTGGGCTACCACTCTGGCTGGGCACTTTTATGTGGGATCTGGAGATTCGAACTTCCTTTTGCTCCTGTGGCAAGCACGGTGACTACTACTCTTTGTAGACTGCTGATCGCTTCTACTCTGCTTTAAGACAAGTTGTTTTAACATATGCTTTAGTTATAGTGTGTTTGCTAGGTTGTAAACACTCAGAGTATAATGTACATATTATGACTTTATTTTCTTTTTTAAAAGTGTGTTAGTAAGATAAACTTGGTATTTATAGTCTGTATTCACTCTCTCCAACGTCTGTGCATACTTACTCAAGTGGATCTTTTATTGCCTGAATAAACTCTCTGCCAATGGAAATTTATACTCCCAGCTGCTGCCAATAGGGGACCCCTGTGCCCCTCTTCTCCTCAACACATACTACATTGTTTGTGGTTGTCAGGAATTGAAGGCTCAGCCTCTGGGGAAGATTATATTTTAGAGTCAGAAAGATGGATTGTGTTTCTTCCATGTGTAAAGCACTATAATTAGATACAGTAGGGGAATGCAGACACGGGTACTATTTGAATTGTCTTTAAAAAGATGCCCAGTCCAGTAAAGAAATGGATGTAAAAGCTGTAATATTGGGGACACATAAATCCTGGGAGATATGAAGTGACATGGAGGAACAGGTTTTTCTTTTACAAAGCAAGCTGTTTTTTTGCCACAGATTAGGGACAGCAGAAGACCTTTGCTTCCTCTTATCCCTGAATTCACTTTGCCTTAGGTTGTATATATTTTATGTATTTCCTCTTGTCCCAGGGTTTGCTTTTCAGCAGGCTGTCCGGCTCCTGTTTAGTCTTGACGCTTGGATCGTATGCTTCTTGAGGGAAGTGCCCTGTCTTTCTTGCTGGCTGTTACTACAGGGCATGTGGTGGGTGCTAGGAAAGACCGTAAAGATGTGTGTTACTAAGCAGTTATGTTTGCCTCTGTGCTTGAGATGCCTTTAGTTATTAACACTCACTAAAGTTCTGGATTTGCCCTCAGGTATTTTTGCACCTCTTTCCAAGATAAGCAAAGCAAAGGACAGAAGGAAGAATGTAGTAACACACACTCCATCCACGAAGGCAGCGCCCCTCATCCGGTCCCAGAAAGTCGATGTAGCTCACGTCACGTCAAAAGTAAACTCTGGTAAGTCAAGCCAGGGACTTGGCGATCTCAGCCACTCTCCTGCTAGTGAGATTCCTGGCGACCCTGCTGTGGTCTTCTGCTGGCCTGGACTCAGAAAGCTGAATAAGTGTTTGGAACCTCAGTTGTGGATAATGACCTCAGCCCCTAACTGAGACCTTTCAGCTTTGCCCCTTCTTTTCTTTTCTACTGGCTACAAGATCTACCCTCAGAGCTAGATTTTTATCCATAGAGTAAGTCTTTATGAAATACCACTAAACTTTGTGCTTCTTTCCTTTTGTGGCCTTTAGTGACTTCTGTCAGACAGTGCCCTGGCGCTCAAGAGTAGCAAAGTCTTTATTTGATGGATTCTCGTCCTACTTCCCTGGTTAGCTGTGGTTTCCCACACCGCTTCCTTTGTCTTCACTGGGCACCTTGGGATACACCGAGTGGTGCTTTCCGTCTTTGGAGGTGCTTGGTGCTCTGGATCTCATTCAGATGTTCATCCACGAAAGCGCCCTGTCCTCTGTATGCTCTGACTTGGCTTGCACTTGGTGTCTGTCCTGCCCCGTTGTATTTGTCCTTTGTCCGCCAGTTGTTTCATTTATTCTTTCGGGAGAACTGGAATTTTAAACTAAAGATGGAATATTTGGTACTTGCAGCAACACAGCTCGATAAATACTTTTAACATCTCTGTAGCCAGAGCAGAGATACTTCTGACCTTCTGAAAGGGTTGTACCCCAAAACTTGGCCAGTCAGTTAAATGTGATACTTGAATGTACGCGTTTATGCTGCACTTCAGGCTGGGAAGATAGCTCAGTGAGTAAAGCAGTTGCCCAATTATCAGAGCCACACGAAGCAGGGCAAGCGTGGCAGCTGCCTGTAACCCCAACACTCCAGAATCCCCAGGGCAAGCTGACTGTCTGGTCAGCTGAGCTTTGGGTTCAGTTGGAAACTTTACCTTAACAGTCTAAGTGGAGAGAGATCAAAAAAGATTCCTGACCTCAGCTGTAGACCTTCATGCACATTTACTCATATGCTTATGTGTAACCCACACATATACATGCACCCTATGCATGTGAACACATATACATACATATCCTTCCACCGACACATACAGAAAAATAGTGCACTTTGCAATTATTCTGATGTTAATAAACCTTGCTGCCATAGGATTGAAAGCTACCTACTTTCATTAGAGATTGCCCAACCTATTTTTGGCCATTATAAATCACACTTCCTTATAAATTTTAGAATAAGCTATTAAACTTCTTTTTAAAGTGTCTGTTTGTGTTTAAGTTGGTAGTGCATTTGAACTTTTAATCAATTTGAAAAGAACTCGCATCTTTATAATAGTCTTTTAGTTACATGCTTAGCATATTTTTCTATTTAATCAGGTCATTTAAAAATATCTCAATGTGACTGCACATTTATTTTCCTGTAGACATTTTCTGCCTGTGTGTTAGGTTTGCTCCCAGGCACTTCATAATCTTGAGCTTTGTAATGAGACCTTGCTTATAAAACACAAAGCCAAACTAAACCACATTACACCAAACCAAACCAAACCAAACCAAACCAAACCAAACCAAACCAAACCAAACCAAACCAAACCAAACCAAACCAAACCAAACCAAACCAAACCAAACCAAACCAAACCAAACCAAACCAAACCAAACCAAACCAAACCAAACCAAACCAAACCAAACCAAACCAAACCAAAAGGCTTTTAAGCATATGTCCTAGTCATACTCTGAGAACTAAAATTAAGCTGAGCACACTTGAATCAATTAGAAAGTTTCCCATGTAAAAAAAAGTTTCATTAATTAGGTGCATGTTATTTGATGAACACATGGATATACGTACATACATGTGCACGCGTGTGCGCATGCACACACACACATACACACACACACACCCACAGATGAGTACCTGTTAGCTTGAGGTAATCTGAATGAGATTAGTGGAACTGACTTCATATCCTGGTGGGATATTTCCTACAGTTCTGTAAAATTCTGTCTTTGGCAAAGCTGGGCAACATGTACAAAGGGATCTTCTTAAATCAGTTTTTACTGCTTTATGTGAGTGTCTTCTTATCTTGAAAATTCAAGTAGAGGGGCCAAAGGAGTATTTTGGGGACAGAAAAATATAATAATTAAAAAATAAGATGTCCCTATAGTTCACTTCCTCATTCAGTTTCCATGTCATGACCCAGGCCTCTGACCCCTCAGCCAGCCTTTCTCCTCTGCTTTGCTTCTGGCCTTTGCTGCTAGAAGAACCTCACGCAGCTAGAATTCTGCCCAGGCCAAGGCTTGTCCTCTCTAGGACAGTTCCAGCTCCATTTTTCCTCCTTCTCTTTTGCAGTATTGGGTATTGAACCCAAAGCCTTTTGCTTCTAGGCAAGTGCTATTCATGGGGCTACATCCCTATATGGTTTCTTAGCCAGGCATTACCACCCTTTGTGGATCACTGCCACCTATTGGTCCAACTTGTGTGTCCCAGAAACACTCTAGTCCGACATGTCTCTCGCCGTCTCCTTCCCTTCTTTGCTTCCTTCGGGTGGTTGCACATGGGGCCGTTATCTTGTGATTCTCTGCCTTCTTCCCTTGATTCGAAGCTCACAGTTTAGGCTGAGCTAGTCTGCTAGTAAGTTCTCAGAGTTCGCCTGTCTCTGCCCACACCCCCAATGCTGAGATAGACATATATGCATTAATGCAGACATATATGACCCCGACTGCCTCTTAGGTGGGCTCTGGTATTCAAACTGAGATCTGAACAAATAACAAGCATTCATACCCAGAATTATCTCCCCGGCACCCTGTTCTGTGTCTTCCTCTAAGATTTCCTGTTTAACCATCCAGAATTTCCACTCTCAATTTCACCTGACCATACCTCTTGCTTGGGGGCGAGTCTGACCTGTTCAGGACTCAGCCCAGACCGTTACCCTTAGTGTGCTCCGTGTGTTCATGAAGCTGCTGGACACATGGGCCATTGTGTTTGCGGCCACAGTTGTCATCTCTTTGCACGGTGCCCACGGTGAAGCGTCCTCATGCTTAGTGACTCTTGCTGAAGTCTTCAGGCCATGCTGAGTGGCAAAGGTCCTGGGGTATGGACCGTGCCTCGGTTCCGCTTGCAGTACTTGTCCCACACATGCTTCTTTATGCGAAATATTTCATGAGTTGAATTGAAGTGGGTGTTGACATTTAAAATATTTCGTTTGATTTATTGAAATAATTTAGTTCAGTACAATTAAAAGAGAAGTCTTATTAGGAAGACCATTATTCATTAGTTTTTTCGTTTTAATCTCAGATGAGGCTCTTGTGAGTAGATTGGGCTGGTCACTTTCAGAATACCAGAGGCGGAGAGTACACAATTTGTTGCTGTCAGAACCCTTGCTTAAATGAATACTTCGCCATGGTGATTAGCAAAGTATTTTACCCAGAATGCACTGCCTTCCTAGAGAATTTGTTCTGATGAATTTATAGTGAAGTCTTGCAAGTTGTTTCTAAGTCCTGCTCAGTGTAGCAGCCGCACTTCAGTTGTGAAGCCTTTCCCCTGGCTTCAGTGTGTTCAGTTCAGACACACTGAACACATGCACTTACTATCGAACATATGTCCGATATCTTGTGCAAATCTGCAGTGGTCATAAAGTTGGAGTTCTAAGATGTACTGTGAACGTGTTATTTTTTCTTCCTTGCTATTTTCATTTTTTTTTTTTTTGTAGTGCAGGGGATTTAATTGTACCTCATTCACACTAGGCTGTTATAGTTCTTCTGAGGTTTATATCCAGCCCTTCCTCCCCCCCCCCGAAATGATGAGTTATTGGTATCTGTTATCTGTGAAATTGTTACCCCAAATGGATGGGAGTTAGACAATGGGGAATGCAGGTACTTTTTTGCCAGCTAAATTTTTATGCTTAAGGTTGAATAGAATTGTCTTTCTCTGAAAGAGTTTTATTTTTGTGCCCTAGGATTAATGACATCCAAAAAAGAGAGTGCTTCTGAATCCGCACTTTCATTGCCTCCAAGTGAAGAATCGAGAACTCTAGCAGACAAAGATGGTAATGTAATTTATACTTTCTGGCTCTCACACCTACTTATGGAATGCAGTTTAAACCAGTTCATATGGAGACACAGTTTTAAAGTTGGTGAGGGTAAAACATCATAGTAAAATTTACGCTTGGAAATCTCTTAAACATATAAACTGAAGTAGTATGCTGTGTTATGCATGCCTGCAGAACTACCAGACTAGGTCACAGGGAGTGAGAGAAATTTCATTACGCGGTTGGCCTGGTCTTGTTGGTAAGGCATTGGGTGGAAAGTCTTGTTTGCCTTCAGTCTTAACCTAGAATGTTCTGGAGTTAGACTTTGTCGCTTCAAAACACATTAGTAACATAGATATATTACAAATAGGAGAACTCTAGTGCAGTTTCCTTTAAGGAGAGAGGTAAGCATTGATGGTTAGATTAGCTCACATAAACCAGTGCAATGATGCCCTATGTGAGATGTGCTCTTATACTGTGGATGCTTTAACAATGATTGCTTGTGTAAACATCAGTATATTTAGATGGAATCAGGCCTTTAATCTGACACTAGATGATCCACCACCAGGAAGCTAAATGAAGCATTTGAAAAGGATTTGTTGGAAAAGCACTTATCAGCCGGTCTGTTTGCTGCACTCTTTGAAGTCTGGTTCCTTGTTCCCCGTGCCAGTTGCCCCTGGTGGATCCGTCAGCAGCTCCTCCTCCACATCTTCTCTGGAACACAAACAGAGCTCCTCCAAGAAACTGAGCGCAAACAGCAATGGCAAGAAGACCGTGAGCAAAAGCTCCCCTCTCTCGTCCAGAGCCAGTGCTGGTATCTATGGCTTTTTCAACCAGGCTTTCTTGGTGTTTTTTATCTTGGTTTGTTTGTAAGTAGATTTGCTGTTTTTAAATGTGTACAAGGAACCCTTTACTTCAGCCAAACTAAACTGCTTCCTCTCTTCCCTGCCTCCTCCTGAGCCCTAAGTCAGAACTCTCCGTTTCCTGTCGATATAAGATTCTATATTCGCTTCGATCTGATTCGTTCTTGGTGGTTCTGTCCCACCTGGGTTTTTTATTGCATTTTTTGGCACCATAGTTTCCTCACATGCCTTTGTATTGCCTTTATAAGACATCTTTCCCTCTACTTTTTTTTATTTTAGTCATTTAAAAACTACCTAGGAGAGACTCAGGAGTCTCCTTCTAAGTTGGCAACGACAGTTCTGTCCACGTGTGGGTTTTAACTAGCTCTGAGTCCTACGTCATGTCCCTCAGTCCAGTGTTCCTCAGTTTTGTGGGAGGAGGCAGAAGCCCTGTGCTGGTGCCTTGTGAAACCCATGTAGATGGTGTCTAACACAGTGTCTTATTTATCTATGTAAAAAAGAGGTGAAATCATCTTGGCGTAAGTTTGTTTTCAGTGATGCTTCTAATAATATTATTTCCTAATACTTTTAATACATGCATAGAGCCACTATTTTATTACAGAAAGTTTTGGAGACAAAATTAAAAAAAACCCTCTAGGAAAGGCAGGGGGTTTGGCTCAATGCTACCCTGGCACACTGGGGTTATGGATTCGATTCCTGGCACTATAAAAGCAAAAACAATTTGAAAAAAGCCCAAACGCTTTTTACTGATGGTGGGGGAGCCCCAATCCATCAGGTGTAATGTTAATATAATAAACCTAAAAGTAGAGATTCTAAGAGTAGAGAGCCTTGAAGTTTGGCCTAGAATTCCTTAAAATAGCCATAGCCTCATGTCCCCCCCCAATCAATTTATCTTTAATGTCACAAGGAACAGAGGGCAGAGGGTGCCAGACAATAGCACAGCATCCCCTGTTCACCCTGTGAATATTTTAAGGACCCTTGCATTTGGAATTTGCATTTCTGACACTTGATTTTCAATTTGTGTGTGGGTTTGGAGCTACCTTTTATGACAAGCTGTTTCTGTGTGCCTGTAACACTTCCTTTTATTTCTTTTTGTGTATGACAATTATGTTGACTTAATAATAGTAGAGATAAAGATAATTGTGAGAATGACCAAGGGCCCATGTGTGCTTGTGTGTGTGTGTGTGTGTGTGTGTGTGTGAGAGAGAGAGAGAGAGAGAGTGTAAAATATTCATTCCCCTGTTCAGAACTGATTCTTTACAAGGAACCTGGTTTAATTTCCCATGGTGATGATTTTCTCAGGGACCCCTCCTTACTTGCTCTGAGTGCCTTGACCTCCCATGTGAGAAACACAGCTATGGTGGCAAGCATGCAATGGAAGGCATGCATGCAATGGAAGGCATGCATGCAATGGAAGGCATGCATGCAATGGAAAGCATGCATGCAATGGAAGGCATGCATGCAATGGAAAGCATGCATGCAATGGAAGGCACTGAGTATCAGAATCTCCAATTAGTTAGACTAGTTAGGATACAAAGTGAGTTAAAAAGAAAAAATTAATGTGCTTTTTGAGTTTTTCTTCCCTTTATTTTCCTCCCTCCCTCCTTCCCTCCCCTTCCCCTGTCTCCCACAACTTCCCACCCACAACTCCCATAGGTTTGAATTCTTCAGCAACATCTATAGCAAATAATAGCCGCCGTGAAGGAGAACTCCGCCTTGGAGACAGAGTGCTGGTGGTAGGCCAGAGAGTTGGGACCATTAAGTTCTTCGGGACAACAAACTTCGCTCCAGGTAACTCACCTGAGTAGCCTTTGCTCAATGGGAATTTTTTAGAGTTCAAGAGAATTTAATTAGCAGTTCTGGTGGATGTCAGCAATGGTGAAGAAGATGTGTACAGCAGTGACAGACAGATGCGTATGTTAACAGGAGGCTAGAGACTTGTCTTGACAATTGTATTTTCATTTGTCTAATATTAAAATTAGTTGTGATTTCCCTGGTTTATATTCACTGACTGCCAAGCTTGCTAAATGATAGGGAAAACATTTTAGGATTAGTTTTTTTCCCCCAAGGATAATCCTTAAAATAAGTAGGTAATGACTTAACCGTATGATTTTTATCAGAGTGGCTCAGAGAGAAAAGAAAGAAGATTAAAAAGGCTCTCGTGTCCCCTGAGACCTTAAAAATGTATGTTTGTGAATTTATGTCTCCAGTCCAATCTATTTAATGTTGTATTTCCAAAAGGTTTTTCTTTTGTATTTTCAAGAATTGAAATTGTAAATAGAAGCCAGTGACCTGAAGCCATGCCTGTGTTTTTAATAGCAATCTGCTGTTTTAACACATGGTGGCATCACAGAATTTTAGGGAACTGTTACCTATAACATGATTTAAAAGGGACAGTTTGTACCATAGCATTCTGTCAAGAACCATGAAGGATGTAAGATTTTACTCTGTTTGCAAGCTAGTAAATTAGCTCACACAGTTTCATAGGTATTGGTGGAAGCAGAAACATCCCAGGACAGAGACAAAGGACGGTAGTAACCACAGTAATAACAGCAGCCCAAGTATTAGCCTTTTCCTGCCTGGCTCCCCAAACCCCAGTTCCCAGACTGGGGCAGAGAAATCTAGTACACTTGTACACCTAGAGTCGATGTTCCAGGGAGAAGCCTGAACTTGTATTTTTTAAAAAATACTTTTTATTTATGAGAGAGAGAGAGAGGAGACAGAGACAGAGAGAGAGAGAGAGAGAGGAGAGAGAGAAAAGTAGATGACTTTCACAAGTCAGGTCTCTCTCTTTTACTGTGGACTTCTGGGGATTGAACTTGGGTCTCCAGGTTTGCTAGCCAAACCTGAACCTTTAAAGGTTCAGATTCCTTTTCCTGAGCATGCCTGCCCAAGGCCCTGGAGAAACACTCCACCTCTGTCTTCCAAGGCCATTTGCTCTAAAGATACTTGTGCACCAAAGCATTGAGATATTCTGAGTGATCCATGACTCCCTCAGGCACCCCTCACATTAGGTCATACATACCTAATATATCACATTAGGTAACCCAGTTCCCAAATAAAAATGCCCATGGTAATTTTTTTCCCCACAATCACTTTTCTTTTATTAAAAGTAAAACTGGATGGTTTGGTTCTTTCCATGCATTCCATCATTTAAGGTTAACTTCTAATTGCATTTGGAAATTTGGAAAATAATTAAATATAGTAAAAGTTGGAAACTTGTGCATTGGAGTCATCCTAATCTTTAAGGATGCCATATTTCCTATGACATCTAAATTTAGATCAGTTATGTATGTATACAGAAATAGTAGTAATATTTAGATGTAGACCTGAAAGAGGTCATGCTTAACTAACTAGCTCTACATCTTTATCAGCGCTACCTTAGAAAGGCACATTTGAATGGGGGGGGGATTCAGATACTACCAGTTTGATTGTGATAACATATATGTGTTTGCTGTGTGTTGGATATTCTCAAGAATCATATAGTAAATGTGGAACATAAGTACCATAATTTAAGATGGGAAAAATTTTAAAAACCATGGAGAAAAGTCTCAAAGGCAGAAGGAAGTAATAAAACTTGGAAAATCATGAACATGGTACTCAGAAATAATGTTAGCCAGACCTGGTTTGGGAGATTCAGGGGATGGCCTCTCTGTAAGCATTAGAGTGGCTCGATCAGAGGGTCGTGGATGCGACCTCCATGGCATAGGCAGACTACAATGAAGAGGACACTGGCGGCTCTTCAGACTCTTCAATACAAACCTGATGTCTCGCATTGGGCCCAAGGATCATCTTTTTGAGCCTAAGAAAATAAAAGGAATTAAGGACTTATTCTAGGTTAGCTTTTTAAGGGGCTCAATTGACTCCGAGCTAGTAATATTAAAAAAAATGCTTTTTTTGTATTTTGTAATGTGTAATGAGTTGTTTCGTTTTTTGGTTTTCTTTTATTTGCTGTTGACTATAAGAGGTCACATACAATCACTACTGTACTGACTTCTAAACTGCAGCTAAGTCAACTAGTGCAACTCGTCAACTAGCTGGTTGTGGGCGCCTTCAGCTCAAGAATCTCTGCTTCAAGAAGACACGTGCCCACCTTACATTGGCCACGTAGCTGGCCAATGATTTTTAGTTTTTATGTTTTTAGTCTTTCTAGAGATTCACTTTTTTTCAGAGTAGGCTCTTTAAATATGCAGAATCTTTTAGAGGTGTTTTAAAGAAGAATTTCCCATTAGCATGACAGTAAGTCTTTTCATTTAGTTGAAAGACAGAAGAGCCGGCCTTGAGATCTCAGGGCTGTCCTTGTTATTTTTGTCCTTGTTTAATTATGCAACAACTGGCTGTGTTGTAAGATTGGAAGAGCGGAGTGAGCGCATGCTCCTCCTTGGATTCGAGGATGTCAGTATTACATCAGACTCTCTCTGTCCCCGAGACACCGTGCCAGGGTCACCAATGGCTTCTTTCTTGCGACAGGTTTAAGATAGAGTTCAGTCGCAGTGCGCTTGTATAACAGCTGGTCCTTTGCAGGTTTGAGTCTGTCCACTTTATTTTCCTCCCTAATGTCCTATTCGGCAATTACGCCGGTGGAACGTTTTTCCCACTTTTCAAATTTCCAAGTTTTATGATTTTGTCATTTTGAGAGCTTAATGATTGTGATGATCTTCCATCATTTGTGAGAATGTTAAACCACCCAGTCTTAGAGTTCCTATAATCGCATAATGATTTTGAATAAAGTGCAGATGCTTTTAAAACGCAGTGTTCATGTTCCTAGGGTATTGGTACGGAATCGAGCTTGCAAAGCCCCACGGCAAGAATGATGGTTCAGTCGGAGGTGTGCAGTACTTTAGTTGTTCTCCAAGATATGGAATATTTGCTCCCCCATCCAGGGTGCAGAGGTGAGAAAAAAAATGGAATTTCTTTTAATTTATGTGAACTTCCTGTCACTCGCAGCAGTACCCGGGAACCTGAATTCCATTGGAATGATCGGTGCATGCCTTCTTTCAAGGGTTAACCTACCACTTTCTTCAGAGGCAAGGCTCATGGGAAGCTAAATCCGCCTTGCCAAGGAGTCACAATTTAAAAACTCTCTTTTCTTCCTCATTTGCAAACCCTGCGAGTACGTGTAGGCTATTAGAAGTGGTTTGCAGCTCCGAACAGAGAGAGCAGCAAGCTTAATCTGTCATGCAAACAAAAGTGAAAATGTGCTCTGATTGCCTCAGCCACATCCTAACTCCATTAAATTTCCTGCCAGCAGGCACCCATTCATTCTCCTGCGAACCTAATGGAACCAAAATGGCTCTTTCCTCTGATTTCGTTGGTTTTCAAAAATAGATAGGCAGTAGATCTTTGGGTGGTGGTGGGGGAAGGTTTCGAGGATTTATATATAACGAGCCTCCTGGTTGCTTCTCCCTAAGATGGTAGACTTGTGCGTGTGCTGCCCGCTCTGACTTTAAAAACCAGGTGGAGCATACACAGGTCTTCGCGAAATTCCAGGTGAGATGCGAAGCGCTTTTTCTCATGCACTGGAAAAAATCTGCTTGGAACTATGCTTTTCAGAGAAACAGGACACTAATCTTTAGGAGATAAGTGCGGGAGGAGTAGTCAGACTGGCGACACTAGAGCTACAGTAGTCGTCTGAGAATCTTGACAGGTCCCCTCATGGCTGGAGTGTGACTGTTTCTAGGTTTTTGACACTTTCACACCTAAATGCAATGTGTTTTTACCCCTTACTACCCAATTGAATTCCCTCCTCCTGTCTTACTTTATACTTTCTCCTTTCCAGTCAGTCTCCCTCCCACTCCCATGTCTTTTTGCATGTGACCCTGTATGGCAAATACACAAACACTTGCTGGGGCGTGGATGACCTGTCAGTGGGCAAATCATTGAGGAAAGTAGCTCCTCCTCTTCTGCCGGGCATTAGCTTTAAATAGACTTTAAGGAGGTGGAGTGTCTCTGATGGGAGGGTCTCTTGAGATCTTCTCCCACCATGGCGAAATGCTGACAGCTGACCTACCTTTGGTTCAGCTCTTGTGGGAGTAGGTGCTACTGCATCTATTGAGTAATTGCATGTGCTTTCGCAGCAATTTTTGTCATGGTATGCTTGATAATCGTTACTCTTTATAATAATAAGCATTTAGCCTATACCTCTTGGTATGGTGATTTCACTTGAAAGTTATTTTAGTTATGCTGAGTAAGTACTTGGCCAGTTTATCAAGCGTCTAGGGGCAGGTACTACACTGTACACTGACCCCAGGAGCCACAAACCTGCTGTGAGCAGGTCAGTCCCAATCTGCAGGTGAAGTAACAGTTTTCAAGAGAAAAAGTAGCTGAGCTAAGGCGTATTGCTGGTCAAGAGGGACTGGACTCAGCCCAGTTTAGTTATTTTATTCTAAGTCCATACTTTTAGGTACTTTGCTCCTTCCCCCAGTAGTCTTTTTTAAAAGGGGGGGAGCTGCTGACTAATGAAGGACACTTACCCAACCTGGGCGCCTATTTGGGGGGCTATACATGTGTCAGTGGTTTGCAGCAGCCTGTAGTGTAGAGGTAACATGAGCTTTGACCCCCCTCAGGGGTGATTTGGACTCTACCAGTCTAGAGTCAGGAGTGTGCCCTTGGGTAAGCCCGTGGTGCTTCGACTTCGCTGCCTTCTCGTCCTGCCCCTGGCGGGTGGTGGAAGGCGAGGCAGCTCCCGGGGGTCTTGCGTTCTCTCGCCATGCAGGCTGTCTCCCTTGCACTTTGCTAGTCTCCTGGTCAGAGGATGGGTTTGTTTCATGTCAAGTTCCCCAGAGCAAGTGATGTGGCAATTTTTAGTCGCAGTTAATGTCGATCGCCTGGGATTCCCGGCTCGAGTGCGTTGCGTGCTGCAGTGGACTTTCTGTGCCCGTTAAAGGCCACACATTCCCGTGGCTTCCTACTCCATCACTTTGTTTATAGAGCACACATCCCACTCACTTCATGTTTTGCCTGTTTTCTGTTTGGTCTTCTTTGAGGTAGTGCCTTTGAAAGCAACCCCCTCTGCTTAGCAGAAACAGGGCTCTCTCTAAACGAACTGCTGCCTTGATCCAGCTGTCTTCCTGTCATCTTCTGATTGTCTCATTCATCACGATCAAATACTATTAAGTGTCTTTTAGCACTTTGTGCTGCGCTCAGCATTCTATAAGCAAATAAAACAGACATGGTCTCTGATTTTTGAGGCGTCTCTAACGTCAACCAGTCCCAAGCTGTTTACAGACCCCACTGAGTAGGGACTTCTTGAGACAGTCAGCAGTTGGCTGCAATCTGACTTGGCATCTCTCTCTTCCCCTGGGTTGGGGTTGGATCTTTATCCCCTGCCTGTTCTACCCTTTGCATTTTTAATATGCTTCTTGCACCAGAATCACCCCCATAATTTCTGCTGCTTCCATAGCTTTTTAATCGATCAGCGATTGTGGTCCTTCATTTAGAAATTTTTGGTTAATATAAAGATCAATGAATTTCTTTAGAGGTCTTAAGAGAACTCGCTGACTAAATTTGGTCCATGGTGCTGCGCACTAGGTTCTTGCACACATAGTATGCGTTTTTTCCTTTTAGTTTTTGCCACTAGTTTTGTAGCTCCAATGAACTGCTCACGTCTTGGATTGCTAGACTTTCACTGTCCATCACCACCCCATCCCCCTGGCTGCCCCGCCCCTCAGGCCACAGTCCCCCTGTGCCTCAGTTCCTGCGTGCGTGCGGGATGAAGTCCGAGACACTGGGACTACAGCCTCTCCCGATGGAAATAAAGTGTGTGTGTGGGAGGACGTGATTGACAAATGAAGGCCTTCCCGGCTCAGGCCAGTAAACAGTCGCAAGCAAATGAGGCTGTCAAGACTGGCTTCTTAAAAATAAGGGATGATTTGAATATCAGAAAAAGAAGAAAAACCCACCAGGAAGGCGACCTTGACGGTGACTTAGAGTCGGCTGTAGGGGCCTTGAATCAAGGTGGCAGAAGCAGCGCTCGCCAGCTCAGCCAGTGCCTTTCTCCATGCTGGCTTGAGGCATTGCCCCAGCTCCTGGGGGAACTCAGGAAACATTTGTTGAGTGAATAATAGCAATTCGCACGAAAGCCCGTCTTGAACCTGAAGACGGCAGCAATCAGTGACTGTGCTCTGGTTTTTATTTATTTATTTATTTTTGGTTCACAGACTAACAGACTCCCTGGATACCCTTTCAGAGATTTCTTCGAATAAACAGAACCATTCTTATCCTGGTAAGAGGACACAGTTGTATATATTCTTGAATAAGTATTCCTTTGCTTTTATTGATTGAGACACTGTTTTATTGTAAAGTGTGTGTGTGTGTGTGTGTGTGTGTGTGTGTTCTGAAGTGTATTTGTATATAGTTTACATAGCTTCCAGAGCACATCTGTTACTTGCTTTCCAGCTGTGCCATGCAACATAAATACCTCTGTGGAACACTTCCTTCGTGCCTGCTTCCCTTTCCTATATCCAACCCCAAGGTTACGAGTCTTGAATTTTGTAATAAGTATCCCCATATTTTTCTTGATCTTTTGTCATCCACATACAGATGTATCAGTAAGCAATACATTTGGGTTGATTATTTACTGCTTTGGTTTTAGACATTTCATTGAAATGTGGTTGATTCTGTAGCTGTTGGTTATTTGGACGGCATTCTGCTCTTTAGTATTACAAACTGTGCTCCTGTGCACGTGTGTAGAGGTTTCTCTAGACTAGCACACGTGGCTCTCCGGGGTCTCTGGTCTCAGTAGCTAACTCATGAGATCCAGAATCCCCTGGCCAATGGGCATCCCTGCAGGGGACTGTCTTGATTAGGTCAGTTGAGGTGGGTGGCACTGTTCTCCTGCTGGGATTCTGGACCGTTCGGATGGAGAAAGAGACCCGAGCAGCAGCAGCAGCATTCACCGCTCTGCTTCCTGACTAATATGAGAGGACCATGCAGCCGCTTCAACTGCCTTAACTTTCCTGCCCCAACCTTGGACCCCGCGTTGCCCCGAGACCCACAGTAAACCCCTTCTTCCTCAGCTGCGTCTCTCAGGTGTTTTTATCATAGCAGCGGCAAGGTAACTAGACACTGGCAGCAAGGCCAGGGGTTTGCTTGTGCATTTTCCCTCAGCACACACTAGCTTCTGCCGTCTGTCTTCTCACCAACCGTAACCGTGCGTGGTCTTGAAATTCTTGCTGCTCTTATGGATTACAGAAATATTTTATTGTTGGCCGTATTTTACAAGTTCCAGGTTTTAATCAAAGTTGGTCTTGTTTTCAGTTGTGGGACATAAATATTTTTCCTTGGGAGTATCTGTTCAAACATCTTGCCCATTTTTCTTGTGGATGATGTGTTTTTATTCTTACTACTTGGTAGATTTCTTTGTGTACTTCGGGGGCTAATCTTTTGACAGTTTTTTGTGTTGTAAATATCTTCACCCCTTGGTTGCACCTTTTTGTGAATGTCTTTTGATGAGCAAATACCTTTAATTTTCTTCCATTCTCTTTTATTTTTTAATGTGGCATACACGAACATAGTGAATTTATCATATTTTCACCCCCTTGTCCCCAAACTTGTCGCCCCTCCTTTTCCCCTTCTAACCCTTCATCTCCTCTGCCAGACCCCTTCCTGTTTTCAGTCCTTTTCCTTGTGCAGCCCATTATATACTTCATCTAGTTTGCCTTTGATGACATAAGCCTGACATGATTCATGCTGCAGCAAGCATCACAGATCAGTTGGGTATGCCATTGAGGAACACATCCTCCTTTTCTCCTTTTCTTCCCCGTCAGCATCAATCCTCTTCAGTCTCTCAGATGTGTAGAGCTCTTTGAGAGCTTTCTGTTTTCATGGTGAGGTGTTTATAAGACAGTTCCTGTGCGATTCTTGAGTAAATATACATGTATGCCACCATGAAATCGTGTATATCACAATCCCTACATGTCCAGGAGACAATGTCCCGCCCACCACTGTCCCGCTTCAGGCCTTACAATCTAACCGTCCCTTCTTCCACCGTGTTCCCTGAGCTTTGGGATAGAGAGTAGGTGAAGCTTATATGTATTGTTTAGGGACAAGAAGTCTGCAGTCACTTATTTTCTACATTTTGGTAGATGGTTCTTTTCAATAATAAACACCTTCTGTTGTAGAAGAGGGCTTCTAGGTTGAGTGTTGAGTGCTCTTCCAATCTATGTGTATAACAACAGTCTTTAAAGAGCAGTTTGGTGGAGGATACCATGGTGGTAGGTTGAGGGAGGGAATAATGGTAGTAAATACCTGGGGGTGGGAAAATAAAGGGATGGGATGGGATGTAGGAGGGGCTGAGGGACTAAAAGAAAAGTCCTAAGATTGTGGAATGCAACCACATGGAAACCTCCTGTTTTATAAATATGTCAAAAAACATCTCTTTTTAAAAAGGAGTAAGAGTCTACAGTTCTCTGCAGAGGAACAGAGAGAGAGAGAGGAAAACAGTGCCTTTAATTTTTATGTAATCAGAAGAACAACCTATTTTATCGCTGGAACTTTTTTTTGTTTTAAGAAACCTTTTTCAAGGTAAATCACAAAGCTATTTTCTATATTGTTTTTTAAGTTTTTTTGGTTTAGAGTTCCACATTTGTGATTTTACCTGGAATTGATTTTGTGCATGGTGAGAATTGAGTTTAATTTTCTTTCTCATCCATGGATAACCACCTGAGAAGGAGTCGTTTGTGCAATGCTGGTCTTTGAACATGTTTGAGGTTGACTCTGTGACCCCGCATTTGTCACTGGTCTAGTGAGTGTGTTGTTTTCATTTGACATTTCCTGATGATTTGTGGGGTTGTGTGAATTTTGGGGGGTCGCTTTGGCTTGTAGTTACCTCAGTTTTGCAGTTGGCCATATTCCTCTGGGGCCTTCATGTGACTTTCTTCACTGAGTCTGTGACTTAGTCTTGAGTGTGTGTGTGTGTGTGTGTGTGTGTGTGTGTGTGTGTTTGCACCTGAGTGTATCATTCTGGAATGACCTTTTTTTTAAATGTGGGTTTTGGGGATGCATGACATCTAGTACTTTACTGACTGAGCCATCCTCCTCACCCTAAATCTCCTCTTGCAAAGACACATATCAAGAACTGGGGAGAGATAGCTCAGTGGGCTAAAACATTTGACACACAATCAAGTGGATCAGAGTTTGAATCCCCAGAGAGCATGTAAACAGTCGCACGGGATGGTGGCCTGTCTGTGAATTCAGCCTCTGAAAGTAGATTCGTGATAATCTCTCTCTCTCTCTCTCTCTCTCTCTCTCTCTCTCTCTCTCTCTCTCTCTCTTTCTCTCTCTCCCCCCCATCTCTCTCTTTCTGTGAGCCCTAGTGCTGGGTTATAGGCATGTACTTCCAGGCTCGGCTGGCATTGCTTCTATAATATTTCTTTTAACCTCATACCAGCTTCTTTTGCTTAAGTTTTTACCTAATGCCTCTTCCTCTCTGTGTTGACTTTGTGCCTTTCCTGTGCCCTTGTGCTTTGAGTCTTTGTCTTTTAAACTGAGACTTCACCGTTTTCATTTAAAATCATTCATCTCTCAGCGATCCTTCTGTGCTCTTTCTGTCCCGTTTACTTTGCATGTCGTGAGTGGTGGTTCTCTCTGGACTCCACTCGGGCTGTTTCCTGCTCTCCCTTCCCATCCCATTCCTCCTGTTTTACAAGTCACAGTGTGAACATGCTTTGAGTAATTACTGAAGGTCATTTAGTGTACATACATCACAAAGTTCAATCATTCTTACCACCCAGATGATTGCAAACACCGACACGTCAGGCTTTCTTGTTTCTGTTTCATTCATTCCACCTCTAGCATCATGGCAAACCCTTTATGAGCTCCCGCTTGACTTCCATGTTCTGCCACCGCTTTTCTCAGCAGCCTTCAAAGCGGCCCCCTGGTCTCTTTGTTTGGGTATCACATGTACTCTTGTCTGTCTTTGCGAGCGATGGATTTACCAGGGTAGAAAGATAGCTTTCACACAGATGGTTTTCTACTGTTGTCTGGCTTTTTGTCATTGGTGAGGTGTCAAGAGCCTGGATAATTCTTGCTGGAGGTCGTGTAGCCTATGGTTTCATTTAGGTGTTTTGGCTTCTTTTAAAGATCTCTTTCCTTTCTGTCATGCAGGGTTTTATTTTATTTTAATTAATTAATTGCCTTCTTTTGCCAAGCATTTGTGTGTGTGTGTGTGTGTGTGTGTGTGTGTGTGTGTGTGTGTGTGTGTGTCTGTGTTTACAGAGGGCATTTGAATATGTGTGTCTGTGAAGACCCAAGGGTGACTTAGGGAATTATTGTCCTGGATTGTTCTATCTTCTTATTGCTTCACTCTGGGGTTTCCCAGGCCCTGCCTTCCAGGGCCGCAAGTGCAGCTGCTACGATTTCCATTCAGCATTTTTACTGGGATCTGTAACCTATACTCAGGTCCTTTTGTTTACCAGACAGAGGCTTTAACTCTTGAACTGTCTGTTTAGCCTGGCACATTTTCTTTATTGTGTCCTGTGGATGCATATTGGTCTGTTCCCCATTGTGAAGTTGAGGATGTGTGCTTGGTCATTTTTTTCTTTGTAGAAAAAAAATGGTTTTGTACATGGGACGAAACAACATAAATTCAAAACTTACAGATAAGAGTGAGCACTATCACTCATCTCTTTAAAAAGTTTATATGAATATCCAGACAAAACCAATAGGATATCTCTCTCAAATCATTTTTCGTATTGTGCCCCTGTGGAAATGTGACTGGTCCTGTGTTGGACTTTACACTTTCTTTTCCTCCATGCTATTGTTATATATTAGTTGCAATTTGTCCTTCTGGATGGCATTTTAGCATCTTTAGAGTCATCCTCCTGTTTCCTGATTCTCTCTTGAACTGTGTTTATTCTGCTGCTTAACTCAGAGTTACTAATTATTCAAAAATTGTGCTTTTGTTTTTGCAACCTTGATTAATAATTACTATTGTGTTTTCCCCCATATTTTCAAAATTGTCTTTTATGTCCCCAATATTTTAAAAATCTTATTTTGTGTTAAGTAATTCAGTGTTTAAAGGTATGGTGAGTCTGATTCTACCATGAGTTTCTGTTGGACCTGTCATGTGGTGGCTTCTTTCCTTGTATGTGTTGTTGAGATGCCCGTTTCACTGAGAATTTTACAGATGATAATTCTTTAATGCCTACAGACATTATATTTATTCCTGCCAGTTGCTCGTAAACACTCCCAACCTGGGACTATTTTAATTTGTGTTCTCTGCAGTGCTTTTTTGAAAAACATAGTACATAGATAGCATCAATTCTTATGCCTCCAGAGACTCAGAGGAGCAAGTTTAGCTTTCTGCTGAGCATGAGGCTGACCCAGCTCACTTCCTGTTTTCTTGAGATTGCTGTTTCAGTTCAGCTAGGCGTCCATTGAGCACGTGCTCCTTTACCGAGGACTCTGTGGTGAGAGATCCCATCGGCCAGGCCTTTCTTCCCCTTCCTGGTCTCCTCTGCAGCCAGCCGGCCAGGAAGCCGTAGGCCTGTGGTACAATATAGCATCTTGCTTTCCTGGTAACCAAACTCCCTCCTTGTCTCTGCCCTTCTTTTCTTTCTTTTCTTTTGTCTCCTCTCCCCTCTCCTCCCTCCCTCCTTTCTCTCTCTCCTTTTATTTTATTTTCAGTCTGGGATGTAGCTCAGCTGATAGCATGCACAGTCCCTGCTTCCATATACATATATATACACACAGAATGTGTTTTCATTCATGATATGTATGTGTATGTCATGTGTGCATGCATCCATGTGCATGGTGCATGTGTGGAGGTCAGAGGTCAGCCCTGGTATCGGTTGTCCCCTCTCCACTGAGCTGCTGGAGGGCAGGAATGCCTGCCCCAGCTTCATGCAGGCTTCGAGGACTGAAACCCAGGTCCTCGTGCTTTGCTCACTGAGTCCTTTCCCCAGCTCGGATACAGCTGTTTTCCACTGGAGTTGATACAGTCAAGACCTTCATTCACGAGATGATCCTAGTTCCCTTTAGAAAGTTATTTTTTTAACATTTTTATTATTATTTCTGCTCACACAAACTTAATAGGTACACCACTTCCCTCCCTCCCTTCTCCTCCCCCCGAACCCCCTGTTCCCCCTCCCCTCACCCCTCCCTCCCCATCCCCCAGTGCCTGCCCCCCCAATCCCCAGAGAGTCCTTTAATGTGCATGCCAGACTCTCCTCTGGGCCCTCCTCTCCGATGTAGAAAGTTATTTTTTGTGGAGTCTTTTGTTTTTAATTTTTGAACTTTTTTGGTACAGAGATGGCGTCTGTCTTGAGCTCCAAAGTTTATGTTCAGTGTTCCACACAGCACATGGGATATTTTTAAGGATAGTGATGCATCTTTAATGATGGTGTTTCAAAGCTTTCATATTATTTTCAAGATTGTAATGTTGCATCATGTATGATATCAGCTGTCAGTGTGTGAGTCAACATTATTTTGTTCTCGAGAAACCTTGCAGCAAATCCCTCTGAAAACCACGCCTCACTCTGTGAGTGGAGCTTGATCCGAATGCAGAGGTGAAGAATTGCCCAGAAATCTAAACCACAGTTATGTTCTGTGTACGTGCTTATTTTTTTCCAGAAAATTGCTGTCATAGAATATCTTTAGAAGGAACGATAAGAAGCAAAGCCCTCAGAAATTGACAGTGTGATTTGTTTCTCTTGTTCTACCCTTAACTCACAATCAGGGTTTAGGAGAAGTTTCAGCACGACTTCTGCATCTTCCCAGAAAGAGATGAGCAGGAGAAATGCTTTCGCCAAGTGAGTATTAAGAAGATTTAGAAGCAAGACACACATGCCAGGATTCTGTGAAGAAAGAAAAGTGGAAGTTTGTATCTTGTCTACTGCTCGGTAGAATTTTAACACGTGAGAGAGAAGGTGTGATAGGTGTGTTTTCTTTCTCCTCTTTTGCAAGCCTAATTAAAAATGTCACAAGCCACTAAAAATAATACACTGCCTCTGTTTTCTCTTGAGAGGTTAGTACACTAATAAAAGTGGGAGGACTCGGCACTTTGTGTTTTCACTGAGTGGGGTGTATTGATTTGAACACTTACTGAATAATCAGATTTGGTAATGTGGCGCTCGGGCGAGATGTCAGGTCTGTGGGCACGAGGGGAGCCTGCGGTGACAGCACCCCCTCTTCCCACACTGAGCAGGTCACTCAGCTCCAGACACTGGTCTCCTCCCTGGAGGGGCCAAGAGGGTAAAGGCAGCAGCCTTATACTCCAGTTCATCCTAAGAAACAGCAGATGCTGCAGGGAGGAGGAGATGAGGGTGGATATGTTGGTGAGTGGGAGGAGGAAGAGCTGAGCTGGGGAAGTCAATGCACAGCAGGAAGCTGTGTCCACGAGCAGGGGGCGGCAGCAGCACTCCCCTGGATCCTGGAGAGGTCAGGTTCGCTAATTTTCACACAGATTGGCCCCAGTTCCTGGGTAAAAAATACTTTAATTGAAACTAGGTAGTCAGTTTTTAGAACAGTTCATTCATTCAGGGCATGTGGCTGAAATGGTTGCTCTTGGGAGTAAAAGACTCAGGGGCTGGCACCAATTGGACACTGTCGTAGATGTGGGCAGAGCCTTGGCAGTACTCTGGTCAGACTTATTGGCCAGGCTGCCTGTATGTCAAAGTCCTGACTCAACTCTTTTCATCTTCTCTCCCTGCCCAGGAAATGATCGCGAAATGGGCTGGGTCTTATCATATTATTAGATACTCTCCCCCGGGTTTGCTTAGGCTTGCTTTAATTAAACAGTTCTTCAGCGGTGTGCCTAAAGACTCAGTGCTCAGTTTGTAGGTTGACACCTGTATCTAGCTGGTACAAATGGCTAGCAGGAATGCCTAAGACACACTCCCTGGTAGTCTGCTTAATGATATGCAAAGTGAAAATGTTGTAAGTTCTTGTGCCCAGTAAGAGCTCATGCAGTTTGGGTAGCAAAGTAGAGAGGTAACCTTGGCAGTTTCTAGGTGAATATTCTGGAAGGTCTCAGGTGGAAGGGTAATAAGATGGAGATTTTATTTCTATTGTGTGTGTCAGGGTCAACCAGTTCCTGTGAATAGTAGAGGGGGGCAGTGTGGGCAGTGGAGGGGCCCTGGGGGGCAGTGTGGGCAGTGGAGGGGCCCTTAGGGAACAGTGTGGGGAGTACGGAAGGTCCATGTGGGGGGCAGTGTGGGCAATACGGAGGGGCTCTTGGGGGGCAGTGTGGGCAGTGGAGGGGCTCTGGGGGGCAGTGTGGGCAGTGGAGGGGCTCTTGGGGGGCAGTGTGGGCAGTGGAGGGGTCCTGGGGGGCAGTGTGGGGAGTATGGGGGGGTCCTGGGGGGGCAGTGTGGGGAGTATGGAGGGGTCCTGGGGGCAGTGTGGGCAGTATGGAGGGTCCCTGTGGGAACAGTGTGGGCAGTGGAGGGGTCCTGGGGGGCAGTGTGGGCAGTACGGAGGGGCCCTTGGGGGTCAGTGTGGGGAGTATGGGGGGCTCCTGGGGGGCAGTGTGGGGAGTATGGGGGGGCCCTGGGGGGCAGTGTGGGGAGTATGGAGGGGCCCTGGGGGGCAGTGTGGGGAGTATGGAGGGGCCCTGGGGAGTAGTGTGGGGAGTATGGGGGGGCCCTGGGGGGCGTGTGGGAGCTGGTGGGAGCGGGGTCCGCTGGCGTGGCTGGCGGCTGAGACCTGTGTGTGGATCAGTGCGTTGCTCTGCTTGCACTGGTTTCTGCACACAGATATTTGCCCAGCAGTGGTTCCCACGCTTTGTCGCACGAGACGTCCTGCAGTGGCAGTGGACGTGCTTGCTGCGCCCGCGGCTCTAAGGCTGTTCTCTCTCCCCCTTGACAGGTCCAAGAGCACCCTGCGCCGCAGCTGGAGCAGCACCGCCACGGCGGGCGGCCTGGAGGGGGCCGCGAAGCTGCACGAGGGCTCCCAGGTGCTGCTGACCAGCTCCAACGAGATGGCCACCGTGAGGTACGTCGGCCCCGCAGACTTTGCTTCGGGCATCTGGCTCGGACTGGAGCTCCGCAGTGCCAAGGGGAAGAATGACGGCTCCGTGGGTGACAAGCGCTATTTCACCTGCAAGCCAAACCACGGAGTCCTGGTCAGACCCAGCCGAGTGACCTACCGAGGGATCAATGGGTCAAAGCTGGTCGATGAGAATTGATAAGTCACATTTCTATGGTTTCAAGGAAGCTCATATGTAAACACATATATGTGTGTAAAATGTAGAGTATATGGTGAAAAGTTTACTTTATTTAGCTATTATTTAAAAATAAAAAAAAATACAGTGTAGGTACCTACATATAAAACCATGATAACAATTCAGAGAGACTCCAAAGGCCGTAAGTGTGAATTTTGGGGATCATGTTTGTTTTGAAAAAAAAAAAAAGTAACACTTTGTAAAGCTTTTAAAATCTTAGGTCTCAGGAAAATTCTGGGATTCCGAGATGAACGCGCCATTGGGTGATGAGCTGCACCACTGCTTTCTGATTCACTTTTGCACATGTCATTGCTTTTTCTAGTGCCATAATGGGAAGGTTTTCATTAGCTTTTGTTGACATAATGTTCACGTGGCCTTTCCCTGCTAAAGTGTTCTTGGAATTTTCGTCTGTCTGTCCGTCTGTCTATGTGGTACTACTAAAAAGCACCTTAAGTGAACAGCAGCCTGATGTCTGGTGTATTTTTTATGTTTTTGGTAAGATCCCTTTCCCCTGCAGGAAAGGCTCACTGTTGGACCCTGGGGGGAGGGGTGGATGGTCCCCGAGGGTCTGTGCCCTGGCTCCCAGAAATGAAGTGTTTGGCAGGGCCGCTGACTAGTTGGTTTGGAGAGCTAGGAAGGGCGCAGCCCCCTGACTTGGGGCTCTGTGTTCCTTGGGAGTGTGTGGTCTCAGCTTCCCCTCTGCTGCAAGGCTGCCCCTCTGCAGGAACCCCAGAAGACCTGCGATTCCTGCCTGTGGACTGGAGTCAGAATTCTCACACAATCCCCCTGTTTAAAGGCTTTACCCAAGCGCTTGCAGTGTGCAGAGCACTTTAGAGACAAGATGCGATTTGGTCTCCTTGGGAGAACTTACCTTCATTTCCTCCTGTAATATGAAAAACGTTTTAAAGCGTGTGACCCAAGAGAACAAATGAAGATGTGTTCGGAAGGGCATGTGGGTCATTCCTAAGCTCTCTGTTTCTCACGCCTGGCGTGGGGCTTGCTGAGGGCTGTCCTGTGTTGTCCTTGAGTCCTGCTGCACTGCTTGGGGCAGTGCTGATGTCTCCGTTTTCCTCCAGCACGTGTTGAACTAAGCTTTGTGATCATGGTGTAACCATCACCCATTTGTCTTGTGGACGTGTATTGAAGTTTCTGTCCTGTCTGTGCAGATATATTCTTTATTGTAATTATTTAGACTTAAGACTACCACAAAAATACTGGAACCATTTGCTTTATGAGGTTAAAAGTATCCTTCAGAATGGAACTTGCTTTGTGCTTAGAAATTTAATATGCCGAACTATTTTGCAATATACTATTTTAAATCAAAATCTGTCACTCCGTTGCTTTTTTTTTTTAAAGGAAAGTGTGGTATTTCAAATATAGCTATTTTCCTGAAATATATTGCAAGCTCTGGTTACTTTATAATCAAGGAATATTTTTATTGATTGGAGACAATGACTGCTGTAATTCAAAAGTAAGCTTATTTTATTATTATATAAATTATTTCTTAAAACCTCTATTTATACGTGAAATCCATGAATATACTGAGCTTTGGATGTCTTCCGGTTAAGTGTGAAATGCTGCATGTGAGAACTGGTAAGCCAACCCTGAAGTTACTTGGAGGCCAGGGAAGAGATCGTCATTCTCATTCTCAGCCGTGCGCGGTGCATGGGAGTCACGTGTCCTCACTGGGGTCGTGCGGAGCGCGTGTCACTCAGACTCACTTCTTAACACTAATAAAAAGCTGCCACTCGCCCTATCTGCGGCTCTGCTTTTCTGTGACTCGGGACCTGTGTTCTGAGCTCTGCCCACATGGTGATGTGAACCTGTCGGAGCCGGTGAAAACCTTCCGGAGTCTCCCAGGGGGCCCTGTGCTGTGAGCTGCCCTTTGTCCCTTAGTTTTGAGTCTCCGCGTGTGCTGGGGCTTCATTAGGTCTGGGTCGCTCTTCACGTACATTGATTTCATTTGTTTATTTAGGGCAGATAAAGCACTGAGTTCAGATGAAAAACCACCTTTTGACTAATTAAAAACCTTTGTTTTTGTTATCTTAGAGTAATTTGGGAATTACTAATTTTAAGTGTGGCAAAATGTTCCGATTCAGGGCTGGAGAGATGGCTCAGGGGTTACGCCTCTGCCTTGCAGGCGGAAGGTCCTGAGTTCAGATCCCAGATCCCACGTATAGATGCCAGGCGGAAGCGGGGGCGGCCTGCGCTTCTGGTCCTGGTAGGGCGGAGCCTGTGAATCCCGGGGGCAGAAGGAGGTGGAGGTATCCATGGTGGTTCGAGAGTTTGTCCGTGGTTCTACACACACACACACACACACACACACACACACACACACACATGCGCGCACACATGCACACAGTTGAATAAATAATAATAATTAAAAAAATAAATAAAAATACCATATATTTAAAAAAAATGTTCCGATTCAAATGGTTTTGGGTTTCTGGCAGTGGGCTGAGATGGAGGGACCTTGGTGTGGGCTCCCCACACCCTGCACCCAGTGCCTCCTCCAGCTTTGCTCCCCCTCTACCCCCAGCGTGTCTCCCTCTTGGCCACACGTGGTTCCTTATTTCTCATTCCCTGCCTTAGACGGAAGGGTGGATTTCAAATGTCCCTTCATTCCTACACCTGAACTAATTCTCGGTACTTGTCTGCTGGGTAGCGCTGTTGCAAATAAACATAGGCGGTGAGATCAGGTGTGGCTGAAGCAAGTTGCTCGCCCCAGAGATCTGGAGGGGGAAGTTGGGGGGGAGGGGCAGCTTCCTGTACGGGAGGAGATAGATGAGAAAGGCCTAAGGAGAGCAAGGCAGCTTTGCACTGGCAGAGTAAGAGGTCAGAGATGGGAGCATGCTAGCTGCCAGAGTGGGGGAGGGGGGAGAGGCGACCCAACAGGGCCCCTGGGACAGCCACTCAGCAGCTCAGCTGGGTTTCTGTGTTGGCAGGATGCTTTTTTAAGTCGGCACAATATAAGTCAGCAACAAAGCCCCCATAGCCTCCGTGCAGCCCCTCTCCAGCAAGAACGTTTGGTGGTTGTGGTCTGCCAAGGAGGAGCTGGGAGTTCTGAATTAGGTAAAGGACTTCCCTGAGGCTAATGAATGTATATATTGAACTATAACCTGTTCTCAGTGGTCATCTTAAAGGTGCTCACAAATCTGACTGAAGTTTAGTCGTAGCATCCCGAGTGAACCAGATGAATGTCCCTTGCCACAGATGATTACACGCATACACCCCCCTCAGACTCCTTTCAGGAGGCGCTTGATCTCACGGTTGGATAGTTATTCAGTCATCTCAACTGTCTAGATATGAAATAAGATGGGGAGTCTCAGAAATCTACTTACTCTGTGCTGGATTTGAACTCTCAGGAGGCTCAAATGTCTGATTGCTATGTGTCTTTGGTCTGTCTGTCAGTCTTGAGGGCTCTTTATGATTTTACTCAAAAACTTGGACCACTGAAGGCTGCGTGGATTGCTTTTCATATAGCTAGCCAGCCTGCCTGACATGGATTTGTGCATGACTTCCAGCTCTTCTTACATCTCCAGTTTCCTGAGAGCTGTCCTAAAACTCAGCCAGCAGTGTTTGTGACCAATCACCCCACGTTTCTCCCTTGCAGGATGGTGTTGCTATCCAGGGTCTTTGTGAGATAATATTCCCCAGTTTTTTTTTTTGCACATAGTATATACATAGAGGACAGAAGTGTGGGTGCCTGTGGAGACCCAAGAGTAACATCGAGAATCATCCTGAATTGCTCTCCTTACTTATGGCTTTTGCTCTGTAGTTTCCCAAGCTCCACCTTCCAGGGTTGGAAGTGCAGGCTGCCATCATATCTGCCCCCCATTTTTACCTGGGATCTTGGATCTGAATTCAGGACCTTTTGCTTGCAGGTCAAAGGCTTTAACCCCCAAGTCATTTTCTCAGACCCCCAAATGGATTTTTAAAATGAGTTTTAATGATTATAACAGGTCTCAGATTGAGGGTAGGAGAGTGGGTTTTTCCTTGAAGACCACACCAAGAACACATAAGATTGTGGTCAGTGTCTGAGCTTGAAGTGAAACATTTCCAGTAGTCTCAAGATTAGAGATATCAGGACAAATACTGTAATCTTCCTGAAGGGAACAGAGTTGAGGGAATTAGGAACTAGCTTGAGAGTCTCGTCTCACATCCTAGCCTGTGACAAGAGAGAATCTGTGTCACCTCCAGCGACATCAGCAGCTGCTCCCTGGCATGTGCATGGAGAAAGAGTTTGGAGCACTTTGCATGTGACATATTATATAGAAAATAAAGCAAAGAAAGGGATTTAGGTTTTAAAAAATATTGGGCAAGCTGTAGGAAATTTACTCACAACCTCCACTGTCTTTTTGGATTCTCCACTCCTAGGTCATCCGTAAAGTCACGTCATCCAACTGAAAGGCAGTTGGATATGTCTGTAGATCTGAAGGGAGGGACTCAGAAGTGCTGGGGTACTTGGGAAAGAAGATTCCTTCAGTGATTGGTTTCCATGGTGTCTGGACAAGACTTGCAGAGGAACGTGGAAAACTAGATGCCTCTTTCAGCCCCAGTGTCGGGCCTGGGCATTCAAACGAAGCAAACAAATAGGTGCAAAGTATGCCAGGAATCAATTTGCTTGGGTACCCTTTGGTGGAAGAGAACCTTCCACAGACCTTCAAAAATGGTGAATCAGGCTACAATTGCGGCAGACATGACAGGTGGTTGATATGACATTGGTACCCAGCAGGCTTGACTCGTCCCAGCCAGAGGGCCTCCAGGTGCATGCCTTTCTGTTGTTGAAACTGGGTCACGAGTTGTTACGGGGATTTTGACGAGAAAGGACAAAAAGTGAATGGATGCCAAACCTTCTTGTCTACTTCTCTAATTGGTCTCACCAGGATTGAGCAGTCAGTTCATTGGTTTTGATTCTAAATGAGTTAATAGAGTAAAGGACAGATAGTCATGTTCTGCAGGATAGCCATTGGGATTTGTTTGCCACAAGTTTCTGATTCTGGTAGGGCGGAGCCTGTGAATCCTGGGGCAGAGTAAATGAGGAGGAGGTGGAGGCGGTCCACGGTGGTTCCCGAATTCGTCCGTGGTTCCACACGCACACACATACACACACATGCACACACGCATACACGCACAATTGAATAAAAAAAAAGATGGTGTATTAGTCAGGTTCTCTAGAGTCAAAGAATCTACAGAGTGAATATATAAATAGGGAATGTTGGTTTACAGATATGGCTGAGGTAGTCCAACGATGGCTGCTAGTAGCTGCTCATTCCAGTAGTCTAGTGGGTGATGGCTGAAGGCTGGAGATTCCTAGAGAGTCTTTAGTCACATTGAAGACTTGGGGGGTAGAGGGCTAGAGGGTCAAAGAAGCGAAGAAACCAGGCAGCCAGAAGGAAGAGCTATTCCTAGCACAGCTACAGAGAGTCTCTCCTCTTCCTCTTCTGTCTTCTGTCCCATGGCTCCATTTATGTGGTCCGCTACTGGAAGATTCCAATGAAATCTAAGGAGGGTCAGTGGGATGATGGGGTCTAGGGCTGATCTTTGTATTATCCAGATAATCTCTTCAGGGATCTCAGCTGATCTTGCCAGGTGTGGTCTCAGCTGATCTCAGTTAATGCCAGGTGTGCCAAGTTGACACCCAGGATTAACTATCACAGATGGTTCTCACTAGCAGCCAGGCTGACCTTGAATTCACCATCCCTTGCCTCAGCCTCTGGAGTCCTGGGAGTAAAGGTGGGTGCCACCCTACCTAAATCCCTTCATTTTTAAAATGAGATAATGAGCATGCCTGTTATTCGCCTGATGCACGGAGGCAGGTAATTGCAGTCTAATACCTAATTTCTAAACTCCTGCCCAGCCTGCTTGCCAGTTAAACTAACTGATGAATACTAAACTGTCCCAGATGACATAATCATCTGAAATTTTATCAACAGAGATGCATCTCTGTTGGCAAATGACCTCTCTCACAATGTAGACATTCTAGGGAGCGTTGATAACTCTAGCTGCTAAGGCTTAATGGGAGTTTAATAAGACCTCGCCTTTGAGCAGACACCAGCTGACATGAGCCTGGCAGAGGAACAGTTAGGGATGGTGAGGAAGATAATTGCGAGGCAGGGCAGCCATAGACCTCTGTAGATTGATGGAGCAGGGTGAGAACATGCAGTGAGTTGATTCAGGGCTGTAAGGAGTGAAAGCAGCTTGCTAAGGCTAGACCGCCAGTGCAACTACCCTCCTTTCACACACATGACACGATGCAGAGACCACAGCATGGTTTTAGTCTGCTGCTGCAGTTCACAAAACTTCCATCCTACCCCACCGATTGCAAGCGACCATCCGTTCTTATCAAATTCTCCAAACATTTCAGACTTGCTAAACTAGATTCAAACAACCAGCCTGCACTCAAGGAATGCATTAGAAATTAAGCCTCCCTGCTTCAGGACATCGAGTGAGGAGAGGAGCCGATGATGGCCTTTTGGCATCTGTTCTCAGCCACCCTCTTTCCCGCCAGGGCATCGTAGGGAGGAACTGGGGAACACTGGTTTGCTGTGTGTTCACACAACGTGGGGGAACATCTGCTGCTGCGAAATTAGCAAAGTTAAATTGTAGGTTCTTTAGGGACTCATTTAAAAAATCATTAACTAAAGACAGATTGACAACACACTTCATACGGTTTTATGAGTCTTGTCATGGGAAGTCTGTTATTTAGAATAGTCTGAATTTATTTGTGCCTCATTTTAGATCCGGTAAGCTCCTAGGGGTATTAATCTTGCTATATTACTAGAGAAAATCTATCAGAACAGGCTGGTCATTTAGAATCTACCTACTGGTTGCCCTGCAGATTAGGATAGAGGCCTCACATTCTAAAGCATGAAATTAATCTACAGTTACATGCATTTTACAGCCCTAGAATTTGCTAAGTATTATATGGAGATGATTATTTTAAAAGGTTTACTTAAATTGATGCTGTAACTTTCTTTCTGTGATGCTTATTTTTCACATTTGGAACTTTGTTCTAAGTCTGAAAAAATTGTTAAATTTTTTCCCATTTTTCTTTTTTTAAAAAATATGTTTTATTTATTTGAGACAGTGAGAAACACAGAGAGAGCTCATGTACTACAGTGTATATAGAGAGAGCTCATGTACTACAGTGTATATATAGAGAGAGCTCATGTACTACAGTGTATATATAGAGAGAGCTCATGTACTACAGTGTATATATATAGAGAGCTCATGTACTACAGTGTATATAGAGAGAGCTCATGTACTACAGTGTATATATAGAGAGCTCATGTACTACAGTGTATATATAGAGAGCTCATGTACTACAGTGTATATATAGAGAGAGCTCATGTACTACAGTGTATATATAGAGCGCTCATGTACTACAGTGTATATATAGAGAGAGCTCATGTACTACAGTGTATATATATAGAGAGGTCATGTACTACAGTGTATATATAGAGAGAGCTCATGTACTACAGTGTATATATAGAGAGAGGTCATGTACTACAGTGTATATATAGAGAGACCTCATGTACTACAGTGTATATATATAGAGAGAGCTCATGTACTACAGTGTATATAGAGAGAGCTCAGGTACTACAGTGTATATATAGAGAGCTCATGTACTACAGTGTATATATATAGAGAGCTCATGTACTACAGTGTATATATATAGAGAGAGCTCATGTACTACAGTGTATATAGAGAGAGAGCTCAGGTACTACAGTGTATATATAGAGAGCTCATGTACTACAGTGTATATATAGAGAGAGCTCATGTACTACAGTGTATATAGAGAGAGCTCATGTACTACAGTGTATATATAGATAGAGCTCATGTACTACAGTGTATATAGAGAGAGCTCATGTACTACAGTGTATATAGAGAGAGCTCATGTATTACAGTGTATATATAGAGAGAGCTCATGTTCTACAGTGTATATATAGAGAGAGCTCATGTTCTACAGTGTATATATAGAGAGGTCATGTACTACAGTGTATAGAGAGAGAGCTCATGTACTACAGTGTATATATATAGAGAGCTCATGTACTACAGTGTATATAGAGAGAGCTCATGTACTACAGTGTATATATAGAGAGGTCATGTACTACAGTGTATATATAGAGAGGTCATGTACTACAGTGTATATATAGAGAGAGCTCATGTTCTACAGTGTATATATATAGAGAGCTCATGTTCTACAGTGTATATATAGAGAGGTCATGTACTACAGTGTATATAGAGAGAGAGCTCATGTACTACAGTGTATATATAGAGAGAGCTCATGTACTACAGTGTATATATAGATAGAGCTCATGTACTACAGTGTATATATAGAGAGCTCATGTATTACAGTGTATATAGAGAGAGCTCATGTATTACAGTGTATATATAGAGAGAGCTCATGTTCTACAGTGTATATATAGAGAGAGCTCATGTTCTACAGTGTATATATATAGAGAGCTCATGTTCTACAGTGTATATATAGAGAGGTCATGTACTACAGTGTATATAGAGAGAGAGGTCATGTACTACAGTGTATATATAGAGAGAGCTCATGTACTACAGTGTATATATAGAGAGGTCATGTACTACAGTGTATATATAGAGAGAGCTCATGTACTACAGTGTATATATAGAGAGCTCATGTACTACAGTGTATATATATAGAGAGAGCTCATGTACTACAGTGTATATATAGAGAGCTCATGTACTACAGTGTATATATAGATAGAGCTCATGTACTACAGTGTATATAGAGAGAGCTCATGTACTACAGTGTATATAGAGAGAGCTCATGTATTACAGTGTATATATAGAGAGAGCTCATGTTCTACAGTGTATATAGAGAGAGCTCATGTTCTACAGTGTATATAGAGAGAGCTCATGTACTACAGTATATATAGAGAGAGCTCATGTACTAGTGTATATATAGAGAGAGCTCATGTACTACAGTGTATATATAGAGAGGTCATGTACTACAGTGTATATATAGAGAGCTCATGTTCTACAGTGTATATAGAGAGAGCTCATGTACTACAGTATATATAGAGAGAGCTCATGTACTAGTGTATATATATAGAGAGCTCATGTACTACAGTGTATATATAGAGAGCTCATGTACTACAGTGTATATATAGAGAGGTCATGTACTACAGTGTATATATAGAGAGGTCACGTACTACAGTGTATATATAGAGAGGTTATTCAGATAATTTTTGGAAGTCTGTTCTCCCCTCCTACCATGCAGTCTCTGGGGATTGATCTTGAGTTGCTGGTTTGCACACAGGCACTTTTGCGCCACTGATTCATCTCACTGGCCCTTTTTATTTTTCATGTGTATGTGGTGTGTGTGTGTGTGTGTGTGCGTGTGTGTGTGTACATGTATGTGAAGGCCTGAGGTAATATGTGAAGACCTGAGGTAATAGGAGGAATCTTCCTAGATTACTCTTCTTGATTCTTTTTTTTTAAATTTTTTTATTATTTATTCAGTTGTGCGTGTGCGTGTGTGTGTGTGTGTGTGTGTGTGTGTGTGTGTGTGTGTGTAGAACCACGGGCAAATTCAGGAACCACCATGGACGCCTCCACCTCCTCCTTGTTTACTCTGCCCCGGGGATTCACAGGCTCCGCCCTACCAGGACCAGAAATGCAGCCGCCCTTGCTTCCACCCGGCATCTATACGTGGGGTCTAGGATCCAAACTTAGGACCTTCAGCCTGCAAGGCAGAGGCTTAACCCCTGAGCCACCTCTCCAGCCCCCTCTTCTTGATTCTTTTGAGGCAGGATCTCTAGTTAAAACCAGAGCTTAGTTGGATGACTAATCCTGCCAGTCAACTTACTTTAGGAATTCCAAGTTTCTGCTTTTCAGGGCAGGAATTACAGGCCTGTCCCACACCTGCCCAGCGTCTGCACAGGATCTGGGAAACTGAACATTGTCTTGCTTATGCAGCAGCAAAAGCTTAAACACTGAGCCACCCCCCAGCCCCAAGTCTGGAGGAGTCTTTACGTTCTGCTTCTGTATACAAAAGGAGGCGGCTGTGTAGAGTCTTGTGACTGTCGTTAAACAAAAATGATGATGTGAAGCCACCAATGGGAGGGCTAGGAGGCCCTGAGGAGGTTGGTATAAATACCGTTGCTGGAACAAGGGCAACAGTTGTAGACATTGGTGCACAACCAACCCCACAACACTTGGAGGTACGGGGTGCAACATGAGTGCTTGTGATTCCACGCGGTCCATGCTTCCCCAGGGGCAACAAGGTAGGGGCGTCATCGTCCATTCATGCATGGAGTTAAAGAGCAGATCAGCTAACTCCAGGGAATCCAGGACTCAGAGTCCACTTGGTGGAAGAGAAGCTAATCTCAACTTCGAAGGAGAACCTTCTCTCTACAGGCTATTCCTGCTCTTTCAATTTGCCACATTTTTGAAGTGTCGCATTAACAAACTGGTCATTCTTCATAAATAGCTAGTTTCCCAATGGAACAGTAGTAATTTTTTGATTCTGTCTTTATGGATGTGGAATATAAATGATTATACTAGCTTATGGTTTAATTAACACAGCTCTTGTAAAACGTAATTGTGCCTGTTCACATTCTGAGTAGAACTTGCTATCATGGTTAATGAATGTATAAGAGTCCACAGCATCTGTATAAATTGCTGCAGCCATATGGTTGGAGCAATATTCAGTGGACAGTAGTCCAGATGAATATCATGCTGGTACCTAGGGGTTGCACTGACTTTAATGAAACATCTTGAGGTCATCATCGCTCAGTGTGGAGTTGTTTATTTCCTTATCCACATATACAGGCTTTTAGGATTTGACTGTCATTTACAGGCGCATTGATACCAATAAAGACAACTTGAGAAAAGCAACAACTCAATCGCAGTGGTAGTAAGGCACAACCTGAATTCGTGGTTTTGAGAGGGGACAGGGATAAGATCTTCCCCCATCAGTAACAACAGTTAGCTAGTTAGTCATGTGGCAACTCCCTGCCACGTTAGTTACTGTGGTACAAATTGAAAAAGGAGCCTTTTCTCAGTGACTGACAGCTCTCCTGTCATCCTTCAGGACAGTATTTCTCAATGGGAGGGGGGTTTGCAAGCCACAACAATGCTTTGTGATTATATGATGATTTTTGCACCAAAACTTGACCTAAGACTGGCATGGACTGAAACTGCACTGATCGGTCCATGTGGAGATGGGTCAGTCCATTGTGTTCAGTTTCAGGTGCATCCAATTAGAAGTGGTTTTGACAGTTCAGGAAGAGTACCAGTGCTTCCTCAGACATTCACAGCCAACCCTAGGATCAGGCTGCTGCTTGCAGGGAGCCAAAGGGTTTCTTGGCATTGGCATAGAATGCCATGGCTCTCAGACACTTAGAGTGACACTTTTGATGTAGTTGAAACTGAGACGGTGGGAAGAATGCACGCAGGCACACATACATAAATACACAGCGCACATGCATGCAAGGACACACATGCACACACATACATGTGCACACATGCATGTATGGATACACATGCATATACATGTGCATACACACATGCACACACATGCTCATATATGTGTGCACACACATACACACATGCGCACACACCACTTGCTTCAGAACACTTTGTACTTAGCAATTAACAACAACAAAAAGTTTTTCCTCAATGAGATGCTTCATCACAGCTACCATCAGGAACAAACTGGACACGAGAATATGAGAGAAGCAGAAAGGAGGAAATGAAAATTTATGGCTAAAATCGTTACTGCATAAGCATGTGTGTAACATTTAATGGGTTCCTGATTCCATTTCATAGAAATAAATTTCATCTGAAAACCAGGTTCAGAGCGCTCATGTTACATGCGAGTGTCAGCCTCAGCTCTCCAAGCGGCCTCAATTCCTCTCCTTGCTGCCACCTTGAGGAAAAATGCTTTGTTTTAACTTGCCTTTGATAGCTACATAAATTACACTATGAATAATTCATCACACCTGGGTCCCAGTATGCCAGGATCTCAGGACAAGGGAGGGAACCCTCAGGGGGCTGGGAAGGAGGGCTGTGCCTCTATCGGCCCAGTCTGTCATCATGAGGAATGTCAGCGAGGGAGGTTTTGATCTCTGATGTATTGACATGTATGCCCACAAATGGATAATATGTTTCTAGGCGTCTATACATCACCGTATGATCAAATTTAAGTTAGTGGAAAATTTGAACATAATTTAAATTTTGAATTTGAAATCCAATAGGAAACCTCACACTCAGTTTTTTTTTCCACTTGAAGTAGGAAGATTTTCTTAAGGCATGAGGTATATTAAAGGGTGTTGGGCTGTCTGGATCTCTCCTGGTGTCTCATCATATGTAAAGTACTGGAGATGAATGCATTTCCTTTAGATGAGTACATACACATTATATTCTATACTACAAACTATTCACATTTTTTTTTACAGTCGGTGATAATGTTGAGCAATTCAAAGTATCTAACCATCATCTAAAGCGATGTTTCAGTTTATGATATTTCCCAGCAAAGAATGTCTTTCCCCATGCTCAGTCATTGCAATTAAGTCCTTTTATTTCTGTTCCCTCGCCAGACGAATGGTTCATGTCCATATCGACAAAGTAAGGAAACATCTACGACTCCCACTGCGAGACACGGAAAGCAGCTAGTTCCCAGGACACCGAAGCAGAGCACACACATCGGGAAAGAGGCATAGGGGGGAAACAACGACCATGCATAAAAACCTTATTTATGCAACCCATCGGGGCCTTGTGCGGATCGCTTGGTTTTATGGTATTTCCTTCTTGTGTAAGGATGAGGTGAACTCATGCTCCAAACCTTTCTAAAGCATTTTTGGAAAATACAGATTTTTTTTTTTTTAAATGTGGCACTTCAAAAACAAATTGGCACAAAATGAAAGTGACATTTGGTCTGTGATGCGCGGTGGAGCCCAGGGGGCTCAGGGCCCCGGCGGCCCCGCGCTCTTGCTCTTCTGCAGCGGGTCCTCGTAGCGCGCGCCCCCCGCCGCGGCCGCGTCCAGCGGCAGCCCCGGCTGCGGCAGTCCCGGCTGCGGCAGCCCCTGCTGCTGGTAGCCGTAGTTGACGTTGCCGCAGGGGAAGTGGCGCAGGCGGAACAGCGGCACGTCCTTCATGCCCGCGCCCAGCGCCGCCGGCTCGAGCAGCAGCGCGCCGCCCGCTCCGGGCCGCCGAGCGCCGGGCGCGTCGGGCGCAGTCCAGCCGGCCGGGGCGCGAGGCTCGGGGCCGGGCGCGGGCGCGGCGGTCTTGGCCGGCTTCTCGGCGAACCACGAGCCGTACGTGGGGTTCCACAGGCTGGTGGGCTTGTTGCGCGAGCCCGCGGCCTGGCGCAGCTCGGCCGGAGGCGGCGGCGGCTGCGAGAACGCCATGTTCACGTGGCCCCCGTCGGCGGCCCGCGGCGCGCGGCCGGGACCCGCGGGGGCGCCCGGGGGCTTCGGGGCCACCTTGCCCGGGGCGGCCGCGGACGTGGCGGGCCGGGGCGGCGCGGCCGCCGCCTCTTCGCGCTTGGCGGGCTGTGGGGACACCAGCAGCGGGGGCACGCCCTCGGGGTCTTTGGGTCGCATGGGCACCTTCTCCTCCTCCTCCAGCAGCGGGCCGTACTCCACCGGCAGAGCCGTGTTGATGACGTCGGGGTCCTGCGGGAGGACAGAGGGATGGACAGGTGGTCACCGGGTAGCCAGCAGTGGAAGGGACTTGGGAGACTGTCACAGCAAAGCAAGAGACCCTGGGTCCAAACATGCATACACCCGTGTGCACATTCCATCAGAGAGAGGAGAGAGAGGAGAGACAGAGAGAGACAGACAGAGACAGAGAGACAGCAATAGAGACAGACAGAGAGACAGAGAAACAGACAGAGACAGAGAGAGACAGACAGAAAGACAGAGACAGAGAGACAGACAGAGAGACAGATAGGGACAGAGAGGCAGCAATAGAGACAGAGAGACAGAGAAACAAACAGAGAGAGACAGAGACAGAGAGACAGACAGACAGACAGAGAGACAGACAGGGACAGAGAGGCAGCAATAGAGACAGAGAGACAGAGAAACAGAGAGACAGAGAGAGACAGAGACAGAGAGAGAGACAGACAGGGACAGAGAGGCAGCAATAGAGACAGAGAGACAGAGAGAGACAGAGAGACAGAGACAGTGACAGAGACAGTGAGAGACAGAGAGACAGAGACAGAGAGAGACAGAGAAACAGAGACAGCGACAGAGAGAGACAGAGACAGAGATAGAGAGGCAGCTACAGACACAGAGAGACAGAGAGACAAACAGAGACAAAGAGACAGAGAGAGAGACAGAAAGAGACAGCAACAGAGACAGACAGAGACAGAGAGAGAGTTTTTTTTAAAAATTTTTTTATTATTTATTCAACTGTGTGCATGTGCATGTGTATGTGCGCGTGCGCGTGTGTGTATCGAACCACGGACGAATTCGCGAACCACCATGGACACCTCCACCTCCAGGCCGCCCCCGCTTCCGCCTGGTGTCTATATGTGGGATCTGGGATCCGAACTCAGGCCTTCCGCCTGCAAGGCGGAGGCTTAACCCCTGAGCCACCTCTCCAGCCCCACAGAGAGAGAGAGTTTTATCTGGAAGAAATCTCAGAGACTGGCACATCTAAACTTGTGTCACATTTTGAGACCCTGGTCACACCTGGACTTGATTCATGGATGAGACTCTCCATTTGCATGAACATATGCTAAGGTGTAGACATTGGTAAGTAAGTAAAGAGTAAGACATTCTGCTGTCCTTGAAGGTCCCCCTCCCCCATGGGTCTCAATTCACCACTCTGTATGTGTGAACTCTTTCTGGAGCCCAGGGTACCCTAAAGTGCTGTGAGGCAAACCATTCATAAAAACAGCTTGCCGCTCCATGATCTTTGCAGTAGTCGATTGTAACAGAGAAGCAGATGCACTTGCTGCAGGCTTAAGGGGAGAGTGCACCAAACAACTGGGGAAATCCATTAATGTAAGGGGGGAGGGCTTGGGTTTTACAGGAGTGCACACGGCTCATGACTCATCAGTAGAAAAGTTTAAGAATAAAAACAGCTGTCTTCTGACCTCTTTAAAGCTCAGAATTCCTTCCCCTGTTTATTTTCACAGGGTAAACTTAAAACATGCATGTGTAAAGTCGCCTGCTTTTGAGAGGGACATTATATATCCTTTGGAGGAAAAAAAATCCCAAAAGAAGGTGTGTGTATATGTGTGTGTGTGTGTGTGTGTGTGTGTGTGTGTGTATGTGTGTGTGTGTGTGTGTGTGTATGCTTGTATGCTTATAGGTGGATCCCATTCATATTATGACATGACCTAAATGTCATTAAAGTTCCCCAAAACTTCTCTCTCGATAACTTGGTCAATGAAGCACACATATGGGAAGATGCCGGGTCTACTAAGGTGTGTGTGTGTGTGTGTGTGTGTGTGTGTGTGTGTGTGTGTGTGTGATAGTGAGGCTAGATGGTGAAGATAATTTAGAGGAAGCGCTGGTCTTTGGTCCCCGACTGAGGGAATTTCATTGACCCTTCTAAAATATCCTTAGGTTAGATAATCCTGGCAAGACAGACACCAGGAAAGAGGGCAAGAGAACAGAATTCCTGATCACGAAGACCCAAGGGGTGGCTGGAGATGCCTGGAGGAGGACTGGGTAGGGGCAAGGGTGGCATTATCAGGGTGCTGGAAGACAACAGCCAGTCTGCGCCAGGCACAGAGAAGGAACGGATTGTCTGCACCTGATGTATAGGAGACTGTCTGCTGTCCGTGATGGACAGGCAGTGACAGTCCAGTAGAGACATGAGGAAGTGGGCAGGATTCGATGGGGATCACGGGATTACTGGAACTGTCCTTGTAGTCGGACAACTTCTCCAAGCCTAACCTCCTCTGTAAAATGGAGTAAAATGAACATGGTTTGACAAGATGACCCATCAATGAGGATAAATTGAAGTACCTTGAAAATGATTTGTGTTATAGAAACCGCGCGGGTTTTGCTGATGGGGATATTAACATGTCTCCAGATTCCTTGGAGTTCACACACACACACACACACACACACACACACAATTATTTCACATAGTATTTTTCTAGTCAGGCTATGAGCTTTCGTGCCTCTTTGAAGATCTCGGCTCGTCTACAAAACACTATGTCTCCAGCAGGGACCTAGTTAACACTGTGAACTGAATCAATTCAGTTCCCTACTATTACTGTCTGGCGCTGAACCATGTGCTGGTGGAGAAGTATTTATTGCAAGGAAAAGGCAAAAATGTGATAGCAACAATTTCATTAATCAGGAATGTAATAATTATATTGTGTTGCTATGTTATTTACATTTGTATTTGTAGTTACATTTACCATGTGAGTGGAAAGACCTGAAAGGGTCGGGGCAGTGAGTTTGCAAAATGACTGTGTGATCCAAAACTCTTATTCTCTGGTTTCACCTTCATTGCACACCTTGGTAGCTTCAAAGCTTTTCCATAGAAATAACATGCTGGTTCAGGGGAGAAGGCGCTTGTACCTGGGTGCAGTATTCGATCCTCTCCAAGATGATGGCGAAGTTGGGTCTGTCCTGAGGCTGATGTTGCCAGCACTGCGTCATTATCCGGTATCTGAGAGAATTGGGCACATTATTAAAAGTCAGGAGGAGGGTAAGGAAGAGACCACTGTTTGTCGTGGCTCTCTGCTAACTCTGCTAATGGGGCCCCGGTGTGCCTGCGACCTGGGGTGGGAACTCATCTCTGTCCATGCGGATGATATGCTGCCCCCTGCTGACGGACCAGCGAATCCTGTAAGAAATCTTCGCCCAAAGCTCACGAAGACCCTTGGTATTTCCATGAACCACGACTCCTCCCTTCATCCGCTTCCTGAATTAAAGCCCTGCGTGGGGTGGGGTTTTCTATTCTGTAAGGGGGCTTTTTGGTGGGAAGGAAACTCGTGATGCCGCAAGGAACAGCAAAGGACACAGAGAATAGAAATGTTTAAGGGCGACTCCGACAGGCTGCGGGGCATCGGGTGGGTGTGGGTGGGACATGGATTCCTAGGAGGTGTGTGAGAAGCGGAGGCCCAGCGAGGCCACAGCCTCCAGCTTGGCTTGTGGCTTTTTAAAGGGCTAAAAAGCCACCCATCCTGCTGAGGTGTCAGGCACGTGCCTGCCTTGGGACACAGTGAAAGAAGACATTTTTGTCCCTTAATCACGAAGCATAGGTGAACCAAATATCAAGAAAACGGTGCCCAGCTTCTAGTAGAAAATTCCTAAGAGTCATACACAGGCCCGGGGCAGTTCTTAGGTGGGTCCATTCGTCCTCCGCTGGTGACGAACTCCAAAACTTCCTGGTTGCTCTTGCTGGGGTAAGGCATGTACCCGAGGGAGAATATCTCCCACAGCAGGACTCCGAAAGACCTGGGCGTGGGGCAGAAGATAGAGATGTGGATGTGGACACACAGTCTCACGTACAGAAACCAACACTTCAATCTTTTCTCCTATTGGATCTCGTTCTGTACCAGAGGGTTTGTGTGTGTGTGTGTGTGTGTGTGTGTGTGTGGTGGGGGTTTGAGTGTGTGTGTGTGTGGAAGCCAGAGGATAATCTTGGATGCCCTTTTTTAGTATTTTATTTATTTATTTGGGGAGAGGAGAGAGAGAGAGAGAAAGGAGAGAGAGACAGAGAGAGACACACACAGAGAGAGAACATGGACAGGTGAATAAAATACAGAAAATTGATTGAAGAAGTTGGCATCTTTGTGTATAATTGGAAAGATGTGCTGGTCTGGCAAGAAAGGATCATCCCTCTCTCAGCTGTTAGGTGGATGTGGTCTGACCAATTCCCTCGGCCCTGGTGTTGGTGTGAGCTCTCCCATCAAGCTGGATTAAGAACTATAACTGGACCATTGTAAGAGAATAAACCCTTTGTTCCTTTAAGCTGTTTGATGGTGATTTAATCAGCAACCATGCAGGTTAACTGCAACAGAATTTGATACCAGAGAAGCGGGTGTTGCTGATATATCTATGTGGATTTTGTGGCTTTTGAACAGTTTTGTTGGACAAAGTTTGAAATGCTTGAAGATTTTGAGTATGAGGAATGAGAGGCCTATCCAAATACAAGAGGCATTTCGCACTCCAAACAGATATAACCAAAATAGAAAATCGCCACGGCAAATAATAGTCAAAACACTCCACATTCAAGAAAGACAAAGAAAAGGTGCTGAGAGCTTCAAGAGAAAAAAAGCAACTCACTTTTAAAGGTAAACCTATTAGAATAACAAATGACTACTCAATGGAAACAGTAAAAGCAAGAAGAGCTTGGAGAGACATACTTCAAGTATTAAATGAGCAAAAATGCCAACCCAGACTGATATACCCGGCAAAACTATCTGTCATGATTGAGGGAGAAAGAAAAGTTTTCCAGCACAAAGACAACTTGAAGGGATATATGTCTACCAAACCAGGCCTTCAAAAAATGCTAGAAATGATACTCAAGCTTGAAGAAAAGAACAAGCGTATCCAGGAGGACAGAAGGGAAGTATAATACCAACAAAATATAAATATCAAACATCATGCTTACAAAATCTACTAAACATAAAAAATGTCCAGAATTAAAAATAATTTCTCCATTATAACATTAAATGTCAACAGCATTAACTCACCGATTAAGAGACATAGATTACAAACTTGGATTAAAAACCACAATCCAACAATCTGCTGCCTTCAGGAAACTCATCTCACCACAAAAGATAGGCATGTCCTAAGAATGAAAGGCTGGTCCAAAATCTTGCAAGCTAATGGAATCAGGAAACAGGCAGGGGTAGCAATTATGCTTTCAGACAAAGTGGACCTCAAACCAAAGAAAATCATAAGAGACACAAATGGATACTACATTTTAGTCACAGGTACAATTCACCAGGAAGACTTCACAATACTGAACATATTTGCACCCAATATGGGCCCCTCCACATTCATTAAGAAAACCCTATAGCGTCTAAAGCAAGAAATCAACCCCCAAACGATAATTCTCGGGGATTTCAACACCACCCTCTCAACATGGGATAGATCAACAGGTCAAAAGCTTAACAGAGACACTTTGGAGCTTAACCAAACCCTTACTGAAATGGACCTTACAGATCTCTATCGAACTTTTCACCCACTCACCAAAGAATACACATTTTTCTCAGCAGCACACGGAACTTTCTCCAAAATAGATCACATATTGGGCCACAACATGAATCTACACAAATACAGGAAAGTTGAAATTCTAGCCTGTGCCCTATCAGACCATCACGGCCTAAAGCTGGACATCCACAACAACACAACAAACAAGAGAAAATACACTAACTCCTGGAAACTTAACAATATGATGCTGAATGAGAACTGGATTCAGGAAGAAATTAAACAGGAAATTCAAGATTTCCTGAAAGTGAACGAAAATGAAAATACAACTTACCAAAATCTCTGGGACACAATGAAAGCTGTTCTAAGAGGTAAGTTCATAGCTCTTAATGCCTACATCAGAAAATTGGAAACATCAGAAATAAATAATTTAACGATGCAGCTTAAGGCTTTGGAGAAACTTGAGCAATCTGATCCCAAAAGTAGTAGAAGAGAGGAGATTAGCAAAATAAGGGGAGAAATATCTGAAATCGAGACTAAAAAAACAATAGAAAAAATCAACCAATCAAAGAGCTGGTTCTTTGAAAAAATCAATAAGATTGATACACCCCTAGCTAAATTAACCAAAAGCAAGAGAGAGAAAACCCAAATTAACAAAATTAGAAATGAACATGGAGTTATCACTATGGATACCCAAGAAATCCAGAGAATTATAACATCATATTTCAAAAACTTGTACTCTGTGAAGTTTGACAACACAAAAGAGATGGATGAATTTCTAAGTAAACACAACCTACCTAAATTGAATCAGGAAGTTGTGAATTATTTAAATAGTCCTATAACATACAAGGAAATTGAAGAATTAATCTTGAATCTTCCCACCAAAAAATGTCCTGGGCCAGATGGATTCAGCATTCTACCAGACATTTAAGGAGTTAATAACACCAATACTCCTTAAACTGTTCCATCAAATAGCAAAGGAAGGAACACTACCAAATTCCTTCTATGAAGCTAATATCATCCTAATCCCAAAACCTAATAAAGATTCACTTAAAAAAGAAAACTATAGGCTGATCTCTCTGATGAACACAGATGCAAAGATTCTCAACAAAGTCTTAGCAAATCGGATTCAAAAACATATCAAAAAGATCATTCACGGGGACCAAGTAGGCTTCATCCCTGGCACACAAGGTTGGTTCAACATACGCAAGTCAATAAATGTAATTCATCATGTAAACCAGTCCAAAGTCCAAGACCACATGATACTCTCGATAGATGCAGAAAAAGCCTTTGACAAAATCCAACAGCCTTTTATGATGAAAACGCTAGAGACAGTAGGAATGGAAGGAACCTTTATCAATATAATAAAAGCTGTCTACAACAAGCCCACAGCAAGGATTATGCTCAATGGGGAACAATTGGAAGCATTCCCACTTCGATCAGGAACTAGACAAGGCTGCCCACTCTCACCACTTCTATTCAATATTGTACTTGAAGTCTTAGCTGAAGCCATAAGACAAGAAAGGGACATAAGAGGGATTCAAATCGGCAAGGAAGAAGTCAAGCTATCCCTATTTGCAGATGACATGATCTTATACCTGAGGGATCCCAAAAACTCCACCAGGAAGCTCCTGGAACTAATTGAGAAGTTCAGCAGGGTGGCAGGATACAAAATAAATGTGCAAAAATCAGAGGCCTTCCTATATGCCCAGAATGAAAGAAGTGAAAAAGCCTTGAGAGAAACAATCCCATTTACTATAGCCCCTAAAAAAATGAAATACCTTGGTATAAACCTAACCAATGAGGTAAAAGACCTTTACAATGAAAACTTTAAAACCCTAAAGAAAGAAATAGCAGAAGACACCAGAAGGTGGAAAGACCTCCCATGTTCCTGGATTGGTAGAATCAACATTGTAAAAATGACCATCCTACCAAAGGCAATATACAAATTCAATGCTATACCAATCAAAATCCCAAAGCAATTCTTTAAAGAAGTTGACCAAATAATCTCAAAATTCATATGGAGGCACAAAAGACCCAGGATAGCAAAGACAATCCTGAGTAACAAAAACACTGCTGGAGGTATTACCATACCAAACCTTAGTTTATACTACAAATCCATAGTTATAAAAACTGCCTGGTACTGGCTCCAAAATAGACATACAGATCAATGGATAAGGATTGAAGACCCAGATATAAGCCCACAAAGTTACAGCCATTTGGTCTTTGACAAAGGGGCCCAAAGAATCCAATGGAAAAAGAACAGCATCTTCAACAAATGGTGCTGGCAAAACTGGATCTCCACATGCAGAAGATTAAAGCTAGACCCATACTTGTCACCATGTACATGACTTAATTCCAAATGGATCAAGGACCTTGATTTAAGGCCAGAGACTTTAAAAACCATAGTTGAAAGGATAGGGAAATCCCTCGAGCAGATTGGGCTAGGCCAATACTTCCTAAACAGACATCCAATGGCACAGTGCTACCAACTCTCAACAGTTGGGATCTTGTGAAATTAAAGAGCTTCTGTTCAGATAAAGAGATTGTCACACGAGCTCAAAGGCAACCCACAGAATGGGAGAAAATCTTCACTAACCACATATCTGACAGAGCTCTACTGTCCAGAGTGCACAAAGAACTTAGAAAACTAAACTCCAAGGAAAACACTGGCCCAATTAAAAAATGGGCCCTGGAACTTCAAAGAAACTTTACCAGGGATGAAATTAAAATGTCTAACAAATATCTTAAAAAATGCTCCACTTTCTTCGCCATCAGGGAAATGCAAATCTAAACTTCCCTGAGATATCATCTCACCCCGGTCAGGATGGCAAAAATCCACAATACAAACAATGACAAATGCTGGAGAGGATGTGGAGAGAGGGGAACTCTCCTACATTGTTGGTGGGAATGCAGGCTCATACAGCCACTCTGGCAAGCCGTCTGGAGATTCTTAAAGAAAGTAAAGCTTGAAATGCCATATGACCCTGCTATCCCACTTTTGGGAATAACCCCCCATGCAGCAGAGGTTCGCCTCAATAGCATAAGCTCGACCATGTTCATAGCAGCACTGTTTACAATAGCAAAGTCATGGAATCAACCTAAATGTCCAACAGTTGATGAGTGGATAAGGAAACTGTGGTACATCTATACAATGGAGTACTACTCAGCCATAAAAAATGATGAATTACTGGAATTTGCTGGGAAATGGATGTCATTAGAAACAATTATATTAAGTGAAGTATCCCAAACCCAGAAAATTAAGTGCTGTATGTACTCCCTAATAGGTGGCTCCTGGTACCAAACTCACCCAGCCCACATTGAGACACTCAAAAGTAAACCTATGTAACACAGTAATTGCAAGGATTATGAACAAGAGAGATGGGGTAGGAGGGCCACACCAGACACAAGGAGAGAGGGGACCATGTTACAGCAGAGAAAATAGGCCTCCATCAAGGTCTGCAAGTAAGTAATGAGAAACCTGGTTAAGTTCACAGACATCCTTTCCTGATCTCACCAGAAGGGGAGGGCATATAGTCTAGCAGATAAAAAGTAATCATTTTGCAAATGGGTGATGGACTCCTCCCTCACTGAGGTTTCCTACTCTTATTACATCTACCCTTGAATGTACTATTATAACAAGACTCCAGTTTAACAGCTTTTTGTCTCTGGCCAGGGGGTGACATACAGTGCCCAGCAGAATGGAGTGAAGGGCAATGCAGGAGCAGCAAAACTGCAAAAGAAAATCAACAAACCACAATCCAGAACTTCAGTGACTCTGTATCAATCACATAGAACTAGGCCAGCCTAATCTCTCCCCATGCTGGAGCTCAGGGACATTTGCGGAAGAGGGGGCGGTAAGATTGTAAGAGCAAAAGGATGGGAGGAGCAACGATTTGCAAGATTCTCAACAATAGTTGGGGCCAAAGCAATCATAATGGGACTTTGCATGCCCTGCGCAATGTCCAGTGCACTGTTGCCCTCATAAAGTCTAGCATCTGTTAAGGGCACCGAGACCCCTGGAGGTTAGGGATTGACAGCCATAGTAGTGATCCTATGCTTAAGGGGAACAAGAGAAAGGGCTTATGGAAATGCCACTGGGTCCTTATATGTCATCAGAGAGGAGGACCCAGTGGAGAATTAGGCGTACACAATAAAGGACTCTCTGGGAATTGGGGGGGAGGCACTGGGGGATGGGGAGGGAGAGGAGGGGAGGGAGGGGGTTCGGGGGGAGGAGGGGGGAGGGAGGGAACTGGTAAAAAAATTTTAAAATGTATAATTAAATTTTTAATAAAAAAAAGATTTTGAGTATGAGGATTATAATATCATTCTGAGGAGTTTAATGGGCCATTTGGATAAGCTAAGAGAGTTGTGGATTGTTTGGGCCCAGTTTGTGATGAAGGGAACAAGGACTTTGACAAAGCTGAATTTAAAAATGAGGGACTGGTTTGCTTGGTAGAAGAGAGCTGTGTTGGCAGCTTTGAAGCTTTGGATGTGGAAAGGGCAGGCAGCAGAACAGCTGCCGTTGTTGGAGAAATGAACATCAGTGAAGAAAAGTCTAGTGACTTGCACTAGGATGGTGGAAGATATGAATACCACCATATGGTTATTTTGTGGTTTGAAAACAGATTCCTTCAAGGGCCGAAAGCCCAAGCTAAGGTCATTTCTTGCCCTTCAGAAGTTTGGGCTGCTTAGAAAGAGGCTTTTCCAGAGTCAGCATGCAGACGGTACAGCTGTGGCTCGAGTGGACCAAGATACATTTCAGCCTCGCGGCGGAGTTTGTCAGCATTCCCCAGGAAGCACTGGTTTTCATGCCCAATTAAGGGGTTCATGGAGAGCACCACGTGGCAGGTGTAGAGTTTCTGCAAGGGAAGGTGAAACTTTGAACCCAGAGTGTTGTTGGAGATGCCAGAACTGTGGGATGTATGCAGCCTGGTTCAGAGGAATTCTGCTTCTACAACTTTGAATGTAAACGGGAACTGGGATTGCCCAGAATCTCGGAGCTACCATGATGAGCGAAAGAAGATAGACATTGAAGTACAGGACTCAGTTTTGATTTGCTATATTTGATTCTAATTTGATTTTTTTGTTGTGTAAAGAGACTTCTGTTTTAATGTTTTATGTTGCTGAAGAGTTTAACTTATTGATTCCATAAAATCTTATGATTAAGATTTTAAAATGTTGGAACTGATCTTTTAATGACAGAACATTTTAAAATTGGTCTAGGAGAATTTTTTAGTTTTGAAATTAATGAAATTAAATGTATTTATAAGATAAATTTAATATCTGTGGGGACAAAGATTGAAGATTACACTTTAAAAGTGATATGCCCTTGTGTCAAGTGGACAAGGGGTGGAGTGTCATAAGTACAGGTGTCAACTTCATGGTTGAGCGTTTGAGTTCTGGGCACATCTGTAGATAATTGATAGTTGAGTTAAGCCCAGAGCGAACCTGAAGGACATTGTCTAGTTGATGGAGCAGACCCAGCCCATGGCAGGTGGAACTAGGCTCTGAACAGGTGAATAAAATACAGAGAGCTGGTTAAGGAAGTTGGCATCTTTGTGTACACTTGGCCAGACATGCTGGTCTGATAAGTAAGGGTTGTTCCTCTCTTAGCTGCTATGTAGATATGGTGCAACCAGTTTCCTTGACCCTTTGGTGATAGTGCGTGCTCTCCTGCCAAGCTGGACTAAGAAGTGTAATCGGATAATCATTAAGAGAACAAACCCCTTGTTCCCTTAAGCGGTTTGATGGTGATTTTATCAGCAACCATGCCGACTGACTGCAACATGTGCCTTTTTCTTTTTATCTGGGTTCTGGACTCAAACTCAAGTTCTCAAGCTTGCAAGACAAACACCTATCTTATATCCCCCCACCCTAGAGAACTCTCAGATGCAGAAGAATCAAAAGAATAAGAAAACACCCTTATGATTCTCCATTAAAAGATAGCCACTGTTAACATACTATATTTATCCCGGACAAGCTTCTGTGCCTAGATTTCTTTTTTTTTTTTTAACTTAACTGTTGTTATAGAACCTTAACATTTTCACATTTCATTACAGCACAAGCATTTCCAGGTTAATACATTTTATAAATAGAATTTGAAATGGCTGTAAAATATTCTCTTGAGTCGAGCCATAATTTGCCTTATCAGGTCGCTTTCAATTTTCAAAATATTTAGAACACTATCGAACATCTTTGTGCACTTTCTTTTTTTAGCTAATATTTTTTTGGGGGACATCATCTCTTTCTGTAAATCAGGCTGGACTTGAATTCATCATGTAGTCAGCAGGCCTGGAATTCACAGTCTTTCTTTTCTCAGCCTCTTGAGTGCTAGGATTTCAGATTATGCCTGCCTCTTTGTTCATTCTCTCTATTTTCATGTATATATATATGCATGGGAGACATGTATGTATGTATGCATGTTTGCATGTATATATGATTGTATGGCGTATATAATTTTTGCATGTGTGTATGCATGTGTGCATGTAGGTTGATGCATGCCTGTGTATGCAAGTGAACATGTATGTGAGTGTTTGTGCATGTGAAGAATTGGGGGTAATACCAGGAATCATCCCTGATCACTCTTCTACCTTACTGCTGTGAGCCTGCATCTCTGATTAAACCCAGAGTACACCATTAGGCTAGTCCAGCTAGCCGGCTTGCTCTGGGGATTCCCAGGCCTCCTCCCTGGTCTGGAATTACAGGTAGGCCACCACGCCTCACAGACTCTGGTCCTTTAACTTTTGAAGAAAGTTCTTTAACCTCTGAGCAATCTTTCCAGCCCTCCTTTGTTCCTTTTTGTAAATTAAACACTTTAGTTTTGTTCTTTGACACTTTCATATATGAATCAATAAATTTACATTTTCACCCCTTACTACCTAATCCCATCTTCCTTTTCAATTTTTATTTTTTAATAATCTTGGAAGGCATTCCAGAGATCTTTGAGGTGCTAGCCACATTCTTTTTTTAAGTCCTGTTATTTTTAAGCTTTCTGTGTGTGTGTGTGTGTGTGTGTGTGTGTGTGTGAGAGAGAGAGAGAGAGAGAGAGAGCGAGCGAGAGAGAGAGAGTGAGAGAGCAGTTTATATCACCATGGAGGACCAAGGGTGACTTTGGGAATCATCCTGGATTGCTTCTACCTCCTTTTTGCAGTGCTCTGGGGTTTCCCAGGCTCCTCCCTCCAGGGCTGGAAGTGCAGGTGGCCACTGTTTCTGCCTGGAGTTTATGTGGAACCCGGGAATGAACTCAGGTCCTTATGCTTTTGAGGCAGAGTCTTCACCCTTGAACCATTTTCTCCAGCCCTTGTTTGTTTAGTTTTAAAAAGGGGGTTTCTTTCCAATAAACCATCTGAAACAGGCAATATCAGGGATAATCCTGGTACAAAACCTAGATAGATCCAAAGAATAAGAACATTGAGAGGTTCTTGGTACATATCGTTGATTTCCAAGCACAACAGTCTGTTCATGTCGCAGCACTACAAGAGGACAGTAGACACTCTTAACTCTCGGTGGGCACATCAGTAAAAACCTCGGCTTGGAAAGCAGAAACCAGTTGAATGTCTTAATTTTGGTGGATTGTTTTCTGGAGAATGTCAATCAAGCTCATTTTTTCCTATTTATTGTCCATATCTTTTTGCCCACGTTTGTCAGTCAGGGCATATTATTTTAGAACTTCAATTTTTCATTAGAATTGGTGACATTCTTTTATTCATTGACAGTTGTGTACATGAATACAACATAGCTACGTCGTTTTCATGCTGTATTACCCAATCACATCCCCCCTCTCCTCCTACTGAAAACCTTCTTCTTCTCAGGCAGTCCTCTTCTACTTTCATGATTATTTTGCATGTGTGGCCCACTGAGCTCCTCGGGGTTGCCTGTACCGGCATGTGCTTGAGCACTCGATGGACCATGGAGGATATATCAGTGGGTGTACCACTGAGGAGAGCAGCTTCCCTTCCCATCCTCAACCGTGTCTGGGAGAGGTATGGTGTCTCAAGACATCTTTCCCTTTCATGCTGAAATACTGATAGGCCATTTCTTGTGCAGGTCTTGTGGAAGCAAATGTAGCACTGAGTTTGTGGGTGCAATAGCCCTTTTGTGTCCAGAAGATGCTCTGGCAGAACCTCTCCTCTCCCTCATTTTCTTACTTCTTATTGCCCTCTCTTCCTCAGTGTTCCCTGAGCCCTGGAATGGGGAGTGATTGAAGTATCCCGTTTAGGGCCAGGTGTTCCACAGTCATTTGTTCTCTGCATGGTATTAAACACCTTTCACTGTAAAGGAAGCTTCTTGGTTTAGGGCCTGTGGAGGCATTCTTTATCTGTGTCAAAGATGTTGGTCTTTATGAAAAATTCAGATATTTCTTTCAAAATGGGAGAGGTGCTGGGGATTGAACTCAGAACCTTGCATATTTTAGGCAATCCCTCCTCTATCACTGAGTTATATCCCCAGTCCTTCTTCCTCCCTCCCTCCCTCCCTCCCTCCCTCCCTCCCTCCCTCCCTCCCTCCCTCCCTCCCTCTCTCTCTCTCTTTCTCTCTTTCTCTCTTTCTTTCTTTCTTTCTCTCTTCTTAACTTTGGGAAGTTGATCAGGTTGGCCTTAAACCATCCCCCTGTCTCAGCCTTTTATAGGGATATAAGGACAGGCACCGACATAGTTAGATTCAGGTGTCAACCTGAAGGTTTGAGCTCTGGGCTCATTTCTAGAGAATCAGTGTTTGAGTTAAGCCCAGAGCGAACCTACAAGAGATTGTCTAGCTGATGGGTAAGGCCCAGCCCATGGTGACTGAGACAAGTCCTGGATGATTGAACAAGATGGAGGGAACTATTTGAGAAAGTTGGCACCCTTCTGTATACTTGGCCAGACACGCTGGTCTGGCAAGTAAGGATTGTTCTCTCAACCATTATGAGGATATGGTGTAGTCAGTTGCCTGGGCGCTTGCTGCTGGTGTGGGCTCTAGGTCTAGCCAAGCTGGATGAGGAGCTGAAACCAGACTATCATAAGAGAGAATAAAGCGCTTTGTTCCCTTAAGGTATTTTTGCCATGACTTTATCAACAACAGTGTAGGCGAACTTCAACAGGCATATAACATTAGAGTTGGCCAAAATTCTTCTATTAGCTGCCTTGTATTTTACTTTTTAAGCACATATCAGAGAGTTGTACTTTTAGGTAACTAAACAGATTTATTAATATTTTTTGAGATTTTCTCCATGGATATTATAGTTTCACAATCCTCCTTTCACCAAAGGTGAGATGTGCATTTGTTATTTTCTAGGTGTGTTTGTTTTCTTTCTTCTCATATTCCACTGGAATTTAATTTGATTTGTACTGTGATGGAAATTGCAATTGGTTTATTTGTCTAAGCGACTACTCCTCCAACACTTCATAAAGTAATTTCCCCTTTACCTCTTGACTTATGATTCAAAAGGTTTGTTCTTAGGCCCATCCATCTAGTCATTTCATCTATTTGCTTCTTGCCTTGGCAACATTTCTGCTGAACTTTTTGTGTATTTTCATTTCTAGGATGGCACATTGCTTTTATTTCTCTCTTTAAAAACATATTTGATTTCTTGTTATTTGTTTTGAATGACTTTCAAGATGATTGTTATTATGCTCCTAAATAATCTTTGATATTTTGAGGCCAATTTCATCTGCACAACAGTCTTCTACCCTCACTGTCTTTCCACTCCCACCTGCAGGACAGAGAGGTTGCTATGGCAAACTTGTGCCAATGACTAGCTCTGCCCAAGTCTATCTGTGCCAACCCTCCTGTGGACACTCAAGAATGAAACTGATGAGAATATTCAGAGCAATGACTAAATTGCTCGTGTCATAGTGGAGGTGGCTGGTACTCCCCTGTATTTGAGGACTTGTTACAGTAGATTGCTCAGCCCGACTCCTCAGATTCCTGCTTCATGAAACTTGGGGTACCAGCTGATGACTAAAAAATTCTAGGGGATCTGATGCTGCTGATCTGTTAGCCTCACTTTGAGGGTTAGGTCAAGTGTCACTGACTTAGAAACTATGCAGTCTCCAGCACGGGCCAGGAAGGGGCTCTGGCATTGTGGCTGCACCATCTTAGAACATTCTCGAAATGCAAGGCCCTCAGAATGGAGGATTTTTGTTTGCTGTTTGTTCCCCATATTAAGTGAGTCCATGTCACTGGCATTTTTTTTTCATGCCTGCGTGTGCTTGTATTCGTGTGTGTGTGTGTGTGTGCGCGCGCGCATGTGTGTGTGTATCAGAGGCATTTGGGTGGGTGTGCCTGTGGAGGCTCAAGGGTGACTTTGGGAATCATCCTGGATTGCTTCTACCTCCTTATTGCTTTACCCTGAGGTTTCCCAGGTTCTGCTTTCCAGGGCCAGAATTGCAGTCTGCTGCTATTTCTGCCTGGCAATTTGTATGTGGGATATGGGGATCCGAACTCAAGTCCTTTCACTTGTGAGGCAAACACTTTAACCATTGAACCGTCTCTCTCGCCCACCACGTTCACTGTCATTTTGCCTTTCTTCTTGGAAACATGAAGAATCTTTGTCACCTCTGACCTGAGGCGTCATGATGTGTGTAGCTCCTCTTATCCATGTGGCCTGACACTTAGCAAATACATCACTGTGGAGTTTGTTCCTTATGCTCGAAACTCTTGAATTCTTTCACCTCTGTCCCCTCCCCTGGGACTCCCGTTTTTCCAGCTTGTCAGAATTCTTGATTTTCTTCCATTTTTCTTTCCTTTGTATCCCACCCCCTGTAGAACTTCAGAAGACTTCTCTAATTCTACATTCCAAACCATTGACGACTTTCAGATTTCCATCATCGAATTAAAAACAATTTATATTTCTAGAACAGCTCAAATTGTGAGGAAATTGTTAAGTACAGAGCGTCCTGCGTACTCTACCCTTGGTTCTCACTATTTTTAGTATCTCATTAGCATGGCTCATTCGTTACAATTAATGAACCAGTATTAAGACATTATTAGCTAAAACCCATCATTTATTCAGATTTCCTCACTTTTCGCTGGATTTCCTTTTCCTCCTGCTGAATTCCATTAGGATGTCACATTACATTCACTTATGTTTCCCAAGGCCTCTCCCACCTTTCAGACTTGCCTTCCTGGGTTTGAGTCATCCCAGCCATGCCGGGCACTGGGGACTCTTCTTTCCTTGGGATTTTTTTTTCCTCATGATGAGACAGGGTTCCTGGGACTCAGGGGAGAAATGTGGTCTAATGCTGTTCTTTCATTGCCTCTTCTGTCTGGGGTGAAGTTTATCCAGATGCCTTTGTTGTTGATCTTCATCATGTCCGGAATCATGTCTGTCATGTCATGGGATCACAGGTGTTCCACGGCACATCTCTCTGTCCCCACCTTCCCACCCCACCTTCCCATTCCCAGCTCTTTGGAAGGATGCGGCTAGGATGTGCTTTGGGGGAGTTCCCCTCAAGTTCCCAGCATCGCAATTATTCCCAAGAGCTTTCCCCCTAAAAGTATTGCTTCTAAGAGCTTTTTGTCCTTTGTTTCAGGTCATACTGCTTTTTCTTTCTGAGGCGATGACAGATTTTAAAAAATGTTCACCTAAGCATTCTAGATTCTCTTCCTCCCCCTTCCTTCTCTTGGGTTTGTCTTTTTTGCATATTAGAATTTTCTCCCCAGCATTCATGGGATCTTCGCTGACTATCCTTGTTTTAAGGTTGGTTTCTGGAAAACTGTGGGGAAACTCTGTATAAGTGAAGCTTGCTAGCTGGGGCATCTGGCCTGATGGTTTTCTGAAGCGTGGCTGTTTACTTGTGGTGGTGGCAAAGACACTGCTACACTGTGTGTGTGTGTGTGTGTGTGTGTGTGTGTGTGTGTGTGTGTGTATGTCTTGAAGTAGGTAGACTTTAAACATGTGTGTAAGAGAGTACCTCATGTTTGTGGACATCCATGTGCTCAAAACCAGAGGGATCTTATTTGAATTTCTGTGGGGGGAGAATCGCAAGGTTGATGGTAGAGGAGGGGCAGTTCACAGGCTTCATGGAGTGGAGGACTGGGCCAGGGATTTCATTAGCTCTTCAACACCTTTGACTCATTTTCCTTTCTGCTGTGCCCCCCCCCCCAATTCCCGAGGCTTCCTGGGACCCTGGGGAGAGTGAGCAGCCTGCTGCTGGAATGACTTAGAAGTCACATTCTGGTGCTCCCAGTAAGGGACAATTTGTCCATGAATTCACCGGTGGCTTAACACTTCTTTGTGGGGTTTAATGCAACTCAAGACTCCCATTACTGGTGTGTGTGTGTGTGTGTGTCTGTATACAAACAGGCTCATGCTTTGTCAGGGAGCTTGGGTTTAATTTACCATTTAAAATGACAGGAGGAGAATGATGTCTGCGTGCATGACCTCCCCGTCAGCACCTTCAGCAGCACTTGGGAATTTGCTAGACAGACAAGTGTTCAGCTGGACTGAAGACTTTCCTAATCATAAACTCTCAGGTTGGGAGTCTAGTCATTTGCATTTTATTCTTATTTATCTTTAAAATATTTTATTTATTTATTATTTATTTGAGAGGGATAGGAGAAAGAGAGGGGGAAAGAGAGAGAGAGAGAGAACCCCACATGGATGCTATGGTATACAGAGCACAATTTCAGAAGTCAGCTCTCTCCTTCTGCCCTATGGGCTTCTGGGCATTACACTCAGGTCTCCAGGTTTGTGGCAAAGCACTTTACTTACCCACTGAGCTATCTCACTGGCCAGCGATCTGCATTTTAAGAAGACTTTTTGATGGTTCGAATAAATTCCAACCCTTGAGAAACACCGCAGGGGGGCTGAGCAAAGCTTTCCCCACCAGCCCAGGGGCTCCGTGAGGAGTGCGGCCCCCCTTTAGCCACAGTGGTTCTTGGAGAAGGGCCGCGGCAGGACTTACCACGTATCTGTTTTAGAAGTAAATATTCCTTCCATGAAGGCCTCGGGGGGCATCCATTTCACCGGCAGCATGGCGCACCCTCCCTTTCTGTAGTAGCTGGCTCTGTGGAGAAGAAGAAAATGCCAAGCTTGAATGTGGAGACGCCTCCGGAACAGAAATGGTGCCGGGAAGCCCGACCAAGGGGCAACGGCACAGCCTCCCCACATAGGAACTGAAGTCAAAGACGGCTTGTTGGCAGGTTGGGAGGAGCGCCAGGGAACAAAGATCATCTAGTTAAGAATCTTGATGTCATTTTAACGGCCCACTGGAGGCACAGCAGAAAAAGATCTATGCAGCTGTTTAGCTCTCCCTGGTTGGGCTTTGTTTATGATAACTCACCAAGAATAACATGACTCCAACCTTATCAGTGCAGCGTGTTCCTGATGACCCGGGGTAGTGCAAGATCTAAATGGGAGGTCTGGGAAGGCGCCTGCGTCTTATCCATTTTGGATCCTCTGTGGTCCTTACACAGGTCACTGTGGGCACTGGCGAGTAAGCTAGGCAGCTGACCGGAGGCTGCCTCCCATACCACACCCGGACGGGAAGACAGCAGGCCGGCCATGAAGCCGACTTAAAAATAGAGATGAATTAATGCTTTGTTTTTCATCAGTAATGTCATTAATGCAACTTGCTAATAAGAACTAATAAATTAACTCATCTCCACGCTCAGCCTGTTCCACAGCTAGCCTGGTGTTCTGCGTCTGCGTATGTGACGGGAGGCAGCTTCCCACCAGCTGTCTATATTAATTAATTACTTCAATAAACATGGACAGAGCATTAGTATGTATCAGGTATTCTGCCATGGGCTGAGGACATAAATAAATCATGGTCTCTCTCTCTCTCTCTTACTCTCTCCCAAGGATTTAGCTGAGTGGAAGAAACACATCTGCAGTGGTAGCTGTCACCTCACAGAAGACGATGGAATAGGCACAGATTTCATTGACGTGGATGAGGCTGCTTTGTGGTACGTGAGACCAGGTTGGAGGCAGGTCAGGTGTCACAGAGACTGATGGAGCTGGCCAGGAGGCAAGGAGCTTTCTCCAAAGATCGCTCCTAACTCTGAAGTTGACAAGTTTGAGAAATGATGGTACTATGTCTGGAACTGTAAAGAGCAAAGATGGCCGAAGTCTGTATGTCACTAGAAGCCCAGGTGTTGAAGCTTTGGTCACTAGCCTGCATGCTGCTGGGAGGCGGCAGAACCTTTAGGAGGCGGGGCTTAGCAGAAGCCAGCGAGCTCATTCAGGGGCATGCTCTTGACCACAGCCCAGTCCTCTGTCTATCTGTTTTTGCTTTCTGGCCACCATGAGCTAGACATGGTGTCACATGCTCTTGTAGCAATGTTCTGGACTGTTATAGACCCACCAGGACCAAACAAGCACGCACTCAACCCTGAAACCAGGAACCAAGATAATAAACCTGTCATAGTTGGGCACAGGTATCCACTTGACAGTGAGGGTTTGAGCTCTGGGCACATTTGTGGAGAATTAGTGGTTGGGTTAAGCCCAGAGCAAACTTGCAGGAGATTGTCTAGCTGATGGAGAGAGCCTAGACTATGGTAATAAAATACTGGGAGTCAGTTGAGGAAGTTGGCGTCCTTGTGACATGCAGGTCTGGTTGAGAGAACTGGCTTCCTTCTGTCCATTTGACCAGACATGCTGGTCTGGCAAATAAGGATCGTCCCTCTCTCAGCCATTACATAGAGATGGTATGGCCAGTTCCCTCAGCCCTGATGCTCTCCTGTCAAGCTAGACTACAGACTGTAACCAGACTATCAGTAAGAAAATAAACCCCTTGTTCCCTTAAGCTATTTGATTGTCATTTATCAGCAACCAAGCATGCTGACTGCAACAAAACCTTTCCTTCCTTGTAAGTTGATCTAGCTCAGGTACTTGTTGCAGAGATGGAAAGCTGACCTATCAGAGAACTGTCAGATCAGAGGCCCCGATACAGAAAGAGGAGCTGGGTAGCATGCTGCGCTATTGTACTTGAAACTCGAGGCTTCTCTTTCGAGAAGATACAGAGAAGTGGGCTGGAGCTTGCAGGGGATGGTAAAAGACCAAGTGGAGGATGAAGATACAGAGGTCATGTAGTGGGTCATGTAGTGACAGCAGCGGTCGTCACTAACTCATTCCTCTGTGTGCCTGGGTCCCCTGTACAGCATCCGCACTCAGGGCCTCAAGGTATCTGATCTCCCCACTCATTCTTCCCTGTTCCTGCCTCACCTCTGTGGGTGCAAAGGTCAGACTTGCTCGGCTTCTGCAGCAAGTCATCGATGTAAACAATTAGAAAAACAATTAGAAAAAGACACCGCAAGGAAGAGACGGGAGTAAATGCATCAGAAACATTATTTTTAATTAAAAGCCATTTATTATTATTATTGTTATCATTTTTTATTTTTATTGACATCTGCAGTGATTTTATTGATATCTGAAACAAGACCCAGGGGCCATGTTACATGCATGATGAGCACTCTACCACGGAGCTGTGTGACAACTCTTTGTCATAATTTTTATGTAGCCTTGAGAATATGACAGTGTGAAAGCAAAGAAGCAAGCTAAGGACTTTTGGTTTTCAGCTATATTTCTATATTCCCCTGTGTGGGCAAGGTCCAGAGCCCTGTCTGTCGTATGGATCTTGAACCGGGGGTGACGGATATCTCAACATCTACTTAGAATTCCTAAGTGCTGAGGGGAATGGTTGAATAAGACATAGAATTCACTTTGAAGCTTTTCTATACTAAGGGTCCAAGTTATCCTGTATATTAGAATGTGCTGGATTAGAAGGTTAGAACCAGAGAGACAAGAAGGAGAAAACTGGTTTCAAGTCCTGCTGAGAATTAGATCCTCAGGCCTGGGCACTAATGAAAGGAATCTGCTAAAATTTCATGAAGTTGACAGGAAGCAAATGGCAGGAACTTTCTGGTTCAAGCAACTGCCGGTCACTTGTTTGAGAGGATTAGATAATGGTGGAGGCAGATTTTAATATGTGCGTGTGTATGGGGGGTAGGGGGAGAACAGTACACACACTCACCTGTAGATGTCTCTGGCCATCCCAAAGTCCCCAATCTTTGCTATTCTTCCAGTTCCAGAACAGGTCAGGAGACAGTTTCTGGCAGCAATGTCCCTGGGGGAAAGAAAGAAAAGCTGTTTTTTAATATTGTGCTCACAATGTAAGAGGCCCATCACGAAGACTCTCACTTTTGATATGAAGTTCCAACGGTTCTCCCCTTTGCCCTGTATTTTCTTTGCTATGTCACATTCCATTGGGAAAGACATGGCAGAAGTCCATTCCAGGCTCCAGGGAAATGGGAAAGGATTATGGGAAATGATGATGCAGCTTAATGAGACGGTGGTAGTGAATGCTAATACAAACCAGGATTTACTGGCCTTCAGTTGCTAGACATCGTTCTAGGAGCTTCTGGTCTAATTCTCATGACAACCATGCAAGACGCTGGACGCTACAGTTGTCCCCATTCTTTAGTTGACAGCATAAGCTTACACAGATAATTTGAGTGTATGAGAAATGCTGTATGGCTTTAAGCTGTTGTTATACATAGACTATGATTTAGGGTTTTGCCAGAAGTTTGAAGAAATGTTTTAGAACAGCATGACTTCCATGATAACAAATTCAAATGCACTAAGATATTCCCAGGCATTTCCAGTTTCTTCCTTAATAGCTGGCACGGTTCCATCTGCATGATTTTGTCTAGAGGCTTTGCTAAGCAGCTGGTGTGTTAGCGTGGTCTGTTACTGAGCTCCTCGTGGCCCATTTCCTGCAGCAAGTCTCTGAGGCACCCTCTGGAACCTTCCAAGACGTGTCCACTTTGACTGCGTCCCCATGGACATTTGTGTGGGAAACAAGCCCCAGTCAGAAGTCTGAAATGGGATGCTAATTATATTAAAGTCCCATGCAGGAAAAAAAAAAAACCAAGAAGTACTTTAGGGGGTACAGATGGTATTCTCATGTTTTCAACTGGCTTTGAAGGTTCTTTTCCTTGGTTGAGGAAGAATGTGGAGATTAAAAACTGGCTAAGGCAATGTTTAAAAACTGGGAAATTGGGGATGGCAGTGCGTGGCGGAGCTCTCCGTACTGCAGTGGCTAAAGCAGGAGGATCTAAGTTTGAGGCCAGTCTGGGCTACAGAGCAAGTTCTAGGTCAGCCTGGACTACATATTGAGACCCTGTCTCAAAAGATAAGAAAAACTGAATGGCAGCACCTTTAAAAATGGTACTTGGGGTGGGGAAAATGGTTTAAGATTCCATTGGGCTGGGGCAAGAGATGGATGTTCGGAAGGTTTAAATGGAATTTTGAGGGCTGGTGGAACATAAAATGACAAAAGCGAGCCACGAAAGCATAAAACAAATGACATCAAGACAAAGAAAAACAGCTGGCCATTAATTCTGAAGAGAAATGGAGAAAAGTAAATTGGGAACAATAGTTACAGCTCCAGCAGTGTTCTACACGGATATACCTAAAGTGCTTAGACAAATGATCGTGAATGTAATGATAAGGAATTCAATGGAAGACCTTAGAACACAATGAGAATTGGGCTGGTAGCTAATTCTTGAAATTGCAGTAAACTATGTCCAAAGGCAACGTATTTAGTGGAAAAAAGGGAGTACATAGCTCTGAGGAGGAAGTTTGGTTCTGAGGTCGAAGACTGTATGTGCTTGAAACCATGAATTTGAAAGGTAGATCCAGGGCAGTGGGGATTTCTGAGCATTCCTTGAACCCGGCTGATTCCTTGTTCCTCTGTCTGGTGGAGTCAATGAACTTCAGACTCCAGGAGGGACCCTTTCTTCCAAAATAAAGCGAAAGTGATGGAAGAGGACACCTTGATGTAAGCCTCTGTTCTCCACATATGCACCTGCATGCACGCATGCGTGCACACGCACGCGCGCACACACACACACACACACACACACACATACTTTTAAAAAGGCAAAAATAGCACCCTGGGAACTAGTTCTGACACCAAGGAAGCTGTTCTGGATGCGGAAGTGGAGGGAATCATGAAAGAATGCTACCCTGCTCTCCTCTGTTTCAGAGCATGAGACATGCTAAGGAAGCAGGTTTGGAACTTGGGGAAAGATGGAAATGGTCCCTCAATCAGAGACTCTATGCAGTGGGCTGACCATGGGAGGAGATGCCAACATCAAAGCCCTCTCCACAAGAAGCAAGCAGACATCTGAAGTCACCTCTCTGATGAATCTAGACTTAATAGTCCTGGATCGAAGATGGGGCTCTAACCAAGGATACCTCTGAAGGAGCAGAAATTACTGAGAAACATTAGAGCTAGTGCTGGGATTTATGTAAACTTCTGGGCACAACGAACAGGACAGAATCAGAAGGGAGAAGCTCTTCAAAGCATCGCTGGCTGTGGATGAGGGCACAGAGGCTGCCCCAGCAATTCTCCTGTTATTTCTGTGAAGCTGAATGAAAGGCGTGAGGCTCAAAGGAAGGACCAAAGACCAACGCGATGGAGTGGCAGCGAACTGAGAAGGGGTTAAGAGCTGCTTCCACCTCGCTTTTGACTTTGAGAACTTGACGCATCTACTTTCGGACTTCTGGTTTCCCAGTTGAGCAGGAAAAAAACACGGCTTGTCAAACATTCACGCACTTTCCTGCTTTTCCCATTGTCTACTTTGTGCGTACATATTCTAACGCCTTAAACCCGTCAAAGATGTGGGTTAATAAATAATGGTGAGTTCACCAGGCTATTATTTACTGAATTAAAGTCAAATCATTACGGGGAGCTTCGCAAAGAGCCTGATGATACATTTTACTGTGCAGATTTGAGATTAAGCTGTCATTAGCGCCCACAAGAGAAGCGCCCCATGATGTTTACTGCATTCGTGTGGGTATGATGCCTCTGTCCAAGCAGCGCTTAAACACGAGGATCATGGACAGCAGAAGAAATGACACAAAAAGTGAAGGCAATAACTATTATTACATTTCATGTCAGAGTGGTCCAGAAAAAATTATCCAGCCAATATTTATTATCCCACGGTATCCTGGAAATACAAGGATGAAGGAGGGAAGAGGGTCTTTGTCTTTGAGTTAACTTCTGTCATCTATGTGAAAATACAAACTCCTTTTACTTCTCATAAGCAGCTTGGTTTCCTTTGTGTGTGTGTGTGTGTGTGTGTGTGTGTGTGTGTGTGTGTGTGTACAAGAGAGCTTGTACTCCAGTGTGTGTACCTGTGCAGGCCAAGGTTGACATCAGGGATCATCCTGGATTGCTCTACCTCCTTATTATTTTGCTCTGGGGTTTCCTAGGTTCTGCCTTCCAGGAACTTCTGGCCACTACCATTTCTGCCTAACATTTTTACGTGGGCTCTGAGGATCTGAACTCAGGTCTTTTTGCTTGCGAGGCAAAGACTTTACTCTTTGAGCTATCTCCTCGGCCCAGCATCTATGCTTCTGCACAACTTGAATGTTCCGACAGATACAGGCAGGAAGTTCTCACTTGCCCTCCTCCCTCAGCATGATTTTAGGATGCCTGCCTCACACATGAGCAGGAGAAGTCCTGGGGACACGTTTCCTTTCCAAGATGGGGGTAGGAGATTTGACCCTTCAGACAAGCAAGGAATCGTCCAGAAGGCTGCAAGCCGAGCAAGACCGCTGACTCACCGGTGGATGAAGTGGTTTTCCTCCAGATACTGGCAGCCACAGGCAATGTCCCGAGCCACATGCAGAAGATCCAGCATGGCCAGGGAGGAGGGCTGGTTCTGTGGGGAGACAACAGATCTGCTTGACCAGGCGAGAGGCTCCCTCGGGACAGAGGAAGGTTCGAAACGGGCTTGTGCTTGTGCGTAAGCTGAGCTCAGTCACGCCCTCCCACCAGGGTCTTGGCCCTTTACAAACCAGTGGCCCGGCTGCACCGCAGGTCCAGCAATCTATCTTTCAGTGCAGGCTGAACTTTATGCATTTGGAAGTCCCCTGGGGTGTTTTAATGTACCGCACGGGCTGGGGAAGTACAAGCCATAGGAACTAGCATGGGGGGGCATCCTTTGTCTGCGCACCCTTCTATCTCAGCTTTACTGAACACAGGCATGACCTATGTTGATAAACAAGCCCAGGAGGAGAACAACAGAGAATGAGGCTGCTTTTGAAATCTACTGAAATGTTGTATGTTAATTTTGTTCAAGGAGATTTGGCCCCCATGTGGATTAAATAAAAGAGAAGCTTTTGGAAAATACCAGGTGGTTAAGAGCAATGTTGTGGGCGCCTCCCTTTTGGGCTCTGGGGCTGTGCCCAAGGTGACAACCCCTCTTGCTCTAAGTCCCCGAGAAGGACAACAACACATCACTAGCCAGGGCTATATCCGTTTTCTCGCATCGGCCTGTGTTTATTTTACTGTGTCTCCAGGTGAACTTTGAGGTCTCTAAGAGCCAGTTTCTGGACATGGAAACCATCAGGTGACCCCTGAATCTTGTGGAGAGTCAAGCAAATGAATCCAGAGGAGCCCAGGCCTGGAAGCCAGTGAGTCACAGACCTCGAGGTAGAGTTCACCCATTGTCTCTCCGGAGCATGTATAGGTCTCTGTTGAGACCTTCCGCTATCTCCCTGCTTATCCTGTGGGGATTTGCTAGTGACAGCGCCTCTGTCCACTAGAAATCACGTTTTTTCCCCCAGAATCAGCCTCGCACTCGTCTGCATTTTGTGTTCTTGATTTTGGGAGCAGGAAGTTGGTGCCAGATTCTACAGCAAATATGTGACATCACCCTCCTATGCCAAGAGGCGGGCAGGCCAGCTCACCTGGGATGCGTGGCGTGGGTCAGTGTGTTAATTACGTGTGTAGGTATTGACTTAATCATTGAAGGCTGAGCTCTGGGCACATTTCTGAAGAGCTAGTAGTTAAGGCCAGTCCTTGGGCAAGCCGGCAGGAGATGGTCTGATTAGTGGAGAAGATGCAGTGCATAGTGGATGGGATCAATTTGGCATTCTCCAGCGTACTTTGGAAGCCTTGCTGTCTGGCAAGTGAGATTTGTCCCTCTCCGCAGTCCTGTGTTTATGACGTGGCCAGTTCCCTAGGCTTCCGGTGTTGGTACGAGCTCTCCTGCCAAGATGGACTAAGACCTATCCGAGAATAGTAAGAAAGACTACAACCCCCTTGTTCCCCTGAACCGTTCCGTAGTGGATTTATCGGCAACATGAAGGCAAGCTGTAAGGGTCACACGGCTGCATTCCTGCATGACCACAGGAATACAGCCCAGCTGTCACTCACCGGGCGGGGGCGTGTCTCCCGGAGGAAGGACTTGAGGTCTCCGCCTGCCATGAGCTCCAGCAATATGAAGCGGGGCAGAGCTTGCAGACTCACGCCGATGCAGCGCACGATGTTCTGGTGGTTGAACTTGCTGCAGGGCAGAGGGCGCGGCCAGATTTAACAGAGCAACGTCTCATTCGGTGAGAAAAGCAGGCACAAGGTCACAAGGGGACTACGCACTCTGTAGGGGCTGGATAGTTGGGTTCCCCTGCCAAGCCCGAAGTGAACCTCTCAGGGGGAGCAAATGGATAGACAGACAAGCCTGGCAGGAGTAGAATTAGCAGGAGAAAGTTCTTGGAGTGATAAGGGGTGTGTGTGTGTGTGTGTGTGTGTGTGTGTGTGTGTGTGTGTGTGTAGCGGCCAGGTTCCTTTCTCAGATGTTGCCACTTATGCTTGAGTTCTGAGTATACTGTGCCCAGGCCAGCCGTTCCTGCTGTCTCAGGCTAAAGTTGAAAGGGACAGCATGCGACTCGCTACACGACAGCAGGTAAAAGAGAGCCAGGAGGAAGGATGATTCCCTGGCGCTTGCTGTTTCCTGTGCACGCCTCATAAGAAAGAACTGAGTTGGAGTAAGAGGTACTGATATTTGGGTTTTCTTGTTTTATTACGACATATGTGGCAGCAGATTAGGAAAAATCTATATGTATACACACATACAATGTACATGCACACATTGAAAGACTGGGTGATTAAATATCAAAATACAATTATTAATTATTGCATAATTCAGCTCTTCTTCCATGTAATCATATACTTTCCAGGTTTTATTCAATAGTCATGCATTAAATGGATAATCAGAAAACAAATGCTATTTTTAAAACAAGGTGTTATCCTGCTCATGTTTCTTCCTGGGGACTCCAGAACACAACGGTGCACATCACACATATCACTGGAGGTGTCAAGATATAATGGGGGGCTGTGAACCGCTACCAGGTCTTGTGGTTAAGTAATCTACTTCCTACCTAAGGGACCTACTGTCAGCACAGATACCCCCAAGAAGCCTCAGCACTGAGGTCTTGAGCTCCTGTCTAGGCCTGAGACATGGGTTGGATTGTGTGGGTGGGCTGAGAGTTGGGTAGAGCAATCTTCCATCTTCCATTCTGTTGGGGTTCCCTTCCTTTCCTCCCAGTCTGTGAGCTGGGCAAATGACCTCCGTTTTGGAAGAAGAGTCACTTTGAGGGCGATCATACCTTCTAAAGTCAAGCAAAATGAGTATGTTCTGGTTCTTAAGTGAGGAACCAGTGGTTGACCCAGCTTGCAGGCAGAGCATTATCAACTGTCAAGTAGATCATTAGTTTAAATGGGTAACTTCTGAAGTAATCACTGGGAGTTGTTCCTCTCCAGGGAATTGGGGGGGGGGATGCTGAGGACAATGACACCATTTTCCCTGGAGACATCTCACAGCAGCCTATCCGAGTTCATCGCAGGGGTGGGCGGCAGGCTGGTCCGCAGCTTTACCTGATGATCAAGGCTTCCATGAGGAAATCCAACTCATCTTGTTCTGAGCACACCTCCGGCAGCGTCTGGGCACAGAGAGGAAAGGGTGGGTGGGTGGGAAGGAGGGGGTGGTTGTGAGTTGAGAGGGATAGAGGGATCTTAGGCCAAGGTCAGGCTCGAGGGGGAGGCACCTCTTACCTTTACAGCCACTTGCAGGGGACTGGGGTCATTGGGCATTCCAGACACCTGGCCTTCATACACCTCCCCGAACGCACCGTGACCCAGACCCCTGCACCAAAGACAAGGACCACACATGGTTACATGTGCAGCAGTGAGAGGCAGTTGGGGTGTCTGTCCAAGGATTGTGCCAAGGTATGCACATGATAGGTCAGGCTGACATAGACATTCTACTTGGCGTTACTAAGCTTTTATCTGAAATCTGGTGAGGAAGGGTCTTCTCTGTTTACACATAGTCTCCCATGGTTCATGGGCTGAACTTAATCCTAGCTATCAAGTATCATGAGTTTGGAAGCTGCTATTTAGAAGCGGAGCCTTTGGGAAGCAATTAGGGTTGATACCATCATTAGGGAGAAGCCCCTATGACTGGATTCTGATTGAATTCAGTCAATGAACATCAAATCTCAACTCTGCCACGACCCCTTTTGTGGGAGAAGGTGACAGTGTTAGATCACTGGCACATCATTGCTGGGGCGCACTGCAGTGGATGAGGGAGGAAATGCTGGGGTGTCCCTGATGCCCAGAGGAGGGGCGTTGGGAGGATAGTGGGGCACTGGGAAGATAGGGGTGTGTGGTCAGGTCTCCAGGACAGGGCGTGTGAATGGATTTGAAGAGGGTCTTGGCTCATTCCATTAAGTTCTTCACTCCCTGCATAAACAGCAGGAGCAGAAGGGGTATTGAAATAAAGCTTCGTCCTCCTAGGGTGTCTCCCCAGGAATGGCCGTCCTTGCCCCTTGTGGAGTCAGTGGTGTGAAATGTCACCCAGCCTCAGGACAGCTGCCGGCCACTCACCGGATGAGGGTGATGTTTTTCCGGGGCACCTCCTTCAGGTCGCTGATGGAGGACGTCTTGCCGGCGAAGCAGTAGTTGGGGTTGTAGTCGGTCATGATGGTCGAGGTGCGCAGCTTACTGAGCTTGTACTCGGGACTCTGCAGCTCCATCTGCATGGCTTGCAGCTCCTGGTGCTTCCGGCGGTACACTGGAGACAGAGGAGATCTGCCATGACAGGGCCTGGACCAGGCATCGAGTCGGCGCAGGCCACGCCTCCTCCAGAACACCTCCCCTCATCTCCATCTTCACCACACTCTTAGCGTTTCTGTCACTCGGTGATGCTCATAACACGACCTTGCGTCCTTCTAAACCGAACACCATTCAAAGCAAGCATAAAGCCGAAAACTCACAGGAAGGGAAGAGATTTTAATCCTATCATTTACCGGTAGACATGTTAGGCTGAGTCCCACAGGAAGCAGACCCAGGACCCAGGATAGGGTTAGACATGGGAAGATTTTACCAGAAGCAACTCTCAAAGTGAAAGTGAGAGGGGCAGACCCAAGACCGGAGGAGGGATGGGACGCCCTGGGGTCTCCCAACAGTAACCTTTGATCTGTTGAACACCCTAGACTTGTCCTAAAGAAATTAACTCATCAAACAAAAATGTACTTTTTGTTTTGCTTCTGACAGAAGGTCTGCCTGTGTGGCTCAGGCTCCCCCCCCAAGCTGACCTTGAACTTGCTGTGACCCTCCTGCCTCAGCCTCCTAAGTGCTGGGGTTACAGACGTGTATTAGCATGTCGGGTTCCTAAACTGGTTTTGAACCTACGGGGGTCTCTCATGGTGGGGTGGGATGCAGCAGGGCGTGATCAGTTTTCTCCTGCAGGCGAGGCTCTCCTAGAGCTAAGGCAAACTCCAGAGCGGCAGAGGGAGATGCTAGCTTCAGCTGTAAGCCCAAACCTCAGCTCAGCCAGCATGGACTCGGTCTTCTGTACTGCACCAACTCTGAGCATGGGGCTCATTATATGCTCGCTGGGGAAAGGGAGAAAGAAGAGGGGACATCTAAAGAGTATCTAAAAGTGAAGGGGTGTCCCTGGGGGAGTGGGGCTGCCCTTAGGAGTCAGCAAAATGAGGACGGAGAATGAACAAGGAGCAGCCGGGCAGGCGGCAGTACTGTCCTGTTCCCGGCTACCCCCGCCTCTCCCTGCAGGTCACGTGGAAAGTCTTGTCCCGAGAACAAGTGGAAAGGCACAAGTCCGGAGGCTCTGTCAGTGAGCTCTGATTAGCCTGTCCCTCTGAAGGATAGCACCATGTAGGAGCACACTGTGTGCTGGCACCTCCAAGTCCAGCATGGACTCCTTTCTCCTGAGGGGTGGGCGCTGCATGCCACGGGGAGCCTTCCCCCCCTGCTGCCTTCATGGCCCTGCCCATCTGTTCTGAGCATCACACGGCCAGCGGGAGCCAGGCTGGTCCATGCGGAGCCTTTGGGTTTGGCTGACAGGCTGCTTTGGAATAGAAGCAGCTTTCGGTTTCTCGGCTGAGGGCATGAGTCTGGCTGGTACAGCAGATACAGAGAACGACCCGAAGCGGGGTCACTGGACCCTAAATAGACATGCGAGCTGAGAGTGAGTCAGGGGCACAGGAAAGACTTCTCAGTCATGTAGGCCACTAAAAGTGCCCAAGTCCCCGAGCTGCTGGGAGGCTACACCCAGGGCAGAGGGGCAACATCAGGGCTCCTTTGCGGAACCACAGCCTGTACGTGTGGGGGGCTTCTGTTTCTGTCTGGCTCTAATTACTACCCCACACAGCCCTGGGTCAGAGCACCGTAGTGTCTCAGACACTAGTTCATCTCAGCCTGACCTCTCTTCCTGCCCCCTCCGGGAGTCCCCGCCTCTGGCATACTCACCGATCATGATGCCGGAGAATGCCAGGACGAGGGCGGCCACCAGGGCAGAGGTCACCACGGAGAGGATCAGCGAGAGGGGCAGGTGGGGCTCCGGAGTGGGCGACACTGGAAGACAGGTCCCGATGGGGGAGGGGGGCAGTGGCTACCACCTGATTCTCCTCTGAGCTGGACCCAAGGCAGAGAAACCACCCTCCCCTCCCCTAGCCCCCAGGCTGACAAGCCATCTGTGCTGCCCTCCCTGGAAGCCTCCTTCCCAAAGAAGGCCCATCCTGGCTTCCTGATCTCCAACAGTAGCTCAGGTGTCAGCTGCACCCAGATAGGATGAGAACCGAAGGGAAGATGGAAAGGACTCGGACACCTGGAGAACTCAGGGAGCTCCAGGCTCTGAGGGTCTCAGGAGGGACACCTCTGGGGCTGGGCTACGTCCTGTGGCCCTGGGGCAGGGCAGGGTCTGGTGAACTACATCCTGACCAGCCCAAACCCTCCGTGAGACTTTTCTTTTCCTCCATGCCACGCTATCTCCCACACCCACCCTTCTTCCCTCCCTCTCTTCCTTCCTTCTTCCTTCTTCCTTCCTTCCTTCTTCCTTCCTTCCTTCCTTCCTTCCTTCCTTCCTTCCTTCCTTCCTTCCTTCCTTCCTTCCTCCCTCCCTCCCTCCCTTCCTCCCTCCCTCCTTTTCTTCCTCCCTCCCTCCCTCTTTCTTTCTTTCCTCTTTCTTCTTTCTCTAACTTGGACCCAGAGTGTTACACATGCAAGACAAGCGCTCTATCGCTTTCTTTGCTTTGAGACGGGTCTTTGAACTCCCTCTGTTTCCCAGGCAGGCCTTGAATTTTTGATCCCTTTGTGGTAGTTTCTCCAGCAACTGGGGCTACAAGCCTGTGTCACCAGGCCTGGCTTGGATGCTACACTTCTGAATGGGCATCGATACCCAAAACCCATACAGGAGAGGTACCCTGATGCGCCTCTCTAGCGTGGGGAGGAGGCACAAAGTTCTATCTGCATGATCAGAACAGATATTCGTTGACTCTAGAGAGGACTAAAAGGCACCACCTTGGAACCTGCACACGAATGGCTGTATCCAGTAAGGAACCCCACTGCGGGAAGTTCAAAGGAAAAGGGCGTGGCTCTGAAACTCCCCAATGCAGGGGAGTGCCTTGGAGTGTCCAGACCCTGTCACCGGGTTTTTGAGTGAAGACAGGGTGGCCGGCCCTTGGTAGAGACGTCAGGGGTTCCCGTCTTGGTTAAGGGACAGGTGTAGATGACTCTAAGACGCCTTCCGACATGATGATGACCCGCCGTCCTAAAGGCTCTTCAGAACCCCAGCGGTAGAGATGGGACACTCACAGAACAGGACTGGGCTTGCTCAGAACCACAGAAACTAACTGCTCACCTCTGTCCCCCACAGCTCCTCGCCATTCCCATCCTCACCCCTTACCAACACAGGAGACGCCGTCCTCGGCCAGCACAGTCCCGTGGTCACAGAAGCAGATGACCTTGTGGCTGTCGGGGTCCAAGTGGCATTCGTCTATTTCACAGTGACTGCAGTTCAGGTAATGCTTGATATTCACCTCCCCGTGGCCCTCCATCACTGGCGACAAGGAGTGAGGGTCGATCAGTCTGGGGCGGACTGTGAAGATCACCCTGTCCTGCCCGGGTCCCCACCTTTGAACTTCAGCTGCTCACTGTGGGCTCTCCACATCCCACTGGAAGCATGTCCCCGTGTAGGAAAGCCTACCTCGGCATCTGGCCAGTGGAGGTCAGACCCGAGTTGTGTACGGCTGAGACCCACATTCAGGATGCGGACTTTTGCTGATGACACGGGTGTTCTATCACTGGTACATTTTCTGGGACATATATGCCTAGTGACCTTCAATCTGCCTTTGTCCAATGCAGCCACACATTCCAACCACCAGAACACACGGTGAGATGAGTCATAGGAAGACTTGTCTGCGAGGATCCCGCAGCCATGGTATAACCCGGACCCACGACAGTAGCCCCGAGGTTCTGGCTTGGAGGGAGGAAATAGCCTAAGAGAGGTTTCATCACCTGTCAGATGGGGTTACCTTTTAAGGCTGGGGTATACAGGATACCCAATGGACTGATGAAAGAAACCCCATCTTCCCCATCCATTTCGGGGTCATTGTTTGAGGCTGCGTTGCCACCTGTTACGAACCAGACAGGGATTGAACCCAAGGAGGCGGTGGGTGCTCCAGTCTCAACACACATGCGCATGAGCAGCATGCAGCGCTGGCTGAAGTGACGGGTCCCCGGGACTCTGGGCAGGGAGTGGGGAGGAGGGAAGGGAGGCTCTGGGCGCAGAGGCTGTACTTGGGAACTGATTCTGTACATGGTGGGTCTATGGGTCACTTTTCCCTCCAGCTCCCCCGAGGAGACTAGACCACCTTGCTGAGGTCCCATAGCACAAAGCCCAGATGGGCAAGAGTGTGGAAAGTTCTAGTCTCTCCTAGCCGGGGTGCATCTTTGGGGCCCTTTCTGGGACCACTGGGATAGCAAACTTGAGAATTTGTCTTCCGGTCCCAAAGGAGCCTCTGAGCCTTCAGGCTCCTGTCCCTCCTTTTATCTGGGGCTGGGTGGGTGATCCTGGGACTCCCCCCGGGCTCTTCCCCCTGCCCACCCAAAGCTTAGGAAATAAGAGCTTGTGTGGTTAACACAAGCATCCCCCTCTGCCTCCCCCCAGCAACAAAGCGAAACACAGACAGGAATATCACAGTGTGTGCATGCAATGTGTCCTAATCTGGGGAAGGGCGGGGCCATCGTTTCTGGCTTCTCAGCTTCACAAGACTCCTCCCAAGACAGCTGGGATCAAGAGCAGGTATTCGCTGAACACCTGGGCCCAGGTGGCTCCTGGGAGGTGTTCCCGACATGGGGACCGCTGCGCTCAGGCAGCTGCTGGGTTGGGCAGGGGTGGGAGAGTGAGGAGCCGGTGAAACTGCGGGCCAGTGCCTTCCATGCTGGCTTGACCAGGCCCCCCAAAAGGGAGCTACGGGGGCTAGGGGAGTCTGGTCTGCAGGGCTGGCAAGTCTTTGTGGTGACCCGGAGAACATTCTGGGAAGCCTGAGCCTGTGTATGCTTGGGATGGGGGCATCTGACCGCTGACCTACGGAAGCCTGGAGGCAGCATGCTGGCTCGGGAGCCAACATCCTACCTGGGGCAGGCCCAAGCTAGGAGGGGGAGGGGAGCGTGCAGTGACGTCAGAGTCTACACTGGGGGTGGGGACGGGGCAGGGAGGTGACAGGGAAGGGGGTGCCTAGGACTAAGAGGGGGGAGGGGTGACACCTTGAACACGAATCATCTTTACCTATATATCCTCCGCCTCCTCCACCTGAGGAGCACCCCCCTCCACCCCCTCCGAAACCCCCTCTTGTCTCCCACCCCCACTTCTTCATGGCCTGGGGGCAGGAATGTCCTCCGGCGGCACCCTCCAGCAAAGACTTTCCGGCCCACAGCAAGGACGTGTTATCATTCCAGCCGCCTCCACCACCTGCAGGAGGGAGGAGAGGAGCCTTCCTGAGGCGCTGGTGGGATGGCAGGGGGACCCGGAGGGTTGGGAGGGGCTGTCCTCAAGGAGGAAGCAGGAGAAGTATGTCACTGGCGTCAGAGAGACTCTTTGGTCACAGCATGTCCCCGTGGAGTGCTTCGTGTCCTGCTTCCTAGCAGGCTTTTCTTGCTCAGAGGCAGGCAGTGGACTCCATTAGGGACCTGGGGACATCTGAAAAAGGCGCCTGATGACTGAACCCCTCCTTCTACGCCTGTAAACCCCAGGAGCACACTAGCTTCTCTTTATGAACTGCTTCCAAATTCTAACAAGAGCTGGGGCCTGCTGTCTTGGAGGCCAACCCTTGAGGGTCTGCAGAAGTCACCCCTAGTTTCCTGCAGGAACCCTGATCCAGGTTCTAGACGGTCCTTGGCTTTTGCTGTTTGGTGACGTAGGGGCTGAACCTCAGTTTTCTCACCTGCAACTTGGAGACCTCCCTCGTGGGGTTGGTGCTAGACTCCACGGACAGGGTGAGTGTGTGGAGCACTCTACAGAGGGGCAGGGGCGGAGACTGTTGAGTTTGAGAGGCAGAATGCCCACCTGCTGGCCGCCTCCCTCACGCTGGGCCCCGCCTGCTTCAGCTGCTCTGGACCCAGAGGCTCAGAGCTGACAGCTGACCAAAAGGAATCTTTTCTTTTGGTCCTTGGGCGTCCAGGGACCCCCTCCCCCTTATTGCCCCATATGACATTTCAACAGACATCTAATCCCCGAACCTCAGTAGATGATGGTGTAGGAGCCTGGAAACCCGAGCTAAAGGAATGGACTTAGAGTAGGTGGTCTGCAGGGGTGGTAAGAGCTAATCTGCAGACAGACCGTGTATGCTTAAAGATGGGATTCCTAGGGGGGTTCCAGGAGAGCGGAGGGCTTTACCTGCGGCTCCGGAATTGCCGTTCAGCCCTAGAACTGAGGAGTTACTCTCCAGTCTCTCTGGGTGGAACGTGTCTGTCTTGGCCCCATAGGCTCTGCCACCACCGCCGGCCGCGATGATCAGGGGCACAGGCGCGCCGTCCTTCATCTGCCCAGGAGAGACAGTCAGTGGAGAGACCAAGCTAGGGATCCACAAGGAGACCACCTGACGGTTTGCAGGACTGAGGGATGGCCACTCCTCTGTGGTGTTTGAGGGCCGCAGATCCGTGACTTAGCAACCACCCTCCCACCAGCTCCTGTATCAGCTGGGGTTCAGGCTGAGAGGCAAACCCGGCAAGCTCTCCATCTGTTTATAGGGTACGGATGAGTCGGGGCGGCTTGTGGAGGCTGCTGTCTCTGTCCTTTCCCTGACATTCCTTGGAGGCCTTGAAAGAAGCAGATCTTTCACCCTCTTTCTCTACTCTTGGGCATCTCTGCTCTGACCTCGTACAAGTTCAAGACTAAGTCCTCGACACTGTTGCGGTGGACGTAGCCAGCGGAGGACCTCACGCTTCATGTTCTAGTCTGGCTCTGCTGCTGTTCAGAAAAACCTAACCTGTCTCAGCACAGAAATTGGCCCAACAGGGGAGCCCTGAAGCAGGGTGGTGAAGAGGCCAGGGTGGTCAACCTGGGCTATGCTTTCTGGGGTGCACAGATCCCCTGACCGCTGGGGTCTCATCTTCTGATCTTTAACTGGGGACAGAGCGAGGCGATGATGTCCTGGACATCTGTCTGAGCGGCCCTCACCTTAAACACATAGGTGGCTCCGCCCCCTCCTCCTCCTCCTCCGGCCCACTCGTGCACACTTCTGTTGGCGCGAATCTCTTCTTCTATCACGTTGTTCTCTCCGATGCAGACTTTCTGGATCAGTTGGTTTGTCTGTAGAAACAAAAAGCACCACATTGGTTTTGCATCTAAACTAGAGGTTACCACTTCCCTGCAGACAGACCGCGTATGCTTAAAGATGGGGTCTGATTACATCTCCTAGGGTATGTGGTTGCACTGAGAATGCACGTACAAGTAATAGTCACTTTGGGTCTTAGGAAAGGGCCACAAAGATAAGAAGAACACAGATGCTATGAAAGGTTGGGAGGAGACTGGTAACCAGGGAAGAGACTGCAGGGGCTGGCTTCTGGGTGGGCTTTGAAATAGGGAGAAGGATTTTTTTTTCCACAGAGAATGGGGAAGTCAGGTCCTTCCAGGACAGTGCATAAGCCATAGGGGAATGAGATGAGCTGGGAACCTGGGGCGGTTAATGGGAAAGGGCTCAAGGGTCTCTTCTCTGGACAAGTTCATCTTAGGATAGATGGTCCAGGGGGGTTGGTTAGACTCCTGTGGGTGCCTAAGAGGGAATGACAGCAACCTTGATGGGGAGAGAGGTAATAAATCAGGGCAGCTATGAGTATTAAACTAACAGCCAGACCATGGTGGGAGGCCCTGGGTATAACCTCATTCCCTTTGAGCACAGAGCCATTGAAGTTTTAGAGAACTTGCATTTCTAAAGCATCATGGGAAGACTAAAAAAATACCGACTAAATGAACAATGACATAACAGAAGAACAACTGCTCTCAGTTCATGTTTGGGAAAGGCTTTCTGCATTTTGGACATCTCGTTCCCCCCAGATAATGTCCCCCTTTCTTATCTCCAGTAATCCCTGGTGCACAACCCCAAATAGAGCTCCCTGGAGACTATGGAGACCATGCAGAAGAGGTGGACCTTCAAATAAGACAGCTGGACTCCATACACACCTTGGGTGACCAGTTCCATGACCCTCCAGTTTCGTGACAGTGCAAGCCAGCCACCTACTACAGTCTTTCATATTAGGGTTAGATGGGGGGGGGTTGCAGTTGAAATGCTATTAGGTTCACTTCTGGGCTCCCACACACTGCTGGCAGGGGCTCAGGATCTGGGAGTCCCTGGGATTGTATCACAGCACTCTGGGATCCCTGAATGAAAAGGGCAGAACCCCAAGAACAGCCGCACCTGCCTGTCGGCCACCGCAGCTCAGATGGATTCTCTCCACATTGGCCTGACCTCGGAGGAAAATGACTTTTCTTTCACTTAATGGAATAAAAGCCAATAAAACATCAAATTTCCATCAAATGCTGCTGCATAACCAGCCAGTGGACAGGGCAATTCATCTCGAGCCGTTCCTTATGCTAACGCATTCAGGAGTGCCGGCAGTGGGTACTAGAGAAATTTCCAGATAAACAGCCCAGATGCAATTTGTTTTATGGCATTTTGGATTTAATGATGGAAATAATTTGACATTCTTTAGAGTAGATTTAGTGTGGATGGAAGACTCGGAATTGCTGATGTAGAGAACTAACAAATCTCTCATGGATAGGTAGCGATGTCCAGGGCTGGAAAAGATTACTAGAACGGTGGCCCGGGATAGGTGAGAGGCTGAGTGTAGGGACAGAGGGAGAGGCCTGGGCTGTCAGATGGACAGAGCAGTAGATATGGGGGGCAGGGCTTTGCTGGGCTGTGGGGGGGGGAGGTACTTCATGTGGCACGAGGGTTTCTCATAGTGAATCAATCCATCCCACAAGACCCTCTTCTAGACCCCTCTCCCCTCCTCCTCCTCTCCTCTGGTTGGCAGCAGAGGGACTCACTCCCTGGGGTGCCTCTTCTGCACACTGCTGGGGTGGGGTGGGGCGAGAGCTGTCTTCAGTTTGCACCGCTCTGGGTACCTCTTTGAAAAAATCAGGGCGCGAGATGCCTAAGAAACGGTCCATTGTCAGCTACCATCTCGCTGACCCAGCAGCTGCCTCTGACTCCCAGGACTCTGCTCCCCTCAAGGTGTTTCCTACTTCCCAGGCTCCTCTGAAGCCCACCCCCACCCCTACATACACTTTGCTAGTTTGCTCTGTTCTGTAAATGTTGGGAATCCCGGGCTCATCCTAGGCGCTCTTCGCTAGCTGTGCCACACCCTAGACAGCCCATGTCAGCTTAATGGTGGCTTAATCTCCCTCCAGGATGTCTTTCCTGAACCCAGTGACCTATCTGTGACTGCCACCTGGCATCCCCCATCTCCCCTTGACTGTCTAGCAGACCTCCACAGTCAGCATGTCTGAAAGTGACCACCTGACTTTGTCCCCAGCCTCCCCTCCCCCTCTCCTTTCCTCCCTCCCTTCCTCCTTTCCTACTTTCCTTCTTCCTTTTCTCTTTTTTCTTTTCTCTTCTCTCCTCTCCCCTCCTCTCCCCTCCTCTCCCCTCCCCTCTCTCCTCCCCTCCCCTCCCTTGTCTCCTCCCCTCCCCTCCCCTCTCCGCCTGTCCCTTCTTCTCCCTTCCCCTCTCCTCTCCTCCCCTCTCCTCTCCTCACATGGCTTCATGTCACTCTTCCATCTCCTGTGTCTGGGATGAATCCTGACATCGCCTCTTGGCCTCATCTCTTTGCTACCTTTTCTTTTGTTCCCCCCCATTCCTCTCAGGCAGGCAGGTTCCCACCTCAGGGACTTGACCTTGACTGGGTCCTTCTTTCCCTGGACGGATCCCCCTATTCTCCGTGTGAACGAAAGTTCCTCATGTGCAGAGGTCCCTCTTGTTCACTGATATGTCCTAAGGTGCTAGGATGGCGGCTGGTGGGCAGTAAGTGCTCATCCCACATGTGTGAAATCAGCTTGGACAAACTGAGAGTCGTCCAGCTCATGCGGTCCACTCCCTGGTATTTTCTGGGGCTTGGGTAATGGAGTTTAACAATGATTTGTTACCTACAGGGCATCTGGGAATTCGAGGAGACATTTCTGGGGGAATCTAAGGCATCAAATGAAGACAGAAATGCTGCTAAAAACCCTACAAAATATAGGGAACTTCTGCTGTGAAATTAATACCTCTGGGGATAAAGCCTGATTTAGAATCATATGCAACCAAATGAGGTCTGGAGGAAACAGGGGAGGCATGTGTGTGTGTGTGTGTGTGTGTGTGTGTGTGTGTGTGTATGTGTGTGTATGTGTGTGTGTGTGTGTGTGTGTGTGTGTGTGTGTGTGTGTGTGTGTATTTTCCAGCTGCTGGAGCTCACTTCATGCACCAGTAACTTGGGGTGACAAGGGACCCAGGAAGAGAGATTTCCGCAGATGTGCAATCGAACCTGCCAAACTGTCAAATTCTTAGACCTACTTCATTCTCTTGAGACTTTCTGCAGACACCACATCTCTAGAGGGAACTGCAGATGGGCAAGGTGCCTGCAGACAGTGTTTCTTCCTCTCCCGAGGACCCAGAAGGAGCGGTGTAGAGTAACCAAAGAACAATTACTTCTCACAGCTCGTCCAAGCACTCCTGTTATGTCTGGTTCCTACCAGCAGAGGGGGCTGCTCTCCGTTCATGGCTGAGAATGGCTTCCTCCTGCCTACTTGGGACCCTCCCTGGGTATCCACAAAGTTTAAGAACAAGTATGTTGATTAATAAAGATGATAAAGGGCAGCAACCTAGAGGAGCAAGTAGATTACAATTGAATTAAAAAAAGACTCGGTCCTGCGAAAAGACATAACTGATTACAATCCAATCAAGTAAAAGTCCCTTGTAGAAGTCAATGCAATCTTTTCTGCTTAGATGAAAGAATTACATTAGCACTCAATAAATTCCTGTGAAAATTACAGCAGCCTGTAATTTAATGACTTAATATATTATAACAGCCTGCAAAGTCCTGATTATAGTTGCTAAATAAAAGTTGGAGTGGAGGCGTTTCTTACATGGAAGGTCGTCCCCATTAGATTTGATCCCAAGCTTTGTCTTAACCCTGAGCGGAAGGGTGGAGGAGGGTAAACTAATGTGTCTCCCCCATTCTGCAGCGCCTGGTGTTTGTTGTGTGGTTCTTTTGTGGAACTGAGCCAGTAGTCCCTGCTGGTCCATCTGTCCTCCTAGGATTCTGGAACGTTCCTTGGGAAATTAACTGGCACCCGGCTCCCTGCCTGGAACCCTGTGCTTCAGGTGAGGCAGCACCGGGGCCCAGGCAGGATCCTTGTCTTCCTGGGTGCTGAGTTCTTGCCAGGGCTGCCAGGGCCAGACAGCCGGGTGTTCAGTATTTGCAGGTGAGGTTGTTTGTTTGTTTGTTTGTTTGTGTGTTTTTGAGGTTGGCAGTCTCATTCTTCTGGGCGTTCTCAGCTGCTGCTGCTGGACTTCTTTGGACAGCTGGACGCCCACCCCAGTGGGGTCAGAAACACAGCGCCAGGCTAGCCTGTCTCTGAGCTCACCGAGTTCAGTGATGTACTTTAAGTAGGGAGGGAGGAAAAGACCACAGAAACCCAGGTACCAGTGAGTGCAGAGCACAGTGGAAATAGGGGCGCCGGGATCTGGGCCTCTTGCTAAGTGACAGTGGAGAAGTGAAGGAACTCTGTGGTCCCCCTTTTCCTCACGTGTGCAATGGGAGTGTCACAGGTTGAATCTGAGGTGTCCCCCACGGGCTCATGTTTTAAACACTCGTTCCTCAGCTGTCGGGGCTCTTTTGGGAGGTTCTGCGATGCTTTGAGGAGGAGGGGCTTAGCTGGCAGACGTACGTCTCGGTGCACAGGCCATTTTACCCACCCTGGCTCCTGCCTCTCTCTCGGCTGCTTCCTAAACCACTGCCACGGAGGGGTCTCTACCACAGGCTTCCGCTGCCATGGATTCCACCACGCCTTCCCCACCACGATGGACTGAAACCCTCTGAAACGGTGAGCCAAAATTCATCTTTCTTCTCAGAGGTTGTTTCTGTCAGGTTATTTCGCCAAAGCAACACAAAAGTAACTAACAGGAAATGGGCTGCCTAGTATTTTGACTCTCTGAGTTTTTCAATTTTTTAGTGTGTGTGTGTGTGTGTGTGTGTGTGTGTGTGTGTGTAGGTGCATGTGAATGTAGGAAAGGGCACTGTGTGCGCCCGTAGAGGAGCAAGGGTGACTTCAGATGTCTTCCTGGATTGTTCTACCTCCTAGTATAGTTGCTTTGCTCTGTGTGTTACCAGGCTCTGCCTTCCAGAGCAGGAATCACAGGTTGCCACCATATTCCCCCGGCATTTTTCCATAGGATCTGGGAGTTGAACTCAGGGCCTTTTCTTTGTAAGGCAAAGACTTAATCTCTGAGCCATCTTTCCAGTCCCTTGTTTTTAATTGTATACAAAAAAAATTTATGAAAATTTTTTTCTTAACTTTTTTTGATAGGGGGTCCTCACATATCTCAGACTTATCTTGAATTTATTATATAACATTGAACTTCTGATCCTTCTGTCCCCATCTCTCAAGAGGGCTGGGATTAGAGATATATATACCCACATGCCCACTTTACATGGCTTTGGGAATTAATTCCAGGGGTTTGTATAAGCTAGACAAGCACTCAAACACCTGGACCATAGTTCACCCCTGAAAACATCCCTGATATTTTAAAACTTTATTATTATGGTGTGTGTGTGTGTGTGTGTGTGTGTGTGTGTGTGTTTGTGTGTGACTTCGTGGGGTCAATTCTCTCTGTCTGCCTCTACATAGGTTCTTGGGATTGAACCCAGGTCATCAGGCTAAAGCCATAAGCATCTTTATCCACTGAGCTATCTTGCTGGATAGAAAAATAACTAATTTTGTGACAATTCCAGACATCTTTGAAAAAGCATACTCAACCCAGCTTCCTCCTCAGAAGTAACCACGGTCACGTGCATCTTTCAGAACTTTTCCTGTGCCTTTACGAATCTCTGTGTGTGGCTGTAAGTCTGTGACTTTTCACTAGTCAGAATATAATTACAGACCTCAGGACGCCGGCCAGGGAGCTCAGACAGTGGGTGCTGTTGCTTATTTCTGCGAAGAACAACCCCTTTTCAAAAGGATCCAGTGTTCTGACTTGAAGAATCAATCATAAAGCCATAGCTTCAACCTTGTCTCTGTGGGGGTGCAGAACCCCAACAACTCCACACTCCCTATGTCCTCACACATCTCAAGGGTCTTGGGGAAAGAGGGGCATTCGCAGCCGGGACAGTCTTGATGTGTGAGTTCTTAGAAGGAAGGTGTCTCCAAGACAAATGCCTGGGTATAGTGACTGTGGGGGACAGACCCAGCGAAGGGTACTTTAGAATGTGGGGGACAGAATTAGCTCTAGGTACTTAGAAGTGGGGTACAGACCTGGGTCTAGGTACTTTAGAGTGTGGGGGACAGATCCAGCTCTGGATACTTGGTAGTATGGGGAACAGACCTAGCTCTGGGCACTTACACTGGGGCAGGCGTCCTCCCCCTGCTGGCCAACCAGGATGTACAGTGTGTCGTCCTTCTCTAGGTTGAAGATGCCCAGCACAGACACGCCGTGGGACCGCACCATGGTGTTCTTCCCGCCCTTGCCGCCAGCCGCTCCGTAGCCTGAGATGCTGGAACAGGAGAAAGCACGTTGGTTCCCGCTGTGGAGAGGGTTGCAGACAGACCTCCTTTCTGAAAGCCCAGGGCCTCCAGAGTCAAGACCCCTCAGGTCTGAGAGTTCTTGATCCTGAGGCACCGTGAGGCTAAATGTGTGGAAAGTCTCTTCCCACTGAAAGGAGAGGATGGTCAAGTTTAGAGAGGCCAGGGACTTGCTTATCTGTAGAGTCAGGAAAATGAAGGACTGGTTGAGTGTTGAAGAGAGAGGGAGAGGTACAGTGACAGGTAAAGGTAGAAGGAGAAAGAAGAGAAGGAGGAGAAGGAGTTTCAGGGGACAAGGGGGAGGGGGGAATTGGCTGATATCTATTCTGGATCTCCCAGTTCAAATTCAAAGGACCCCTGTGACCTTGGACAAATGCCTTTACCCCTCTGCTCCTCACCTGCACAGTCACAAAAGTAAGAGAATGTACTTCCCGTCCCAGTGTTACGCAATCTAACACAGTGTTAGACGGCGGTGGCTGTACTACAGGCAGTGTAGGTACAATGCAGGTACCAGTAAGGAGCCTTCTTAGCAGTGTGGATGGTGAAGTAGCAGTGATTGACGGCTTCTCTCTACTGTCCCCCACAAAGTCTGGAAACAAGAAAAGTCCATGTGCTGTGATCGAGGCAAACACATTTGTGCGGCCAGACTGTTTATTCCCATCCAGCCATAACTCCTTCTGGAGCATCAGAAGGAGTGTGTGTGAGTGTGTGTTGGGGGGAAGAGTGGCAGGTCTTGAAGATGACTAGCGTGCCGGCTAACAAGCATGTCCTAGAGACGGGCTACTGGGAATAGGGACTTGGGAGGGTTTTCAAATCCCTGTATCCAGATCGAAGGTCCTGAATAAAAAGCCAGAAGCCAGTTTTATCTGCATTGCACAATGGCTCCCACACCAACAGCCTTCATGTTCTGAGCACGTGGGGACCTCTGGGGTCCCAAGTACAGACCGGACCCTTTCTGCGAGGATAAGCCCGGCGATGGGCTACTTGCTAATATCGTAGGTGACAATTTGAGTTCTCCGTGGCGTGCGCGCCGATCCTGTTGTTTGTAGCCTGGTGGCTACTCAGGCACCTGTCTGAGCTTTTCAAATGCTGGAAACGGCATCAGGCTTCATGGAAAAGAGCAGAGCGAGTGGTTACAAGGCCTTATGCAGAAAGTGGGCGACGTTCACAGCTCCGTGCTTTGTTGCTATACCAAACACCCGGCCTAAACAGTTTAGGGGAACAGTGTTCATGCTCCCAATTCCAGGCTGCAGTTCGTTATGGGAAGAGAAGTCGTCATACCAAGCAGGAGCTGTGTGAACTGACCACACCCCATCCAAAGTCAAGAGCTGAGAGGCAAGGTCCCCTGCTGCTTTCTAGCTTGCCCACACTGCCAACCAGCCCTCTCCAGCTCACCCGCCCGGCTAGAGAACGGTCCCACTCACTGCGGGCTGGGTCTTCCCACAGCGATTATGCAATTTCCTTGCCGGTTTAACTAGATAATTCCTCAGAGCTGTGCCTGAAGCTTCAGCTCTCTCACAGGTGCTCTGTGCAAAGAGAAAGCGCACCCGTGAGGGCAGCTATGTGGAAGAGGGAAGGAGAAGAGGCTGTGGGGGTCTCAAGGCTGGCATGGACCATTTCTTACCTGCAGGTCCTCCTGTAGACCAGCCTCTTCCTCAACAAAAGTGGCCAGTGGTGGGTGGTGGTCCCGACCCATGTTTCCCTTGCTAGAGGCTACGCCTTGTGCCCTCTGGCACCCGAGAGGTGTTTGTGGACTTACAAAGACAGGCCTGAGAAGATGCTTCTGCAGGCTGCTTCCTTCCAATGGTCAGAAATGGATAGGAGCGGGGTGGGGATGTGCCTTGGTGGCTCACGTTCGAAGCCCAGGGTTCGTTCCATCCTGCCGCACAGACAGGGAGTGGGGTGGTTCACACCCGTAATCCCAGCACTCGGTGGTAGAGGCAGGGAGATCAGAAGTGCGGACAGAGGAGGTGCACAGAACCCCCAACTCTGCCATGCTCGCTCCTCCAGTTTTCAGACTTGGTCAGGCTGCGTACAAAGGTTATTTCCACCTGAAGATGGGGTTCTCTTGGAAAACTCCCGCTGAAGTCCTCCTCCCGCCTGCTCCCGCTCATGGCTCGGGGGCAAGCTTTCCCCTGTTCACTCCTGTCTGCATCATTTGCATAGTAATTTGCATCAATTTGCATGCATTAGGATTGGTTCTGAAGTCTTTCGCATGTTTAAATTTAGCCAAATTATTATATTTCGGAAGTTGTTTGCTCCCGATTCCGTTTTCTTCCCTGAACCTGCCTTCCATATTTCTCCCGACCCTGGCAGACTCTTTCCAGCTGGGAGACGGTTGGCCAGAGTCCTGAGCTATGAAAGACCCGCTCCTTCAGTCCTCACAGGGCTGGCTGGTCTGAGGCAACTTGCTTGACCTCTGAGCTTCATCTTCCCCTATGCAGGATGACAATAAGGACAAGACCCCGCCCCCCAATTTAGATGGGGAGAAAAAAAATGAAATTGAAAAGGTTGTGGATGCTTAGCCCTCAGCCTAGAAGTCCTCTTCTACAACACAGGTGAAGGAGCTCAGCGCCCTGGCAGGATGCCGCCTAGGGCAGTAGAGCAACAGCGAATGGACAACAGCAGCCAGCCATAAAGCAGAGTGCCTGCCACCTGGCAGGGCTCCCCCAGAATCAGGCCAATCGAATCTCTCCCCATCCTAAGACTTAGGGAACCTCACAAAGAGGGGGCGGTGAGATTGTAAGACCCTAAAGATGGGAAGGTCCACTGCTGGACAAGACATTCCCTTCAAGGCAGGACTGCTGCATCCAGGAACTCACTGCAGTGAGACGTGTCCTTACCAGACCTGCACAATGACTGACACACCAATACGCCTTCATGGACTATCAGGGAACTCAAGCGAGATAAGAACACACAGTGGAAACCTTGAAGACTAGAGCTGGATAAGTAAAGGGAAATGCTCCTATCGGTGGGGTAGCCCAAAGAGAGGCAACTTGGTATGCCACAGAGGCCTGAATCCCCACAAGAGTAGACAAGTTAGAGGGAACCCTGGGGTCTATAAAAGTGGCCAGGCAGGAGGGCGGGAGGGAGTGGGATGGGTTGATGAAGGGAAGGGAGGAAAATGGGAGGGAGGGGGGACAGAGGGAAGCAGGGATAAGTACTCAATATGCTTGTAAAACTAGAAAAATAAATAAATAAAAAAGAAAAGGTTGTGAATTGAGCCAAAGCCAAGGCCAGCTCTGGGCTGAGGCTCCAAAGAGTCCAGTGTGTGAAACTTGGCCTCTGCTGCAGTCCGCCTGCACGGTTGCTGATAAAATCACCATCGAAAGGCTTAAGGGAACAAGGGGTTCATTCTCGTATGATTGTCTGGTTACAGTTCTTGGTCCAGCTTGGCAGGAGAGCTCACACCAACACCAGAGCCGAGGGAACTGGCCATGCCAGACCCATGTAACAGCTGAGAGGGCGACGATCCTTACTTGCCAAACCACCATGTTTGGCCAAGTATACGCAAGGATGGCTCCTTTCTCAAACAGCTCCCTCCATTTTATTCACCTGCCTGGGACTAGTCCCACCCACCATGGACTGGGCCTTCCCCATCTACTAGACAATCTCTTGCAGGTTTGCTATGGACTTACCTACCAATTCTCTACAAATGTGTCTAGAGCTCAAACCCTCAACTATCAAGTTGACATCTATGTCAAACTATGACAGCCTTCCATGTCCACTGTAGCTAAGAATGTGTTTGATGTTTAAAGGGGGAGGCAGCTGCCAGTCTGGACTAATTGCTAGGATCCTAGAAGGACCCCGCTTCTTTGCTAGGTGTGAGTTGGAGGCGCATGTGACACAGAGGCAAAACCAGGGCTTGCCTGCAGACAAATGAGATCCCAGTCCCAATGCGCCACTCAGGTAGAGCCAAAAGCTTGGTGTGGACGGGAGCACTTCCTCCCTCCAGGGACTGAACCTGCACTAGACCATCCCTAAAAGCCACACCGCCTCCTTGCATTTTATGTATGAGATACCTGCTTTTTACTTTGCTGTCCTGGCTCAGTCTTTCTCAATAGCTCTGTGACCTTGGGTAGATTACCTCCCCTCTCCGACTTTTCTGATAACGTGGAAAGAAGGTAACATTTACCTTGATAGATGTGAGAATTAAGAGCTAGAGCTTATCAAGGACAGATGGTATTAGGGTGCAGACTGGGGTTAGGGTGCACACATGTGGGACTCGCCATTCTTGGGAGGTGACTTCTGCCAGGCAGAAAGGGTGATGAGAATGACAGTGCAATCACAGGTGGACCAAGGGACGGTCAGGAAGGGCTGGGGCCAATGCTGTGTGACCCTCCAGAAGTAAGGGACCAGTGAAGCACAGGCCGGCTCCGCCCTGCTGAAGGAGCCTCAGACCCCACCAGTCACACCACCCATCCCACGCCAGAGAAACAGCCACAGCCCGAATCTCCCATGCACTGTCCAGATCCTTGTAAGCAATTTACTTTTGATGGTTGACAAACGACAAGAAATTAATATACCTGCCACTCAAGTGTGGAGAATGACTCACAGTGATGCCAATTTGCTGGAAATTATAAGATAGAGCTTTCCAACGAGTTGATGCTGTAATTTTTTTTTGTTTGGGTTTTGTTTTTCCTCGTCTAAATCCACGTCCCCTGGTCAGAATGAATGTTTATTGGGTTCGCAATTTGTATTATTGACTGGGAGCTACTGTTACCTGCTGTAATTGAATTGGGGATCTTTTTTAAATAAAGAATTAGTAGCAAATCAAGGCGGCTGGCTGTCTGCTGGAACCTGAAAACCCAGCACACCTGGGGTGCGGCAGAGTTGCTCAGGATGAGGTGCATGCTGGGAGAAGGGAGGAGAGACTACCTTGCTCAGAGGAACACAAAACGCTGAGGTTCCTCACCCGGACCCCCCTCCAGATGTGTAACTCACCTGTGCACTTCTCTGGGCTCTGGCTCTAACTCAGTACAGGACCTGGGGGAGGCCCCCCTTCCTTGGAGTGATGCTTCCTCCCCTGTGAGATTGGGGGAGGGGTGGAGAGCTCTGGCCTGTTCACCCTCCAGGGTTATCGGGAGAGCATGTGGGGGTGAGGTCAGCAGGAACTTTCCAATCACTCTGGCCACATAGGTCACTGGGCACCAGCCGGGTCTGCACCCCTTAGCCAACCCTCTTGCCTTGGCATCTGGCTGGCGTGCCTGGAACGCGCAGGCCACGCCTCTCTCTACAGCCCGAAGCTGCGCAGGGATTGGCCCTGCAGAGAAGAGAAGGCAACTTTCCAGGTCACGCGGCATGTGGTGGCGGGAGCCGAACCAAAACTCCTTTCCGCTTGCAGCACATTGATCTTTGACTTTCCCTCCTCCGTGCCCTCTGCAGCGATGACTATCTTTACAATTACTTAGGCAATTCATCATGCCCGTGACATCTCTTCTAGTGTTGTCTAGAACTTGATTGGCACTGTGGACTGTTATTGGATTCCTGTCCCGTAGTCGGCCTTTCCGAAGACTTCAAGGCTTCAGAGTCTCGGGCCTCTCTTTCAGTCCTGCAATTCCTACTTGGTGCTGGGTACTAGGAATTGGACCTACAGCTCGGTGCTGGGCACACAGTAGGGGCTCCACAGCAAGTACCTAACACACAGTAGGGGGCTGTATAGCTCAGTGCTGGGCACTCACAGCTCAGTGCATCCCACTACCCAAGGAACCCTGGCCATCTGTGAGAGGATGAATTATGATGTTGTCCAGATGTGCGTGCTGGTCCCCAAGGTGAAGGTGAGGAAATGAGCGTCACTGATGGAAACCATCAGGATGAGCCATGGCCCAGGTAGGGGCTCCAGCTGGGATCTGGGGGGGTCCTGTGCACGATGTCTGAGGAGCGAGTGGACCACTACCTCAGCCAAAGGCTGTGCTTCACCAACATTTTTATAAATTGTGTGTGTGTGCTGTGGGTAGGACTGAAGACTTGGAAGGAGAAGGAAGAAAGGAAGGAAACAAAGAAGGAAAGCAAGGGATGGAGATAGGAGGCACATCCAAGCCTTAGTCCAAGGCAGGGCCTCTGCCTCTTGGGCATCTCAGGGATGTGTAAGGTTGAGAGGGCGCCCTGGGCCACACCCTCCCTCCTCCCTCCTTCCTCCCTCCTCCCTCTTTCTATCCCTCCCTCTCTTTCCTCTTTTTTCCTTCCATCTCTCTCTCTCTTTTCTTTCCTTTTTTCCCTATCTCCATCCTTCCTCCCTCCCTTCTTCCTCTCCCTCTTCCTCCCTTCCTCCCTTCCTCCCTTCCTCCCTTCCTTTCTTTTCTCCCTCTGTCTCTGTCTCTCTGTCGTCTCTCTCTTTCCTCCATACCGATGGTTGCTGGGGCCTCACATATGCTAGAGGAGTTCTGCAAAGCAAACCCCTATTACCCATCCGACTATTACCACACAGTAGCACTTGAGATCACTGCCTTGAGTAGCATGGGGTCAAGGAGGGGGGAGGGAATGTGTGTTACAAGCACGCTCAGCATTCAGCAGCAAACAATGACAAAAACTCAAGCTGATTTGTGTTTTGATTTTCTCCTTTTGGAATGGAGCTGCCTCTACTCTCTTGAACCCTTCCAAGTGTCTTGCTTCTAAAGAAGCTGGCTCCTTGCGCTTGTTTACAGCGAGGTCATTAATTATCAGACAAGCCAGGGACTGCAAGGTCCTCTTAGTATTTTGGAGAGCTAAGTAGAAACAGCTGTCTGGTTTTCTATCACTGTGAGTAGCAAGACTGCATTGACATAGTGTGGTGCTTCGTGTGGATCTGCAACCTACCACCCGTAACTGTGGCTCGGGTTAATCATACATGGGCAAATGAATTAATGATTACTTAAGAAGCGCAGTTCGTTGGCAGGTCAAATCTTTCAAAACTCAGGGTCCATCTGAAGAAATCTTTGGAAAGAGAAAAGTGAGGAAGTGCTGTGTGCATGGACTGGTCTGTTCTGGGAAATAACCGCCAGCTGCCAGCTCTTCTCTTCTCCAGCCGAATCCTGTGCCCAGCCGAATCCTGTGCCCACAGGCCTGAGCTCCAGCCACGTGCGAGCCTAGTTCTGGCCTTTGTACACCGCTGCCAGGACCCGCCGGCCAGGTGCTGCCTTGCCTCCCTCATTCCCGGAGGAGCTGGAGCCTCGAGCGATGGCATAACTCGAGTATGTCTGGATGTGAACTTGACTGACAGTCCTGGGGGAGTGCAGGCTAATAGGACCCCCTCTCCCGACCGTGGACCTTTGTGAGACAGGCGGCAGGGACTCGGGCAGCTCAGCCTTGGGTCTGGGGGTGGCGGGAGACTATGGCATTGTTGGAGGCTCTTTTCTCCTGCTCTTCTTCCTTCTCCTCCTCCTCCCTCTCTCCATCTTCCTCCCTTTCTCTCTCTTTCATTTTCTCTTCCCTTCCATTTCTTCCTTCTCTTCTTCCTTTCTTCCTTTGTCTTCTTCCTTTCTTTTTTTCTTTGTGTATGTCTGTGCCTGTGTGTATCAGAGGGTGCTGTGGTGTTTGTGGAGGTCCAAGGGTGATTTCAGGAATCATCCTGGATTGCTCTATCTCCTTTTCACTTTGGAGTTTCCCAGACTCCACCTTCCAGGGCCAGAAGTGCAGGCTGTTGCCGCTTCTGTCTGGCCTTTTAACATGGGATCTGGGATCTGAACTCGGGTCCTTCTTGTGAGATTGAGTCATAACCCCTGAACCATCTCTCCTGCCCCTCTTTCTGAGATACGGTCTCACTAAGTAGATTTGAACTCACTCTACAGTCCAGGCTGGTCTTCAACTTGTGTCCTGTCTGCCGCAGTCTCCGGAGCTCCTTCCTATTGCTTTCTGGACCCGCGGGATGCTGCCAGTAGCCTTTGCCACGGTTGGGCCTCCCCTCCCGGGCTCTCTGCAGGGCCGGCGGGGGGGCGAGTGGTCTTCTGTCCATGCTCCTTCCTTGCTCCTCTTACCCTCTGCATGCTTCCAAGGGTCCAGATGTGGGCAGTAACGCAGACAGCACAACCTGAGCCACAGGGCCCCATCTGAATCCCATCTCTGTCACTGACTGGACAGCGGCCAAGCTTCTCTGACTCGTTTCTTCTTCTGAAAGCATGGGGTCTCCGTAGCAACTGCAGCGAGGCCACTGCCCTCACTCCAGAGGCAGGAACACACCTTGGAGACCCTCAGGTAGCTTCACCCCCTTTTCCCCAGGAGTCCTTTCCTCCCTCTCTTCCACATGTGGAGGTTCAGACAGGCAGGAAGGGGAGGCGGCTCACCTGGGACAGCGGGCAGGGGTATCCTTGGAACAGTTTTGGGTGGAGGGGCTGGAGCAGCTTATCTAATTGCAGTGCAACCTCACTAACACATTCCTGTCCAGAAGGCCACTTTAAAAGCACTTAGGTAGCTCAGGAGTTAAAGCGCTTGCCTTTCAAGCAAGAGGACAGGCGTTCATGTAAAATGTCGGGTAGGCATGGCGGCTTGCCTGTAGTTCTAGACTCAGAAGGCAGAAACTAAGCATTTCCCAGAGCAAGCTGGTTAGCCACACCAGCCTATAGGCGAGCTCTGGGTTTGATTAGAGGCTCTGACTCAAAAGCACAAGGTGGAGGAGTGATAGAGGATTTCCAGTACCTACCCTGGGCTTCCAGGACATCCATTCACACCACGAACGAACAACTGTACACACGTGCACACACGTGAACACACATATGTGCATGCATCTCCACCTCTAACACGTGGATAAAGGGGAAGAAAAAGGGAAGGATGAGGAGAAAGAGAAGGAGGAAGAAGAGGAGGGGGAGTACGTAGGGTTTTTGTTGAAGGGCATTTCCCCCAGAGTTGGGCTCTCTGAACGTGTTAGCAGAAAACAGAACCATCCTCGGAGGAAAGAGGGAGGCTGGGGAAGGAAGCGGCTCCTGTGGCCTCAGACCCTGCGTCTGCCCCGCAGCTGCGCCGTGGCCCTGGCCTTTCTCAGACAGCACGGCTGCGCCTGCTGGGCGGACAGACCACACCTCGGGCATGTGAGGATGCAGGCTACACGTGTGCTGGAGCCCCTCCGAGCCTGTCTCCTCTTTCGCAAAGTGATTTCACCTCCATCTCAGAGCCCCCTGGGCGACACACAGACACATCTCAGTCCAGAGTGTGATGCAACGCAGTGGTTCTCAGAGGCTGTATCAGCATCTGCTGGGAACTCGGTGAATCCACACGCCACACTCCAGCCCCCCCTTCAGAGCCACAGAGCCAGCTGCCTTCCCATCCCCCCATCTCACCACGAACTTTGTCCAGTGCCATAGCCTCAAGATGGGACAATGGAGGTGGCCTCCTCTTGCCTCCTTATGAGACTGGGGTTGGGTTTAGGACAGACTTCCATACAAACAGGGAAGCCCAGGAAAGGAGGTTCGAGGTTAGCACTCCTTTTCCTGTGTGTCTTACTTTTGTTTTCCAAACATTGTCGCATGCTTTGCCTCATCTGGACAACATCGAGTGGTATTTAGAGAACAGTGTACCATGATCTCAGTATTAGTAATAATTCCGAAGCTACATGCATATCACCAATAGTCTGTAAGCTTCTCGAGGACAAAGGATGCATCTTCTTTGATGCCAATTTCCGCCTCTGACCTTTACATCCATCCTGCTATGGACCACGCATGCTCTGATACCCTGGGGCCATACGTCTATACTCTGGGGATATGCACCTACACCCTAGGGACATGCGCCTACACCCTGGGGCCATGCGCCTACACCTGGGGACATGCGCCTACACCCTGGGGACATGCACCTACACCTGAGGACATGCGCTTACACCTGGGGACATGCACCTACTCCCTGGGGACATGCGCCTACCCCTGGGGACATGCGCCTACTCCCTGGGGACATGCGCCTACTCCCTGGGGACATGCGCCTATACCCTAGGGACATGCACCTACTCCCTAGGGACATGCACCTACTCCCTGGGGCCATGCGCCTATACCCTGGGAACATGTGCCTACCCCTGGGGACATGCGCCTACGCCCTGGGGACATGCGCCTACACCTGGGGACATGCGCCTACACCTGGGGACATGCGCCTACTCCCTGGGGACATGCGCCTACCCCTGGGAACATGCGCCTACACCCTGGGGCCATGTGCCTACGCCCAGAACGCCACAGCCTCTTTCTCTCCCCTACACATACCTGTAGGTGTCAGTGGCTGGCACTTTCCAAATCTGGACGCCCTTCAAAGGTCCTTCGCTCCCCACTACCACACTGAGGTTGGAGTTCTGGTAGGCATTGTTGCACTGGGCCTGCGTGGGCCCGTGGGGTCCGCTGGCTCCGCAGGTGGTGAACAGCCAGTGAACTAGGGGACAAAATGAGAGGCGGTCAGACACCTGCTGTGGGTCTTCCTGCTCCAAGGCCTCTCTGGGCTGTCTCAGGCTGTCGTCTCCCTGGGTTCAAGCACACATTCCACAGTGACAGCAGGAAACAACGGGCCGCCATTCGGACTGGACCCTTCTGTGGAGAGTCTGCCATAGCCGGACCTGGCTCAGACACCAGGGGAGAGGCAAAGGTGAGAGGACTCGGTCCCTTCAGAATCTTACAGGGCAACCAAGAGGGAAGCAACCGACCTCCACACAGGACAGTACCAGCTGGGGGTGGGGATTCTCAGGAACATCTAAGTAGTGAGGTGCTGTGAGGGGCCTGGCGGGGGGGGTGATATCCCCTTTCAGGAGGGTCAGACACAGGCAGTGCTGAGCACAGTCCTGATGCCCTATGTGTTACCAAGTCCACCATGGTACTGGGCAATCCCAGGTGTTTTTATTTTTTTTTAATGTTTTTTTTTTTTATTCAATTGTGCATGTGTACATATGTATGTGCGTGTGTGTGTGCGTGTGTGTGTGTGTGTGTGTGTGTGTGTGTGTGTGTGTAGAACCACGGACGAATTCGGGAACCACCATGGACGCCTCCACCTCCTTCTGCCCCGGGATTCACAGGCTCCGCCCTACCAGGACCGGAACGCAGGTTGCCCCCGCTTCTGCCTGGCGTCTATACGTGGGATCTGGAATCCGAACTCAGGACCTTCTGCCTGCAAGGCAGAGGCTTAACCCCTGAGCCACCTCTCCAGCCCGATGGTTTATTTTTTTTTTAAATTAATTTATTTTGTCCACTCATATAAACTTAATAGGTACCCCAGTCCTCTCCCTCCCTCTGAGGACCCCCTTGCTCCCCCCCTCCCTCCCTTTCTCCCAGTGCTCCTTCTCCTCACTCCCTGGAGCATCCTTTAGTGTGCACGTCAAACTTCCCTCTGGGCCCTCCTCTCTGATGAGGTGTAAGGACTCAGTAGCACTGCCTAGAGCCCTTTCTTGGGCTCCCCTTTAGTATAGGAACACTACTGTGGCTGTTAATCCTTTGCTTCCAAGGATCCTAGTTCCTGTGATCCATGCTAGACTTTGGGGTGTCAATGCTATGCTGGCTATTGTGCAGGTCATGCAAAGCCCTGTTATGGTTACTTCGGCCCTAACTTGTGTGGAGAATCTTACGTATTGTTGCTCCTTCCCATCTTCAGCTCTTACACTCTTACCGCCCCCTCTTCCCTTCCGCAAATTTCCCTGAGCTTTGAGATGGGGAGAGATTAGGCTGGCCTGGTTCCAGGTGATTAATGTAGGATCTCTGATGTTCTGAATTATGGTTTGTTGTTGTTTTTTCTTTCAGTTTTGCTGTTCCTGCACCGCCCTTGGCTCCCTCCTGATGGGTATTGAATGTGTCCTCCTAGCCAGAGATAAGAGGCTGTTAAAATAGTCTTACTATACGAGTGGATTCAAAGGTAGATGGAATAAGAATAAGAGACTGCGGCAAGGGGGTCACTCTCCCATTTGCAGGACGGTTATATGGTGACCGTTCTAACCCACTCCCAAAGGCTTGGCTGGGAGGGGTTAGAAGAGGAAGTGTCAGACCCATGACCCCACTTTCAGCTCAGGGATGCGGGGAGCAGGATGGTCCCTCCCTAACCATGGATTCAGCTATGAGATCCTTTCCTAGTGACAGGCCTTCAACTGCAGGGCTCAGCCTGTTAACCACGGCCACGTGAGTTTGGAAATGCAATGAGTGTTTTTAAGTTCTCTAGGAAGCGCAGAGCACCAAAATAAAAAAAAAAAAAAACAACTGTCAAATATCCCGTAGTTCTACTACGGGATATTTGACACATACATACACATACGTGTACACATGCACACACGCACAATTGAATAAATAATAAAAAAAAATAGACCCTCCTCACCCAATTCCCCTGTGGTTTGTCCTTGCCCAGTGTTTCCTGGGGTCTTTCTAGGAACACCACAGGGATATGACACACATGCTCCCCATAACCATATTCCCCACTGCCGGGACATCCCCCCTCAATTTCAGCCAGGCTAGGCCTTGGAGGTTGTTCAGATCTGTCCTTGGTCTCAATTTAAACATTATTGCTATTTTGAAAAGCATTTCTGATAAGTGACTTGTACTTAAACTAAATCTCATTTTTCAGATTGCCAAGACCATTTCTCTTTAAGGAGAGATTGAGTCAAATTTCAGCCTCAGATAATGATGGGAGAATTGATTTGAGTGTACATAACCCTATTTGATAAAACATTAAAGTGAGAATTTCTTGAGGACTTTGAACTAATTTAATGATGAAAATGCAAGCAATTAATTCGAGTTGCTAATGGCGAGCAAGCAGACAAGATTACACTGGGTGGGACTAGTAACTGGGCAGGCTGTGGTTGGCTTTTGTGATGCATTAGTCCGGCCATGGGTGGGGGTGGGGGCTGAAGATCTAGTGAGTTCCAATGCGTATAGCTACTGACCACCTAGTACTGAAGGTTGTTTCAATGAGCCTGACAGCTGGTTTTCTGATGTATTTGTCTTGGAGAGAGGGGTAAACCTTAACTCTTCATGGAAGGTTCTTTTTTTTTTGCTTTCAATATAACTTTCCTTTTATTTGGAAGGTTCTTTTTATCTATCTGAACACAGTTTCCTTCTGTAGATCAGGCTGCCTCAATTTCAGGGTAACCCTTTGACTTCAGCCTCTTCAGTGTAGAGATTATAGCACAACCCACCGATCCACCATAGCTAAAAATCATAAAAATCTCCTCCTCACTTCCCCTTCCTTTTCCGGCTTCCTTCCTACTTCCCTCCCGTCTCGCCTCTTCCTCCTTCCTTCCTTCCTTTTCCTCCTTCCTTCTTCCTTCCTTCTTCCTCTCTCTTCCTTCCTTCTTCCTTCCTTCCTTCCTTCCTTCCTTCCTTCCTTCCTCCCTTCCTTCCTTCCCCCTCCCCTCCCCTTCTTTCCCTTTCCTTCCCTTCTCTCCCTTCCCTCCCTTCCCTCCCTCCCCTCCCTTTCCTCCCTCCTTGCCTCCCTCCTAGCTTCCCTTCTCTTCCCTCCCTCCTTCCCTTCTTTTCCCTCCCTAGTAACTTCTAGGCTAATCCTTAGCAATGCTAGAGACTATAAATTGACCCCACCCAGGGCTCGATCTTCTCCTGCTTTCCAAGTTCTCACAGAGGTATTTTAGCAGAGTATGTTTGGCAAGTTGTCCTTTTACACATTCCAGAGCCCAAGTTACACACGTAGGCTTTGTTGGAAGAGTGAAATGGAAAGATGTGTGTGTGTGTGTGTGTGTGTGTGTGTGTGTGTGTGTGTGTGTGTAGTAACAGGAGCTCATTATAAAAAAAGGTTACTTTGCATTGCTTTGAGATTTGTAAGATGCCTGTTTTCAGGGGGCATCTCTGTTGATGTCCACTGCTCAGGAGACCCTCGTCTAGTTCTTGCTTTGGTAAGAGGGGCTGATTGGGTTGGCAGCACAGAGGTGTGGCAATCATTGTTGAGCCCTAACCTCTAAATGTGTGGATCTATCAATAGCTGCTGCTTGGATCCAAACTTTGTGTTGTCACTGACAATGGGATACATTTCCAGGGGAGATTCTGTGAATATGGAATTTAACCTGGGAATTTAACCTCAACACTATGGAGATGAGGTGAGGCCGAGAAGAGAGAAAAATGGAGAAAGGGAATTGAAGACTCCATCCCTCCCATTCTGTCTTCCGTTCTGCATGCCAACCTGTGCCTACTGCAAGCAGCCTGGAGCTGGAGGAGTCTCTTCAACCTAAGGGCGGGAACATGGGCTCCATCTAGTTGTTTCAGTCCTGGAGATCAAAGAATACTTGACTGGTTTTTCCTCAAGAGCACCTAGGCTTGGCCCCTGCCTGAGCATCCAACCTCTGTGGACCCCATTGCCAACTTCAGCCTAGTTTAACTGACGTCGTCACGAGGTTTCCAGACATTTCAAGGGATGCTGGTGACCGTGTCTTAGGCCAGATGGGACATCTTGTAAGACAGGAAGAAGGTTGTGGGCTCTTAGGAAAAACAGTCAAGTATTCTTTGATTTCCAGCACTGAAATAACTAAATGACCCTCCCCCCCAATCCCCATACTCCTGCCCTTAGGCTGCTTGCAGATGGGTTGTTTTCTCACCCCAAAATCTGCCTCTGACCAGCTCTGAGACCTGGTACAGCCAAGCTTCTTAAATTGTGGCGCGTGACTCCCTGTGGGGTTGTGTCGCTGAATGTGAGGATTGTAAAATAATCTGGCAGCAGTGAGGGGTTTCTGAGTGCACAGTGACCACAGATCCATTCAAATCCAAATACACAGCGAATCCGAGATGTTCCTGGCCGCTCTTGCAAGTGCTGCATCTTGTGACTTCTCTACGGCCTTGCCTCTGAGTAGACAATGTGCACACATTGCACCATGCACACCTACTGTGCCACGTGGCGCTAGCAATGTACTGCCAGAAATGCCTTGGTTCAGATTCGAGAAGATTACATGTTATGGGTTATAGCATCTGTATTCAATACTCACGGTTTTCTGGACTTACAAAGCTGAGTGGTTTACTTACTGGAAACAAAGACTTAGTAGATCTCTCTGTTTACATTGCATCAGATGAGTATATCTTTGGATTGTGCTGTGTTAGACAGGAGCATCCTACTCATAAGCATGCAAAATGCTTTCATTTTTAATAACAATGAAACAAGCCTCGTTATGATTTATTATCAGTAAATGTTTGATATTTATACCTATTTTATGGACCTAAATATCGTATTATGTAAAAGTTTCTCAGGAAAAATAGGCTTTGAGCAAACACAGTTTAAGAAGCCTTGGGGAAGAAGTTATAGGACCTCTCTGAGCCCTGAAGTTCTAATCTGAACAAATGAAGATTATCCCACCTAATGTTCAGACTTCCTGTGAAAATTGAAGGATGAACCAAAACCAAGTGCTAAGCACACCATTCGGCGTCAGAGTTGTGCCGAGAAGCTACTTCATAAAGTATGTAGGTTCATGGTCAGCTCCTCACTGTGGGGCACAGATACCCATTCTCAAGATTTATGCCCCTATTCCATAAAGGAAAGACTCTAGGGCCATTTCTCAATAAAGGGACCAGTATTTCCCCAACTCAGTGGACGCATATTACTCTCGGGTGGTTTCTATACACAAAACTTTGTTTTTATTATCGGCAATTTCTGATGGAACGGTCCAAGGAGGAAACTCTTCCTGAAGTAGATTCCATGGGAACAGAGGATTTGCTGTCCCAGCTCTGACCTGTGATTCGTCCAGCCAGAAGTATGCTGCTCCCAGCAGCCTCCGAGGCGTGGAGGTGTTCTGGCTCTTGCGGATGGATCTGACCCTCATAAATCTGACGGGCTTTGTTTGGAATCAATTTATGTTTCCCACCATAAGCACCTCATGGGCTATGAACTCTCTGAGTTTATTGTTCGCCACGCAAGGACCATTGTGTTTCTCGAGTGTGGGCTTGTCTTGTTCAACCTTTGTATCATTGGACCTCTCTGTTCACTGTGGCTGGAATTTCACAGACATTATTGGATGTCACAATAAGATAGGACCTTGGAGATCCACAAACTCAGTGGTTTCCAAGCCATGTGATTCTAGGGCTCGAGAGACTCAGATTCAGTAAGTCCTTGTTAGGAGTGGAGAGGCAGCCCTTATATTATATGAAAACCTTCCTAGTGGACTCTGATACTCCAACAGATTTGCACACTAGTCCTGACCACCTCATTTTCAGAGGAAGGAAAAATGTTCTAGAGAGAGAGAAGTGCCTCTTCTGAGCACATCAGCATTGGAGAAGGAATTGAAATAAAGAATTATGCCTTCTCTCTCCAGGGATCCCCTGGTGACAATCAAGACCTTCCAGCTTTCCATCTTGGAGGCTTCCAGGCTTTGAAGGTTGTCCTTCCACGAGCTCCTCTTTCCCCGTGTCCTCGTCAGGTTCTTCTTTAAGGTTAGAGTTTCCTTGCTGAGATGAGTCCCTCAGAATGGAACTGTGACTTCATATAATGGAGCATTGCTATTCTGCCTTATTCCAAATGTCTCTCCGAAGGTATTTGTTTAGAATTGACTGCAATAATTTTCAGATCCTTGTCTGAGGCGTGGGGTATGTCTCTGAGCCAGCTGACGTTGACTATTATGGGCCTAGGAGGCTTCTACAGAAGGGTTCTGGAACACGGGGTGCTTGGAGAGAGTACTTCAGTTCTAAGCCAAGGTAGGCCAGAACTACAAAAGTGCAAGCAGATGCTAGGTTCAATCGCAACAGCACAAACTATAGAATAGAAGGCATTGAGCATGACCTTGAAGTTCAAAGCAGTCAGGTCCAAGACCTGAGGGGCAAGAAAATGAATAAGAGTGACCCTAGGGAGCAGGAAAAGTCAAGGTGAGCTTTGATCTCCAGATAGAAGCTATTATTTCCTCCTGGGTATGTGCATGGGAGATCTGAACCTTAGACTCCTAAGTGACAGGTCCACTCATGAAGGGGGCAAATATCTGTCAGGATCTATTGCACAAGTAATGTGGGTCAGGCACTGTACTTTCACACATGAATTAAATGCCTTTAAGTTTGCTAAAACTCTGCAGTGTTGAAGGTAGAGCTATTATATTCCCTTTAACGATCAGGAAATTAATGTTTAGAGAAGCCAAGTGCATCATAGAGAGAAAGTGGATAATTGGTCAAGCCAGGAATTCAGCATAGATCTGCCATGATAACTTCAAGGATTACAAAGGGCTGGAGGGACTAGGGAGATTACTCAGTAATGTGTTTGCCTTACAAGCATGCGCGAGTACAAGCCCCAGAACCTGTATGAAAAGGTGAGTTACCCCAGTGCTGTGTGCATAGAGACAGGAAGATCTTTGAAGTTCATTGACCAGCCAATGTAGCCAATTTGATAGTTTCAGGTGCAATGAGGGACTCTATCTAAAAAAAAGTCTCATATGAAATCACATGGAAACCTACTACTATGCAACCAAATTAATAAAGCATAAAAGAGACTCAAAAATAGATGCCCCATAAGGGCAGATGCCAATGGTTCTAGAAATAAAAGGTCATTAAACAAAACTCCAGTGACAGGCATAGGATACCTCTCTAAGGATTGTTTGTCAGTAAGGTCCCAGAGGGAACCCCAAACACACAGGCTCTTCCCAGTCACCTTGGTTACCCACCAGAACTAGTTGATAAGATCCTATTGCTAAAGAAAAACGTGACTTGGAGGCAAAATACAGAGAAATAAAGCCGCACTTCCAGAAGGTTCTACGTGCAAAGTTGTTGGGGAGTAAGAAGCAGCAACATCTTATCTAGCTATGAACTCCAAAGTATTGGGCAAGATATGCCCACTGGTGCAATGGTGGTATGACTGATATGGGGGCAACCAAGAATTCTGAATGGATTTGAGAACCGCAAGAGGGAGTTCATGGCTGGTAATATTAATTCAATTAAAAATCCTTGATGGAGGAGGCCCTGACCTCTACTGGGGAAACTACTCTGGCTCCTTAGTGAAACTGATGGTCAAGTTACTTTGCATGCTGCTGATAAATTCACAACCAAGTGGCTTAAGGGAACAAGGGACTTTATTTGACTTACCTTCTTAGGTACAGTTCCTTGCCCAGCTTGACAGGAGAGCTCATAGGAACACCAGGAGCCTAGGGAACTGGCCACTCTGTATCCACAGGATGACTCAGAGAGGTCCGATCCTCACTTACCAGACCAGCATGTCTGTTCAAGTATACCAAGAATGCCATCTCCTTAACCAGCTCCCTACATCTTACTCACCTGCCAAGGGATTAGTCCTGACCACAGTGGGCTGGACCTTCCCATCAATAAACGATCTTCTGCATGCTTGCTCAGGGTTTAAATCAACCACTAATTCTTTACAAATGTGCCCAGAGATGGACCTTCAATAGTCAAGTTGACACCTGTATCCAATTATGACGACTACTTTCAGTCTCAATCAGAAGCCTCTTTCCAGTAACTAGAGGTAAATGCAGAGCCCCACAAGTGCTCAAAGATGCTGAAAATAAGTGACAGCTCAGTCCTCAGGCATTTACACTGGCCCCTTCAGGTTCAGGATCCATTGTAGGAAAGGGGACAGGGAAAGAAGGTAAGAACCAGAAGACAGGGTAAAGGGCATAGTCTGGCCAGTCATGAACTCATATGTGAATGAGCTCAGCTGTGTTACAGGACCAGCCCAGTCAGGAGTCATCAATAATTGCGAGAGGAGTCCCTGGGACCCTACAATTGCCATTGTGCAAGAGACAACCAAGACTCTGGAGTGAGGAGGCAAGGATCCAATTGTGTTCCCACTGGTGAGCACACTTGACTTCAGCGGATGGCCGCAAGCTCAGGGCCGAGCAGGTGGCCTGGTTAAACTCAGTAGGACACAACATACACCAACAACCCTCCCCCCAAAACCCACAGGCATAGGAGGGAGATATATAGGGAAGAAGGGGGTTGGCTAGCAAGGTTTGGGAGAGAAGTGAGGGGAGCAGGGAGGAGACTAGTCAGAACATACACGATTTACACATGTGAAAATGTCAGGCAGCAATGTATCAAGCAGAGGAAAAAAGAAATAAGGTGGAGAGTGGCTGAGGAAGACGTACAGAAGTGACATCTGACTTCCATGCACTTGTCCCCACATATGCACATGAGTACACTAGCATGTGCATACCACACACACACACACACACACACACACACACACACACACACACATTAAAGAAAAGATCCTGGGCTCACTAGGACACCCCCATAAGTAGAGCATTTCTGAATCTTAGATTTTTTTTCTTTTGAAGCTTCGAGCCTGGGTAGCAATCCAAGCTACAATGGCCACCCCAAGATTGCTGAGGCCCAGACAGGAAGCAGGCCGCTATGAAGGGCCAGGTGAAGAGTCTGGTCAGGGTACTGTGGGGAGTGGACTTTGCTTCCAGAAAGTCCCACAGTGGCCCACCAGTGCCTTATCCCACACAGTGTGGGCTTTGCTGAGTCATGGGAGCCAAGAAGGAACACAGGCGGTCAGGCCAAGGCATCTGATCCCTGCAAGGCTCAGTCAAGGGGGCAGATGTGTACAGACATGACATGATAAGGCACAACTTCGTGTTTGGAAAGATCAAGGTCACAGAGAGTGTCGCTGTAAGGTCACAGAGGGAGGCAGACTGAAGCCTAGCTGCCAATCTGCTGGTGCAAATGTCTCCATATTTTCCCCATGAAGGTCTGTTTTGGTCCCCAAAGCTCTGTGGATGTGCAGGGGGATCAAATGGCCCCCAGGGAAGAGCTGAGATAGAGGGGGAGGGAGGTAGGAAGCCCACTTCTTCTTGTCTTAGATAAAACAAAACAAACAAACAAACAAACAAACAAAATCCCAATTTTATTAAAAGTCATTTGTGGAAGAAATAGATCAGCTTTATCTCATTCTCATACACACCACACACTTGAATTCAAGCACACTTGAATACTCATTCACATTTAGATTGGCTAAAGAACCCACAGACATGAAAACACTGATTGGTTATAGACAGCGGAGTAAAGGAAAATCCATTAAGCGCTGGGTTTCATTTTAAGTATATTGCAGAGCCCTTCAAGAAGAAACAAATCAATTAGTAATATACAGCACAGTGTTTAAAAAAATAGGCTCGACAGCAATTGCACGGGGTTTTATTACTGTTGCTAAACCATCTTATCTGCTCAATTCAGCGCGAGGAGAGAAAGCGCGATGCAAAGGAAAATAAGTTTTCAGCAATCGCCATTAATCACAGCAATGGGGATCTGCCTCAGGTTCCAGGCTGATGTGTTTGGTGCAGAAGAACAGCCCTGGGTGTGTGTGTGGGGGGTAGGGGAGTCATATGTGGGTCACATGTGTTATTTTTGATTGTGATCTGTGGACTATTATTTTACACATAGCCACCAACTGAGTTAAACCTGTGCACACTAAGCTCTTTCATGGCACCCCGGATTTTTGAAAATGAGGCCCAAATCTGAGGTTCCTCCTGTTCACACGTGCATACGACATTCTTTACTTTGATCTGCAAAGCAGAACTCAGTGGTTCTCCTATTAGGGCAAAGTAAAGATAGTGCCTCGTACATTTGTAAACATTGAGGCGTTAAACATCTTTACCACCTGCCTACTCCTTAAACAACAGACAGGTGCTTCTTAATTGTCAGGTAGAATTCATTTGATACTAATGCTATGATTATGATCAACCCCCCCCCCAAAGAGCGCTTTAGACTTATAGCCCTGGTGTGGATTACTATAACAAACATTTTTTTTTAAAGTCCTGGTAAGTCTTATGTTAAGTCACAAAGGCAAAAAAGAAAAGAAGAAAAGAATCCACTCTTTTAAAGATCTCTCTTTTCTGTGCGTACTATCACAACATGAGAATTTCCAACACTGATTGTCATGCTGCCTCTGCATGTTTCCAATAAACCCACCACAAAACAGCTTATGGGAACAAGGAATTTTAATCTAGTTTATGATTGCCTGGTTACAGTCGTTTGTCCAACTTGGCAAGAGAGCTCAGGCCAACACCAGGTATGGACAAGGGAACTGGCCGCAGGAGTCTTGAGAGAGAAGTGAAACTCACTTGCCAGATAAGCATGTCTGGCCAAGTATACTGAAGAATGCCTACTCCCTTCAAAAGCTCCCTCCATCTTTACCTGCCAGGTAAAAGCCCTACCTACCACGGGCCAGCCCTCTCTATCAATTAAATAATCTCTTCCAGCTTTGCTCAGGGCTTAGCTTACTATAAATGCTTCATGACTGTGCCCAGAGTATAAGCCTTCAATTGTCAAGTTGACACCTGTATCTTATTATGACAATGACAAAAAAATTAAGTCTTTTAATGTTAAAATGTCACAGATGTTGAAAAAAAACACACAAAGCATGTGTATGCATATTTAAGTCGTTTTCAATCTAAAGCAAATACTCATTTTAATTGATGGCCTAAATCCATTGGTCTCTCCAACTCAACCCCTCTTTGCTCCTAAAATGAATTATATTCTGGACTATATAATAATCACCACTTGTATTTCTCAAAAGTTTTATCATTCCATTGCTCATTGCTATTATTATTTCTGAGGTATAGGAGATTGATGTATGTTAAAAAAGCATTCTACCACCAAGCTTTATCTCTTCCTTCTCTCCCTTCTAACTTTTTATTTTGAGGCAGAATCTCACTTAAGTTGCCTGGGATGGCTTTGGATTTAGGATCCTTTGCCTGAATTGCCGAAATTACAGGCCTGTGCCATTAGGCACAACTAAATTCTTTTTGAAACCCAACAAGTTTGTCTTTACTTGTTTCTTTAAATCTACAGAATTCTCCTTTACCGTTCCCTTTTTTCAAAGAATTTTTCTTAAATGGAAGAATCTGCACTATTTCACTTGCAGTCCTTTTCGGTCTGGAGTTTGCTGGTTCCACTCCTAAGTGGGGACCAACATTTTCCTCCTGTCCTGCGAATTTCTAGCTAGAACATACCATCTTGCTTTAGACTTTGAGTTGTGCTTTTCCATGGGGAAGGCTGATCACTACATTCTCTCTCTCTCAGTACAAGCTGAAGATCAGTATATAAAAGCCTTTATTTATTTGTTGTTGAAAACTAATGCTATTTTCCTTTGTTTCATTTGCAAGTGGGGATGTATTTATAAAGAGATACTGTCCTTCATTTACAATGGGCTACTCAGTGATAAGAAAGGCAGTAGAAATGTTCAATTCTTTCTTTTTATTTCTAACTTCAAGATATGGAATTGGTTCCTATCATCCTCTGAAGTCACCCAATTAAGTGTTTGCTTATCATTATGAATCCATGCATTTTAATGTATTTTTGATTTTTTAATTAATCACAATCATTATCCTTTGGAAGCCACTGGAGTTCTTTTGATATGACCCAAGAAGACATTTAAAGTCTTGGGCACGGCAAGAACTTCTTCAAAAGGACTACATCAGCTCAGGAAATAATCCTAAGAATTGACAGACGGATGGCACAATGTTTAAAGCTCTGTGCAGTTAAGAAAATCATAGATCAACTCCAGAGAGAACCTATAGAATGGGAGAGAATATCTGCTGACTATGTATATGATTGAGGAGTAGTGTCTAGAATATGCAAGGAATTTAGAAACACTAAAAGTCAGAAACCAAACAACTCAACCAACAAATAGACTAATGGAATGAAAAGGTGGTAGTCAAAGGACGAAGTGTAAATGGCCAAGAAACATGAAGAAAAATATTGGATAGCCTTAGCTCCCAGAGAAATGGAAATCACGACAACATTGAACAACGGTATAGATGCTGATATATGATTCACGCTTCACCGAGAGCTGTGGTACATGCCATTAAAGGCAACGCAGATGAAACCCAGTGAGCCACATGTGCAGAAAGAGATGAAAGGGGGGGAGGGACTGGAAGAGAAGAAAAAAGACTGTAATGGGAAGAGGAAGGGGATACGATTGGGTAATAAGGAGTGAAAATGACCTAAATTCATTGAATTCATGTATGAAACGATGAAAGAATAAAAATGTTTTTTTAAAAACTAAGCTAAAATAAAGACAACATTGAGATCTTACCTCATCCAGAAAGAAGAGAAATGCAAATTAGCCTGGCTATTATGAAAATCAGCCTGGAGGCCCCTCAAAAGCTAAAACTAGAACTAGCCTATGACCCAGCTATACGGCCCTTGGGTCTATACACAAAGGACTGTCTCTCAGCACACCACAGAAGCCTGAATGTCCATGTTTATCACAGCACTACTCGCAGTAGCTAAGTACTGAAATCAGCTTAGGGTCCATCAGCATTGAGTGGCTAAAGAAAATGTAGTATATCCACGACGGAGTCTTATTCAACTAGAAAGAAGGATGAAATTATGCTGTTTGCTGAGAAATAGATGCCCTGGAGATCATCGTATTAAGTGAAAGAAGCCAGATGCAGAAAGACAAATATCACATGCTTTTTTTCCCCCAGATTTGTTTTATAAATATGTAAAGTCATTAACACACGTATTACATGGAAGTAGAAGGGAGACTGTGGAATTAAAGAAACTAGCAGGAAGGAGTAAGAAGAGGGTAAGAAGGGGGTGAATGTGGTCAAATGCACCATGTGCTTCAAAGAAACTGTCTCTGTGAAACCTGATACTGCGCACAAAGACTGTACGAATGGACATCAATAAAGCATTTCTCAGGTTTCCTTGCTATGTGGCAAAAGATTTTTTAAGCAAAATTTCCTTTTCGAATGAATATTTTATTTACATATTTGGGGGAGGGGTACATGTGGTATAGGTGGAGGTCAGAGGACAATTTTTGGAAGTTCCTCCCGGTGGGCTTTCAGGAACTTCCAGGAACTGTACTCAGGGCACTAGGTTTGTGTGTGGGGGTCTTATCTGAGTCATCTCTCTGGCCCAGCGAAAGACAATTTAAGAACAAAATCTGGATGCTGAGGTCATTCGTTGATGGTCGGCTGGAGGGAACCGAGCCAGGAGACGTGTATATAAGGCGAGCATCCTAAAAACACAAATCTGGAACACACAGACACAGTGCATGAGTCCATGCTGACTTTTCCAAATTGCCTTCAGGACCACAGGACTTCTAATTTAATCTCTTTCTGTAGCACCTCTGTATTTCTTTTTCCACAATGAGAATCACGATTCTTGAGCACATGGTAATGGAATTAGAATATCTTACAGTTGCTAATTTACTTTCCTTATGTACGCAGCAGGATGAGAATAGCAATACTTATTTTGTTTCCTCTATTATTAGTATAAAAACTGAGAATTTTTTTGTTTTGGTACAATGTCTTAGTTCTTCCATATCTTTGCCGCAATGAGTACATGACCCCAAAGAGGATTTTATTCATGCTCACAGTTGCAGGCTATAGCGACTCGAGAGTTACTAGCAGAAGCCAACAGAATTTCTACAGGAAGAGCTAAGAGAGGGACGTACTTTCTATTTTGCAAGTCTGCCAGCTTGCGGACTCGTTCTCTCTCCATCTTATCCGCCTTTCCGTGGAGCGGTCCCACTCACCGTGGGCTGGGTCTTCCTAGGCCAGTCAGTCTCCTAAAGGCTTGCTTTAACTAAACAATTCTTCCTGGGTGTGTTAAGTGGACAACTGGAGCTAACTGCTCGCATGGATACACTTACATAACTATGCTGTTATTACCATTGCTCCTTTTCCCCAGAGACAACAAAGCAGAGCAGCTCATCTGCTGACCAGCCCTTTGTAGCGTCCCTGTGGTCAGCAGCCTCGCCTGGGCAGCACGGCCATCACCAGTGACCATGGTGAACCTGCTACTCCCTCACACTCTTCCCTTCTGGAATCCCACCCACTAAGTACGATTCAGTCTGTGCTGGGTACCGCCACCTGGACTGAACATGCCGTTTAGGGATTTTTGACCTTTCGTCCCGGGCAGTTATGCTTTGTAGACTCACTTTCCACTCCCTCTCCTCTTCCTCAGAACTGTAGTTTGCTCACCATGTTGAATTCACCTTTGTATACAATGTCAGGTGAGGGTGTGAGAGAAGGCCTACAGCTTTGGGTGTTTTAGACTGGCTTTGAATTCACTGTTTTAGAATGTACTTGTATTTTAGTATTCCTGTTTTGTGGCTAGTGGAAGGTACTAGAAATCTAATCCCAGATAAAAGGATGTTACCATGATTCTGAGTGGATAGGGTTGGGAATGTGTTTTGGCTCTCGACAGCAGCATATTTAATTGTAATACATCTGTCCATTCTCCATAGGCTTTAGTCATATGCACACATTGGGTCAGGAGTAAGGCAGGGAAAACAGTCGTTCCTTTCATCTCATATGGTAATGAATCTTGTAGAAGAGTCACACAGTAGGCCTGTGATGTCAGCAAACCTGAGGCTGAGTGGGGAGGGACAGGTCACAACTTGTTCTTTCTACAACACAGTATTTGTAGTTGAATATTCCATGCTGTTGTTTCTAATTTGCTTCTGTTGGAAAAGATTTATTGGCACATTTATACATGCTCAACACATGTATACGCACATGCTTGTGTGTATATTTATGCTATATACATGCATCTGTGTACAATTGCACATATGCACAACTTATCACCTATTTATTCCTGCAAAGTTCTTTAGACATCACTGTCTGGTTCTTAGAAGGACTTCAGGCAGATGCACAGTTGTAACACCGGTTCTGCTTGCGTTAGATGTGTTCACGTACAAGCTCTCATCTTAGGGGTAGATCTAGACCTCCTTGTCTCTGCACATAGTTCCTCTAGACAGGCATGGTACCTATAGTACGGAGGCACCCCAGGGAAAAAGACCAGAGACCCCCATCCCTTCTTGCTGGGAGGCAGATACCTCTTCCTAGAGAGGGGTCTCCCCATCGGCAGGGCAGCAAGTCAGGGCTGTTGAGATAAAAGCTGCTTTCAGGACAGAATTATCTTAAACAGCTCTGACACCCAGCAGTCTGGGGAGCTTAATGGCGCCTGTGATGGCCGCTGTGCTATGTTCCCAGACACCCCCTGCTCCCTAGGGAAAATCAGTCACACACGGGAGAATCGAAAGGTCACAGGGGGAAAAAAAACACCGCAACCACTATTCTGAAAACGGAGCTGTAACAATTAAGTTAAGGGTGGCTTTGGGGCTAATTCACTTATTCCCCGGTTGGCTTCAGGCCAGAGCTGTGCTAATAAAGTATTTGATATTGACAAGAGCACTGTGGACTCGGCCAGCTGTGGGTTGCATGTAATGGATCCGGTGATGAAGCTGAACTGGGAAGTGACGGTGGCTCATGGGCTAGCTCTGCCTTTCCCAGTCCTGAAGAATCATGGGCTTCCGCCTTCGTAAGTTCTTATAGGAAGACTGGGAGACGAGACTTGCTCTACGGTGTCACTGTGGGGGTCGGGTCACCAGGATCCCCTGCCTCCCAAGAGAACAGGCAAAGTGTGGGAGGCCACCCCCTTGCTGCTTTGGTCTCAGCGCCTCTGCCTGTTGTGTGGCTCTTTGGGACTGTGAAGCTCGTGTTGCCAACACGTGGAAGCAGGTGTGGGCAGCCTGATCTGCCACCGGGAGGCTTCGCAAACAGCTGTTCTGATGTCGTGACCTGAGGCACGTGACCTGAGGGAGGGATGAGAAATCCCAAAGCGAAGGGCAGAGAGGAAAACAGCAGTGGAGAGGAACCAAAGAGTGGACACAAGTGAAACTGGGGGACTGCAGGCAAGAAGGGGAGAGACAGTTCTCTCTTGTTCCCACCTGAAGTGCAGGCATGATGGCTGGAGATGCAATGACCATTTTAGGACCATGAGGCGGCAAGGATGAGAGAACCACAGAGACGTCACTGCTGACATCACCTGGAGCCAAACGAAGGCCAGCTATCCCTTACAGGGCTACTGCATAGACATGAGCAAGAATCTACAAAATTATCATCTTAAGAGAACAGACCTTCCCTGGGTCCCCTCCCCCACACTGCCTAGCCAATTGGCTGGGTCCTGTTTCCACTTGAATGGAGTCTTCTAGAATCAGGGCTCCCACCCGTTCGAGGATCCCCCTGCTAGTACTTAAACCAGTGGTCTTTAGCTGCTGCCTTGGCCTTCCACCTGCCTGTCTGGGTGGAGAGCAGCTGCCAGAAACGCTCGCTAGATTGCTCAGTGAGACCCCTCCCCTCTCCCTGCCCACCCTCTGCTGTGTCTCAGCATACTTCATGGCCAAGGTCTTTAGAACTCATGAATGTCACAGCTGAGTCACGGAGGATGTTGAAGTTTGCCTCAGGACCTTCCGCCTGCAAGGCAGAGGCTTAACCGCTGAGCCACCTCTCCAGCCCCTGAATATTATTTATTTTTTACAAGGGCTGGCAAGATAGCACAGTGGATGAGTCGCCTGTTTGCATACCTGGAGACCTGAGTTTGATCCCTGGAAGTCCATGTGGTGTAAGGAGAGTCAGCTTCTGAGTGTTATCCTCCGACCTCCACCCGAGTACCATGGCTGCATATGCATGCGCTCTCTCTCTCTCTCTCTCTCCCCCCTCCCTTTAAAATACTAAATAATAAATAAATAAATAAATAAATAAATAAATTCATGCAAATCATTTCCAGGCTCTTGATATGTTTGAAAGACTAAAGATCTTTTTATTAGTTGATACTGATAAACTCCTCATGGGAGAAGCCTCCATGACTTCTCATAAGATATTTCTCTCCTGGAAGGTGAACTGTGAAAGGTGTAGCTGCAAATTGGTGATTGATGGAATTGGGGATTGACAGAACGAGACACTGCAGAGGGTGGGTAGGGAAAGGGAAGGAGTCTCACTGAACAGTCTAGGACAGTGAGGGTCTCTAGTGATTGATTCTCCACTAAGGAAGGCAGGTTGACAGAATGATTGACAGAATGAGTGGACCCAAATTGCAGAATTCTATCTCTTTTCTCCACTTAAAAAATATGGTTAGATTTAAATGGCAAGAAACTAGAATTATCTTGTAGTTTTAGCAGAAGTAAACTGAGAGACTATCCCTAGACATATGCGTACATGTATACAAGGAGTATACAGCTCATGGGAGGACACAGATCATAAAGACATTGACTATGCAGGGATGGAAACATAGGAGTGAGCTTACCCAATATTCTTGGTTATATATATATATTAATAACAAAGGTAACAAAGGTAACAGCATCATAACATCTTATATGAATTCATTACTTTATGCCGTTGAAAGCCTACTAGAAACAATCTTAGTGTGGTCATGAAAACAACCAAGTCTGAGAAAGAATCTTGGTCTCTAGGCCTCTTGACCAGTCCACATACCATCTCACTGTTATGTGGCAGTTAGTAGGTGCTTTGTGAATACTTAAGTGCTTGTGGAATGCTCAGCTGATGGGCTTGAGACTGAGGGGGAGGGGAGGCGGGAAGGGGGGAAGAAGTGGGGGGGTCTGAGCATCAGTGGGCTTTTGGGGTTTTTCTCCGGTGCATTAGCTGCCTTGATGCATGAATACCACCACTGCAGGTGGGCTCTGGTCTCCATCCCCTGATGCTCACCTCTTGCAGGACCTAAAAGCTGCTCCTACTGATAGAGTGTACAAGGTAGATGGGAAATCACTCCCAGCTTGTTTTGCTAGTAGACTGTTTTTCTCCTTTTCTCCATTCCTTCCTCCTACCCTTGTGCTAGTTAGATCTATAGGTATCAACTTGACAATTGAAGGCTGAGCTCTGGGCATATTAGTGAAGAATTAATAGTTAAAGCAAGTTCTAAGTAAATCTGCAGAAGATTATTTGATTGACGTGGGAAGACCCAGACTATATTGGGTGGGACCCATTCCCTGGGCAATTGGCTAAGATGAGGAAGCCGTTTCAGTAGCTTCGATATTCTTCAACATACTTTGGCAGACTTGCATTCTGGCAAGTGAAGTTTGCTCCCTACTCAGCAATCCCCACGGATGCGGTGTGGCCAGTTCCCTTGGCTCCTAGCATTGGTATGAACTCTCTTGCCAAGCTAGATTATGGCTTGTGTCAGAGAACCATAAGAAAGAATAACACCTCTGTTCCCCTAAGCTGTTTGACTGTGACTTTACTGGTAACACGCAGACAAACTTCAACAACCCCACCTCACCAGCTTGTGACCGGCAGGCTGTCAGCAATGTGTTTTCTCAGGCCAGCAGGGAAAGAGGACCAGAGGGCATCTACCTGCTGCCAGGGGAGGTATTGGGGGTACCCTTTAGACACTTAGGAACTGGGGTTCTCAGTCGCACACCCTATAGGAACTTCCAATAATCAGGTAAGCGAGGGCAGGGGAGACTCTTTCCCCAGCCAAGCTGTCAGACGCCGGTGCTGGCTGAGCTACCCAGGCCGGGCTTCCTCGCCCACGGACAAACGCGCTCTTCAAAGTGGATATGGTTATGGTTTGATTGTTTCAAAGTCAGAGGTAACGCTCTGGCCACCCAGAGACTCTGCCCACAATATTTTTTTTTTCCTTTAGCTTCTGTCCTTTTTGTCTGTGCCCCTCCCGGGGAGACCTGGCTGCGCAGAGTTCTACTCTCTGCTGTGTCTTAGTGATATCGAAGGCAGTTCTACCTGCTGCCTCGATTTCTCTTGGGGAGAGGAGGTACAGCAGAGAGATTCCTTTCTGTGACCAAGCATTAGCATCTCAGCGTCTTTTTTTCCTCCCAAAGCCTCAGTTCACTGCCCTGTCGAGGTGATGGAGACTTTGCTGTAACGAGAGGTGGCAGAGAGGACCACGCGGGACTCAGGGCTGGGTTACAGGCTGAAGCCGCAAGCCTGGGAGGAGAACGATGGTTGGAGTGATCTTTCTACGCAGCAAGTGCTCACTGCACGCGTCCTGACAGGGGCCTTTGTGTTCTGCAGCTAAATGATCGTAATCAAGGCATGCTGAGCCCACAGCTCCTGGATCATTCATTGTCTCCCACTTATGTAACCTGTCACTGAAACAAACGAGGAGAAAACAATGTGTTTTCTCAGGCCAGCAGGGAGAAGAACCATGGGGGCATCTACCTGCTGCTGGGGGAGGGAGCAGAATCCCAGCATGCCTTGGGGTGGTTCATCATAGTTGTCCCAGAGCATCAGATTAGGTATTCCTCAGAGTGCCAGAGCTGTGAGGCCAGTTCTAAAATAACAATGTCGAAGCCCTGGTTTTTTTTGGGAGGCGAGGAGGAAAAAAGGGGAGTATTTGTTTGCCTTTGTTTCTTGAGACAAGGGTTGTTTACGTAGCCTAAGCTGGCTTCAAACTTGCTGTGTAGACTCTGGGCTCTTGATCTGCCTACTGGCTCCACCCCTTAAGTGCCTTGACTGCAAGGAAGCACTTCCACTTGTGACCCTGCTTTCCAGGTCACTGGGTGTCTTTGTAAAATGATGACTGGTTCTGAATAATTTGAAACACAGCATCCAGGGCAAGATGAAGTCAGAGCTAAGCAGTGGGCACTTATCCTCTGGAGGGATCAGAACAGCGTCTTCATATGGGGTCTATGTGGACCGTCCGTGTCCCGAGGCGCCCAGCACAGGGTTTGGCATAGTGCAGCATATGCTTATTATATTGAGCTATGTGTATCCTTCTTCTGGCTTCAGGGGAAGTGGTGTTGTATGCATCAACACTGAGCTAAATATCCTGAATGGAAAGAGGAAACAGCTGATTTGGATGTGGGTCTTGATGTGGGTCAGCAATGGGGTGGTCTTTGCTATTGCTCTTAATAGACATGTGTCATAGTGAGGCACAGGTGTCAACTTGACAGTGAGGGTTTGAGCTCTGGGCACATTCATGGAGAATTAGTGGTTGAGTTAAGCCCAGAGCAAACCTGCAAGAGATTGTCTAGCTGATGGGGAAGGTCCAGCCTATGGTGGGTGGGATTAGACCCTGGAATAAAATACAGAGAGCTGATTGAGAAAGTTGGCATCCTTGTGTATAGTTGGAAAGACATGCTGGTCTGGCAAGTAAGGATCATCCCTCTCTCAGCCTTTATGTGTTGATGGTGTGGCCAGTTCCCTCAGCCCTGGTCTTGGTGCATACTCTCCCATCAAGCTGGACAAAGAACTACAACTGGACAATCATAAGAGAAAACAAACCCCTTGTTTCCTTAAGCTGTTTGATGGTGATTTATCAGCAACTATATAGGCGAACTGCAACAACATATATATACTAGGAAAAGCCTTGGAATGAGCAACCTTGACTTTGAACCCCGACTCAGCAGAAGACTGGTAGGGTAAGTACTCTGCTTTCTGATCTTCTCTTTCCTTAACTCTATCATGGGGAAAATAACAAAGGCACCTAGTTCATCACAACAGTTCCAATCCATGATGCGTATTAATTTATGCGCCCTCTATCTGTATTTCTGTTTCTTCATATCAAAAGACGGTTTGTATATCATTAGTATTTTTATCTCACACATTTGATAGAAGTATCACATAAATTAATATGCATCAAGGGGTTGGCAGGTCTTTGCTATTTTCCCTGTTTTGGAGGTAAGGAAAGAGAAAGAGGAAGCAGCCTAAAGAGAGCAGGATTTTGACCCAGGTATTCTAGGCTTTTACAATCTATATTATATTGATTTCTTGAGTGATGTCTCCCCTCAAGGTCTGCAAGAACCAAGCAAGAGACAGGACTGCTGCATCCAGGAACCTACAACAGAAAGACTTGTCCTTACCAGACCTGCATAATGACTGACATACCAACATGCCCCCATAGAATATTGAGGAACTCAAGAGAGATAAGAACACACAGTGGAAACCTTGGGGACTGAAGCTGGATGAGTGAAGGGAAATGCCCCTATCAGTGAGGCAGCCCGAGGAAAGGCAACATGGTGTGCCACAGAGGACCGAACCCCCATAGGAGCAGACAGGCCAGGGGCAACGCTGGGATCCATAGAAGCAGACAGGCAGGAGAGTGGGATTGGTGGAGGGATAGGAGGAAGAGACAATGGTGGGAAGCAGGGATAAGTACTCAGTAGGCTTGTAAAAGCAGAAAAGTGAAAAACAAAGCACAGACAAGTCAGAGGGAGCCCTGGGGTCCATGAAGGGGGGGGGTGGGTGGGAGGGAGTGGGATGGAATGAAGAAGGAAGGGGATGGGGGACGCATGGGGAGGGGAATGCAGGGAAGCGGGGATGAGTACTCAATATGCTTGTAAAACTAGAAAAATAAAATAACTTAAAGAAAGAAAGAAGCAAGAGCGATACGGCATCCACTTAGTTACAGTGTACAGTGGAAACAGGAGGGGCGCAGACAGTGGGATGCACAGTGGTAAGCTCTGGCTGGTGGGCACTTTGCCATCGGCCCAGTCTTCAGTTCTGGGCCGTCACTGTCCGCCAGTCCCTAGGGAGGTGCTTTCCCTCATTTGGCCCTCAAGTTTGCCACCACTTGGGGATGCCAGCGGGCTCACCGGCGTAGGAAGCCTCTTCCACTGGAAGAAACTTGTTGATTTCAGTAAATGAGGCTCATGAATCACGAATTAGTTCCACATCACCTCTCTTCCTGGAGCACAGCCACGCTAGCTCCCGGGGACGGGAGACGTACCCAAATGAAGAGTGACATGTTAATTGGGAGGGTGCCGAACCTGTGCAGCGGCTGGGAGGCCCTGGGCCTTGGTAAAGCCGGTGCTTCATGCATCAGCACTAATGTGATTATTACAAACAGGTGATAATCTAAAGCTAGCAAAATAAGGACACACAGCACAGGGTTAACCAGCAGGATGCAAGCCGGCAAAGGGACGGTGCTGGAACGGGCCTCGAGAGTTGCACTCCTGCCTCAAGTCGGCCACCCCTTAAGGGGTTCTTCCCTTTAACTGAATTGGTATTAGCAGAGCGCTTACAAGGAGACTTGTGAAGTCTGGGGTACATGGGTTCCCCGCTATACGCTAATGGGTTCCAGGGATCAGCTTTCTTACGTGTGTGGGTTTTCTGCCTACCTGGTGCATTGTCTTCGATGTTTGCGAAGTTACTGGTTGTGCTCTGTTTAAGCAAAACACAGCATAAGAAACAGGGAGAACCGTCTAGAAAATCTACTCTAACTCCTCTAAGGTTACCTTATCACAATTTGCCCTTTTTATTGTTGTTCTTTCAGTGTGTGTGTGTGTGTGAGTGTGTGTGTGTGAGTGTGTGTGTGTGTGTGTGTGTGTGTGTGTGTGTGTGTGTGTGTGTGTGTGTGTGTGTGTGTGCACGTGTACATATTCACCCACAATGAGCATGTGGAGATCAGACAACAATCTCGAGTACTGGTATCGCCCTCTGCTTTGTTTTGAGACAGGGTCTCTTCAAAGTGAGCCACTGTATAGCAGGCCAGTCGGCCCACGGCCTTCCGCAGATTCTCCTGTCTCCCTTCCATGGTTCCACAGGAGCACTGGGATTAAGACACATGCTACCGAGCCTGGTTTCCTAGAGAAACTGGCTCAGGTCCTCAGGCTTGCATGGCAAGTGCTTTCCCCACAGAGCCATCTCCCTAGCCCGGGGGTGAAAGATGGGGGATTTCCTTTCTATGTGTCTTAAGAAGGACAACTTTTGGCCTTTTACAAAAGTTGAATAACTTGGAGCCAGTTACTTAGCCTCTGTGGACGGCGGCCTCCTCGTTGTAAAAGGAGCCAGTATCACAGCACCAAGTCAGATAATGAGCAATAGAAGTCAGCGCGGCTCAGGCGACAGGGACCCACCAGAGTGCCCGGCCTTTGCTACTGAAGGATAGTAGCTGAAAAGTTGCCCTGGGGCTGTGAGTCTACCTCACCGCCTTGCCGGGCTGGGGCTGTTCCGCTGGGGTCTTGCGTCTCTAACCTTTGCTGCTAATGAGACTGTCCTCAAGGACCTGTTCAAAGAAGTGTGGATTCTGACTTTCCACTTCAGTGTTTCTGTGGGGCTGCGGAAGCCCAGGAAGCTGCCTTTTAAACAAGCAGCCCTTGAGGGGGGCTACTCCCAGCCGGGAGACCCCCGACACAGATGAGAAGCAGAAACCCTGGCACTGCCACCGAGCTACTAATGACAGAATTAGCCCAAGAGTCTAATCTGAGTGTTCCCCAGAGTAAGAGGACCCCACTGCCCCCCTACTCTTGCTCCATCTTTTCTCTTGACCCTCTCATATCTAGGAACTTCCTGTCTCCATAGAGTGGAAGTGACCAGCAGAGGTGAAAAGGAAACTTGACTACTTCTCTCTGCCAGCTGGGCATAGGGTTGTCTGTGATGCCAAGTGAGATGACAGAATGCTTCAGAGCTGGATTAGGATGCATTATTTATTTAGGAATGGAGTGAATCAGAAGGGAAAGGGCCGCTAAAGTGAACTTGGCAACGCCTACAGAATCTAACTACAGAAGGTGGTGGGACTAAAGGATCTCCATGGAGGGAGGAAGACAGGCTTTAGAGAGGGGCCTGGGCCTGGGTCGCCCACCTCCAACAATGCCGTCATCCCCCAAAAGGCGCTTGGAAGGTAATGGCTCTGGCTACAAATTCTATTAACTCTAATAGTTGTTCTGCAGTGAATGGATAATGCATTTAGCAGAAATAGACCAAATCAATTTATATGAAACACATAAAACTTTCTCATTGGAATTGGCATCTGTTCTTGAAACACAGGAGCACGTGTGGAGATGGACAGTCTGTCACTCTGACTTCTGGGCACATTAGCTGGGTCACGGGTTAATTGGAGAGAGGGGCCACAGAAAGCTATGGCTGCTTAATGCTGGTTTGCCTTTGGAATGGTGGAGCTGGGAATGGAGAGGATCGGGAGACTTTAAACATTGGCTCTCTCTCTGTCTGTATGTGATCTTGTATGGACGCTAGAGGAAACGGCGAATGTTGTTCTTCATGTACCATTGTCCTGCTCTGAGACGGCATCTCTCGTTTGCATGGAGCGTAATTACTATTTGTGGAGTTGCTGCTCATCCGGCTCCAGACATCTTCCTGTATTCACTTCCCTAGAGCTGAGATGACAAGTGTCTGCTATGATGCCCAGGTTGTTCACGTAGGCTCTTGGAATGGAACCCAGACCCTCAAGTTGGCACAGGGAGCCCCTCATGGACCGCCCCCCTCAAACCTTGACTTCTCAGAAACCGTGGACTCCTGTCTGTGTTCACATGAGCTTCTACCGAAGGTCCTGCTCCCAGTGGGCTTTCTGACATGTACAGACAAGGCTTCGTGAGAAGCAACAGACCCAGGGTTGCAGCTTGCTGGTGTGAACCAGTCCCAGGCCAGATCAGGAGTCCTAACTGCCCAGTACTACACTCCAAAGTAGTCCAGTGTTCTTTTTAGAATTCTACGTAATTTTGTTTATCTCCCTCTTTGACTGGACATGCCAACTCAGCAAGCAGTAAGCCAACTTGTGGTTAGATTTGGAGGCCAGGCTGCAACTTGATACCAAACCCTCCACAATCCAGACTATGGGATCGAGTTCTCTCTGGCCCTCCCCACATGGCATCTGAGCTCTCAGGAGAGGAGAGAGTGGGTTTAGGATCCTGGGACCTTCTTCTTACCTGGGTTTCTCAGGGGAGGTAGGACGGCAGAGCCTGCTTGCATTCCCTCAGCCCTAGCAACATCTGTCACCACTAGGGACAGAGACAGAGGTGGAGATGAAGACAGGGAGATAGAATTAGTGAGGAAGGGAGGAGGGAGAGAAAGAGGAGAAGCCGGTTCTGCAACCATAATTGTATTATCCCAACCATTTGGTTAGTGTAATTGCATGTGCAAAGCTGACAAATGTAATTTCCCGGGACTTAATATTCGTCCCATTTTCTCCTCCAGCTTCTTCATCTGATTAGCTAAAGTGACTCAGAGGCTTCCGAGAATGCACGGGCCCCACCTGGATGGGCTTTCCCTTGCCTTGACTCCCTCTATTGGGTCTCGGGAAGCTGGGAACCTGTGCAGTCAATCAAACTCAATGGCTTGGGGGAAGGGCACAAGGTGTTGGGGCGCTTTGAGAGGAACTAGTCTCCACAGACCCAGTTTGATTCGGCTTCTGTGTTTCCACTGGCTGCTGTGCCCGCCTGCCTGGAGGAGAGTTGAAATGCCACCCGCCACCTCTGTTCCAGCTCAGCGGAAACTGACAGCACTGAACTTTGGAGAGAAAATCTTATTATCTTGTCTCCTCCATTCTTTGTCAGCGGGCGGGGAGAGGACTGTTTACGGCTCCTTGGGGGAGCTCTCTTCTGGGGCTTTCTTCCTTCTTTCCTGTGTTTAGTGTTGGTCTCTGATGGGAGATTTTCCCACCTAACAATGGCTGAACTGGTGAAGGAACGTGGACTCTGGAGTCACATTCCGGCCCCACTTTCTAGCAGCCTTGGGACTCTTAAATGTGTGTGTGTGTGTGTGTGTGTGTGTGTGTGTGTGCATGTGGGTGTGCATATGTGTGCAGGCATTTGTACCTGAAGGCACTTGAGTGTGTGCCTGTGGAGTCCAAGGGCGACATCAGGACCATCCTGGATTGCTCTTCCTCCTTATTGCTTTGCTCTGGGGTTTCCCAGACTCTGCCTTCCAGGACCTTATAGGCTGCCACCATTTCTGCCTGGCATTTTTTACATGGAATCTAGAGATTCTAAGTCAGGTCCTACTGCTTATAAAGCAAAGGCTTTAACCCCTGAGCTGTTTCCCCAACCCTCCTAATTCTTTCCTAGCACTTTCCTTTTCCCTTCTGTAGTAGTACTGGTAACTGTATGAGGGGAGCTCAGGAAGTCCTGGCTCCCAGGGTCTCCCAGGGAATTTGGTTCAGTGTTTTCTCTCCTTAAATTGGGGTCACTCTAAAATACACAACACTGACTTGGAGCCACTTGCCTGTCTGGCTCCATGGCAGGAGTCAGGAACTGGGGGTAACATTACTCAGTAAGGGTTGCCGGTGTGTTAACCATAGTCCTTGCCAGCCCCCTTAGGTTAGGATTGGGTGACCTCTAATTCCATTTGGAGGAGTGTGTGTGTGTGGGGGGGAGTCATGGCTGCTTTTGAGCTGCCACATGATTTCATTAGTCCAAGTGGACCCTTATGGATTAGCCTTTGAGGGACCATGGGAGCGATGTGTCAATCAACGCAGACCAAGGTGGATGGTCTAGATGTGGGCTGCAGGGCTGTGGCTGCTGACATTTGATTTCTGACATCTGACATCTGACGCGCCACCTGCTCAACAGGCCATCCACAGATGTTTCTGCAGTCCCTGCTCTGTAATCGGTACTGATGGCGAAGCCCCGTTTGGGGTTGCTATGTTTATTTAGCATTTGAACGGGAGGGGGAGGCTGGCTCCCTTCCTGAATTTAGGAATTTGCAAATCTGTGAATTCTCTGAAATTAGCACAGGGAGGCGGTGCCCAAGGGTGTGTGTGAATGCCGGGATGCTCGTCAGGAAGTACACTGAATGGGAAATGTAGAGGTCTCCTCCCCCCAGGTCAGATGTTTCCATGAACCACAGCGGCTAATAGGGAAAAAGAGCTCCCTCAGCTGGGCTCGCTCCGTGGAGAAAGGACGGTTCTTCGGGGTTGTACTCTAAAGGTGAAAGAGGGGCACATCAAGGAAAGCAACACTTTTCCCTGGCTTGATGGCTAGTCAGGTCAGGCAGGAATCAGGAAGGGGCAAGAAGTAGTTTCAGTCTCTCTTCAAAAACAAAGCAAAATTAAAATTGAGTTAATAAATAGAGAGCAAATAAATTTGGTGGCATAGCTACCAGCCTCTAATATATTTGTACTTTGAGCAGAGCCAGGGTTTTACCTTATAAGTAGAAATTACAGAGTTAGCATCTCTCCGCTGTCATTTTAATTAAGATGGATGCTTATGGGATAAGCAACAGAGGGTGATGTAGACGGTGCTGTCTACCTGCTTTCTCATGTGAGAAGTCGCAGTGCCTAGGAACCGAAGCCCTGGTGCATGTGTGTGTCAGAGGGGTGTGTGTGTATGCTCCTGGCCTCACTCGAATTCTAGGTAGACCTATGAACATCTTTGGGGTGAAATGCTCTTGGTCTCTGATCTCATAACCACCAGACTGGGTTTGGAGACTGATCCTGAAAGACTTCTGCTTAATGGAAAGAATGGCTAAGGAATCGCCCCTGTAGTTTATGCCAGAGTCAGAAGAATCCTGTGTAGGAAGCAGCAAGAGTTCCATGACGTCTTCTAGCCAGGGGTGAGTTAATCAGAACATCTTTGGTGGGGATCTGGCCCTAGGGAGGTGCACCAGTGGAAAGATGGAGTAAGCAATAATTTTGGCTTTCAACTCAACCCTCTCAGGTATGTATGTGTGTATGCGCTCATGTGCCGTGATTGGCTGGCATACAGAGGTCTAAGCATGACTCTGTCCCTCCATTATCTACATTCACTCCCTCATGGGTCACTTGAACCACTTCACTGACCCCATTCAACTCTCCTTATGAAGAAAGGCGACTTGGTAGTAAGATTTGCTTTCTTTAAAAAATGGGGGAGTGGTTTCAAGAGAGTGAGTTGAAGAAAGATGGCCAGCTTGGTTCTCTCATTGTGTATAAGTCATGAAGGTTGTATAGAGTTGCCCCTTGGCACAACTTCCAGTGACTTCTCTTCCTTGGGTGATGGGGGGCCCACATGGGGATTTTTCTTGGGGGTCCCATGGCAAGAAAGCAGGCAATGCTTCTCTGGAAGGCTAACTGGTTCATTAACCATGGAGCACCCCCCAATCACAGCACATACCTTTCATCTGCCTTTTGAAATACCTCATGATGTGGTTCAAATAAGCGAGGCACATGAACTGACCCCTTACCTGTAGGATCGAAGATGGGGGTCGGTCCCGATACATTCGTCCAGAACTTTGACTCCTTGTGTGAATGTCTCTCGAACAGATTTCTGGATCGGGGTGCTGCACTCTGAGGCATCTTATCCTCCCCACTGACTGGAACAGAGGAGACCAGGTGGGCTGAGTTAGGCAGAGTTCAGTTTCAGGGTGAGAGATGAGTTCTCACTGGGGTAGGTAGGAAGGGCAAGATGGCGGAGGTTAACTAGTGGGTGGTTAAGTGATAGGTGAGGCCTTGTGTCATCGGGGTTGGAGAGGAGAGGAAGTGCCAGGCACAGGGCAGACTCACTGGTGAGATAGCAGTCCAGGCTGATGGAGATATTGTCAAATGCCACCGTGGCCCTGGATCCTTGACCCCACCAGGCGACTATCTGCAGCCAGAACCTGCAGGTGGTAAGAGGAATGCGTGTAAGGACCAAGCTGGGCGGGTCGGGTTCTGGAGTCTGTGTCCAGCAAGGGTTTGCTGATACCCCTCTTCAGACATTTCTTGCTGATCAGCCTTACCTGATGGCAGAAGCCGGGGCGAGAGGAGAGCAGACACCTTCTCCCTGACTTGCAGTTCTCCAACACAGAGCACATCCTTTCCGAAGGATTGCTCTTCCAAGCCTGCCTATGGCTGATGTCTGGAGCTCTGGGTCTGCGACCAAAACTCCTTTAGAACCCGAGGAGACCTCTTTTGTTCTCTGGGTATGCACAGTGGGTAGGAATGAGTGGACTTGGCCTTTAGCTCACGTTCCCCCATGGGGCCAAAACCATTAGATCAAAATGCTTTTGTACCAACTGGCAGAACATCACCGTTGCCTCTGGTCCCTTGCTCAAAGTTTCTTTTCCCATTTAACCGGAACCAAATGGCTTCATCTCTGTCACAGCAGGGGTCTTGAGCATCCTGGGCCTTGTCCAGTGTCAGTTGCTAAACCAATTGGTGGTTAAATATTAAATGGCTGACTATTATATCTGAGAGCATTTGCAGCCTACCCAGAGTGGGTCATAAACTGCTCACAGTAACTCACTGAGGTGATGTTTTTTTTGTAGCTTTTCTCATAGCTTTGGGGGGACAGGTCTTCTAAACATGGTCAGGGAAGCCTTTAGGCTGAGAAACAAAGCAACCCATCCAGAAAGACTTACAGAATAGTGTGCTGTCTGGGGTGGATGTCGAACTGTTAAAAAAGGGAAGCACAGCTGTCAGTCAGCGAGGGGCTGCAGCGCATGTGGTATTTAGCTGTGCATGGGGATGCTACTCGATAGTAAAAAGAATGGACCGGGAGACATGCTGCAAAAGAGATGGTGCTCAGAAATACAATGCTAAGTCAAAGGAACCAGACAGCAAGCTAAAGAGCTCATATTGAGTGATTCTGTGCATGGGAAACATGTAGGATAGGCAAATCAGAAGAGACAGAAAGCAGATTAGTGGCTCCTTGAGTCTGGGAGTGGGAAACAATATTGACTGCTAACCAGCACGAGGGCTTATATTGGAGCGATGGAAATGTTCAAAAACTTGATTGTGGGATTCTTTACAGAGTTTTATAAATTTTGCTGAAAGTCATTGACTTGTACGTTGAAAGTGGATGAATGTTTTGACATGTAAGTTGTAAATTACAGCTTGAAAAGGAGGACGCATGGGGTGAGGAGGAGAGGGAGGGAGGGAGAGAGGGAGACGAAGAGGGAGACGGAGAGGAGAGGGAGAGGGAGAGGGAAAGAGAGAGAGAGAGAGCGAGCGAGAGAGCAGAAATAGGCTAGTGTGAGGACAGATACATGAGAAATAGCCTTTCAGGAAGGAATGGGAGGTGCCAAGGACCAGAAAACATTTGCCCACATAGATCTGCAGGAGGGAAGCTTTCGTGAACCACAGCGGGGTGGGAAACCCCGTTGCCATCATGAACACATGGTGCTGGTCAACACTGAGAAGAAAAAAATGTCACCTTGCATGTTTCTGGTCAGAGAACACTTACTGCCCCCTCTGGAGGGAAGTCTGGAACTGGGAAGCAAGTTTTCATCCATACAGCGTGTTGGTGACCCATTACTGTCAATCCACTACTCATTCCCCAGTTCTGTCTGTGCTTTTGCTGTGGCATCTGGTCACAAATAATCCTTTCAGTCTGAAAGTTGAAATGACAAGGCCCAAATCTTCTTGAATTCTAAAGAGTAAATACCCAAGTCGATCCTACTGCGCCAGTGCCCAGTCCTTTATTCATTGGTTCCCTAAGGCATAGTCCCCATGTTCTCAGCTAGGAGGATGGGTGATTGGTTGGGAGTACAAGGAGGCATGTCCGAAACAAACCCTGATTCGTGCTCTCAGGCCTTGGGGGACACTGAGTGAATGTGTGAGGGGATGGAGAGCAAGAGAACTTATCCACCCCTGGCGGTCGGCAGGCGCTTTTGTTTTTTTATTTGGATGGATGGTTTCGTGCGTCCCACGCTAGCCACAAACTGACTAGGTAGCTCAGGATGACTGTACCTCCCTCCTCCAACTTTCAAGTGTTCTGCCATGTCCAGTTTATATGGTGCTTGGTATCAAACCCAGGGCTTCACATTTGCCAGGCATCTCTCTACCAACTGGGCTCTGCTCCAGGCATGTGCCTTGGAGAAGCGACTCTGATAAGCACCTGCTTTTGCTTTATATACAGTTGCTGTGTCCTGTGCCCTGCTTTAGGCCAATGGGGGACTTAAGGGAAGCCAGACAAGGTGGCCACAAGCCAAGGCTTATCCAACAGAGAGATGGAACATTTGGTTCTAAGATGCGGTGCAGAAGAGCGTTCAGAGAGCTTTGGAGGAGGACGGTCGCCCCAGGAAACCCAGGGAGTTTCACGGGTGGCTTGAAAGGCAGGGCAGGATTCCAGGATGTGGGCACGAGGTGGAAGGAGCACAGTGAGGAGGCGGAGGAGTGGGTGTCGGCAGGGACCTGCTTGTTGCAAGGGGCGTGGGAGGAGGAGAGGAGGGTGGAGGAGCCAGAGGAGGAGAGAGGAAAGGAGGCAGGAGTGAGTGCTGAGGGGAGCCCACACCCCCCCAGAAGCCGCCATCCAGTGTCTTCTTGAGTCTTGGCTGTGATACCTTGGCTGTCTATAGGCGACACAGTTCCTGGATGAAATCCTGGCTCGAGCCCAGGTAACCTGGCCAAACCCCAGGCCTAGAATTCTCACTTGGAAAACCAAAGCCCTAATTTTCTTTCTTGTTCATTTTAAAGCAGATGGAAGCATCAGGGAAATGTCAGGAAGAAGACAGCCGGGCATGATGGGAGCCGGGACAAGGTCTTCCTGCTCCATGCGCACAGGAGCAGTCTAGACTTCCAAAAACAAGACACGAATGACCTCCAGACTAAAACAAGACCAATAATAACAGCAACACATAAAGCTGCTCAGAAGGGTGGAGAGGAATGGTGTTCTGGGTTGGAGACACAGCTCAGTGGGTAAAACGCTTGCCTTGCAAATGTGATGACCAAGGTTGAGATTCCCAGATCCCACCTAAGTGCAGGAAGCAATGGAGCAAGGATTCCTGAGGGAAATGAGAGGCAGAGACCTGAGGACCCCCAGATTCTCACAGGCCAGCCAGCCTGCCTTACACAGCCATGGTGAAGAGAGCTGGTCTCAAACACGGTAGAAAGATGAGGAACAACATCTATTCTGGTTATTCTTCTCTGTTGCTATGAAACAGCACCCAAAGTCAAGCAACTCAATGGGAGAAAGGGAGACTTATTCAGCTTACGGTTTCAGAGGGGAGGTACAGTCCATTATAGTGGGAAAGGCGTGGCTCTGGTGGCAGAAGCTGGAGAAAGCTTCAGTCACTGTAGACATCACGGAGACTGAGAGCTGCTGCAAGTTCAAGAGCAGATTAACTCACTGAAGCAGGGCAGGCACCCAGCCTCAAGGTCCAGCCCCTGTGCCTGCCTCCTCCAGCAGGACGCTGTGCCTGCCTCCTCCAGCAGGACACTGTGCCTGCCTCCTCCAGCAGGACGCCACCTTCTACAGTGCCAGGACCTTCCCAAACGCTAAAGATTCAAATATGTGAGTCTGTAGGGGACAGCTCACATTCCGAACTATGCCAGTACCCAAAGGTCGTTTTCTGTCTCCATGCAGGATGGGCACACTCTCTCTCTCTCTCTCTTTATTTCTCTCTCTCTCTAAATATATATGAGTGTGTGTGTGTGTGTGTGTGTGTGTGTGTGTGTGTGTGTGTGTGCTCATCCTGCATGGAGACAGAAAACTCTCTCTCTCTCTCTCTCTCTCTCTCTCTCTCTCTCTCTGTGTGTGTGTGTGTGTGTGGTGTATCATCTATATATATCATGGAAGGAGAAGATATATAGATATATATATATAAAATGGAAGGAAAGAAGGAAGGAGGAAGGGAGGGAGGGAGGAAGGAAGGACGGAAGGGAGGAAGGAAGGGAGGAAAGAAGGGAGGAAGGAAGGGAGGAAGGGAGGAAGGGGGAAGGAAGATTCAGGAGAAAGCAGGGCTGTCCGTACAGGATTCCGGGTCTGCATTAAGTCTGACGGGTCTTGTGCATTGACTGCCCCTTATGCGTGCCGCCGTCACCGACAATTCCGTCCTGCCTTCTTTCCATTCTCCCTCTCCTTCGTTCCGTACGCCCTGAGTCTTTCTGGCATTCAGCCTCCTTTCCTCATTCCTTACTCGTTCTTCCGCCTTCTTCTTTTCCTCTCCTAACTTCTATCCAGCATCTTATCTTCTTATTTCTCCCTCCTCCTTTTTCCATCCCCGCTTCTCTCCTCCTTTTCTGTTCTTGGCGCCCCTCCGCACCCCTGTCTCTCTCTATCTCTCTTCCTCCTCCTAACTCCTTCTTTTCCCCCTTCAGTCGGAAGCAGCAGGTCCCATGATGGCTTCAGTGCTGAGCTGCGTCAGTGCCCCTTCCGGGAGGCTCTCAGGTGTCACGGCAAGAAAGTGCCCAGAGAGCAGGAGGAGTGACACAATCCTTGCTGTCCCCTCCAGGGGCCTCAGGGGAGGCTGCCGGTCTCTCCCCTTGTTCTGCCATTGTTTGGTTCCCCTCTGCTTTCATTCTTTGTGGCTGAGAGATTACAGTTGCCAGGGTCCCTATCAGCCTCTGAGCCTCTTAGCATGGATGGGATGACGCAAGCTGGGGGGGAGCGTTTTCTGAATAGAAGACCCTCTGAAGTGTTCTGCGAGGCGACAGCAGTGGCAGCTGCTGTTCATAAGCCTTTGACTGACACTGGGACTTGCTCGTACTTTGTTTCGCAGCAGCCAGGGGAAGACTCGGTCAGATGGCATTGTGGCCAGAGGCTCAGTCAGGGAAGGGGCAGGTCGGCAAGTGAGGGCAGAAGTGCTGCTCCAGGGTGGTCCAGGATGATGGACAGGGTCAATCTAGGAGTTTCTTCTCCACTGTGGGAAATGGCATCAAGTCCACCCTGATCCAGGCTTCTTGGCTTGGGAAGGTACCTGGCTGTGTGGCTTCACCATAACCATCAAAGAAGAGGTTGCTCCTGTCTCCCTGCGAAGGAGATTATCTCAGAGTCCTTCTGGTCCAACCATCCTCTCCCATTCTGTTCCTCTAAGATACAGACACCGAATTACTCTCCACAGTGAGGGGTGGCCTTGGGTCTTGAATTCAAACATTAACTCTGGAACCCATGGAATGTTCCTGCCCAGGTGGGACCACTCTGGGACTGGTGGGAAGCAAGGTTCATGTCACAGTATTGCTAGGTCCACAACAAGAGATTCTATCAAACATATAGATGACCACTGGCCCTATCCCAAGACTTTCACCCTAGGTGAGGAAAGAAATGGAGTCCCCATGGCTAAAGAGCCGACCTTCCCTCTCGGTGGGCAGAGTGAGTGTTTTGGGCTCCTCCTGGTTTTTCACCACCTGGTGTCATCTAGAAGCCTGGCAGGTGAGCTTCCTATCTCCTTGGCTGGGGAACTCTCGCCCTCTCACCCCCTTATTGTCAGACAGGTCCTCCAAAGTAGACACTTGCGATTGAGCAGGTTGTTGCTGCTTCTTTATTTTTTCTTTGTCAGAGGGCTTTGGAGCTTGTTGCTAAAACAGACTTGGCCAGAGATCTTGGTTGGCACCCAGTTTTCCATGTGAACGTATCCATCCTTTCATCTTGCTTAGCCTTACAGAGCAGTCTGTTGAAAGTTAGCTCGGGTGGGATGGGTGGTGGGCGGGTGGGGGGAGATTCTGGGAGGTGGCCCATGAGCGAGGCTTAGAGAGGGCATCTTTGGAAGTGGGTACCTCCCAGGGTTACTGAGAAGGTTTTTTCCCATTTTGAACCAAGGATGCTGCTCACATATACCTCAGAAGATGTGCTGTCTCATTCAGACACAAGACTGCTAATGGGCAGCGAGGGGGGAAGCCGCACTCACTCTCTGCCAGCCTTAGGGATTGACAAATCTAATTAAGTTCACTTAATGATTTTAAGTAGCTGACAAAAAGGTGTGTCTCTGATGTGGACTGAGGCTTGGAGAGCAAGTGGAAGGACCGCTGGATGGTGCTGGCTACATTTAGAGGATGAGTGCTGCGACGGCTGCGACTCCTCCGTCAGCCATTGAAGGAGATCTGAAGAAGGGGTGTTCCGCATCTGTTTTCACAGTCGGGGCTTGCAAGAATCTGCCTGCTTAGGGCAGAACTGGCACTGCTGAGAAAAAGAGGCTCTCCCCAATTTCTCGTGGTGCCATTGATTTGCTGGCAAAAGTCTTCTGAAATGGACAGTCGCAAAGCACGGGTGGCAGGATGCGTCTCTATTAGAATAATGTATGTGATGAAAAAAGCCTGCCACATCCGTCCTATTATCTGAGTAATTGACTTCAGCGATTGGCTGGAGAGGAGAGGCCGCGGGGAAGCTTCGGGTTCCCTGCACCAGCCCTGCTTGGGTCTGATGCGGCAAGGGCTGGGCATGTTTGTGGCTGTGACTCCTTAGTCCCTGCCGGGAGGTGCGGCAGGTCACATGCGGGTCAGGCTCAGAGCATCTCCTGCCCCGCTCAGCCCTGCCACAGGATGGTCAATCACCTGATTTGGTTTCTCCTCTGGGGGAAAAAAAAAAAAAACACCAGGAGCAGAAGAAAAGTCCATACAGAGTTTGCAGGGCTGCAGGAGGCTGTGGGAGTCTTTGTTTCACAATGAGTCTGTTGTGTCAGGAGCCCCCCTGGAAAGGAGAGGAGGAACCCAGCTCTCAGGCCGAGCAAGCACAGAGGACCGCCGAGCCTTCCACGTCCTGGATGGAGGCTTCAGGCATCGGCTTTCTGTGCACGCTTCTCGGGGCTGATGGGAGGATTCCAGGTCCCTCAGGAGCGTGTCGTCAACTGGGAAAGCCTCACGGAAGGAAGGGGGGCCCAGGCACACATGAAGCCCATCTGCTGCAGCTCCCTGCTTTGCTCTCTCATTCTTTCAAGCGGTTTCATGTTTGTTGCATTCTATGTGTGCATGGGGGGGGCGGGTTTAAAGGGATCCACGTGAGAAAGAAGGATCGTGTTTCCTAGAAGCTCTGGTCTAACAGGGGGAGGTGCATATGAATAAAGATGCCTGAGCCACAGGCCTAAATTTGCCAAATCCTGGGAAGAGGCAGACAGAAAGATGGAATAGGAGAGGGAAAGAGAAGAGAAAGAAGGGGGGGGGCTTGGGCATATCATTTACCTTGATCCGTTCCCTCTCAAAACATAGTAGAAGCAACACAAAACTCATTCCCCAAGCTACGTTTTCCATTATCAGTTGCAGAACCATCTAGTTGCCTTAATCTCGCCTAGTCTTACGCATGCGCCAAAGTTTGACAAGCCCTTTGGGACAACTGGGGCTGTGCAGGGCTGTCTAGGTAGAAAACCCCACATCTATTCCTCTGAGAACGCAGGTTCTCCGCTCCTCTCTTTTAAAACTTGCAGACATGTCTCCCAATGGCCTCTCTGCCACTGAGTCTGTGGGCTTGTGACACGGAAAGCTGGAATGGTCCCAGACATGGCAGCCTCCCAACAGAGTGAGGGCCCAGAGAAGAGTGATTTCAGTTCCCTTCTTCCTTGAGAGTATCTTTATGTCACAGAACTGGGGCCAGGGACTGTGTTTCAAAAAAAGTAGGGTAGAGCAGGACTGGGCAACGGCCTTTACAGGTTCCATCTTGGTTTTAATAATTGATGCAATGTGGGTATTTCCACACTGGAAACCTTTCTCCAATAGATAAGAGATTCTATTTCACTGCTCCTGTTTCATATTCTATTTTTATTACAAATGTGGGTTTCCTTGGGTAGTGTTACAAATCACCTATCTCTTCTTTTACCTGGGAGCAAAGAATATTTGAGCCTCTGTTATGAGTCAGGCACTTGTGCCTGTAGCTAGGAGCTTAGAGCTACTGAAGACATCAATCTTGCCCTAAGGAGTTTGGATAGCTGTGTAATGCATATTATCCACTGACTATAGATTGCTGGACTTCCTTTTAGTTCTGCCCCCCTCCAATCCCTTGTAGAGCTAGCGTCTGCATAAACTAGGAAACATATTGTCTCTGGCTAGAGAGTAAAGTCAAGACAGACTTTGGAGACTCAAATGTGTAGGAAAACAGCACAGAGCTTGTGAGAGTCACGCTGTGATGTCACCAGTGGCCAGACAGGCAGATGAGTGAATCAGATGTGCAGAAGTGAGGGTGGAAGTCATGTCAATGAAGCTCTCGGGGGACAGAACATGTTCACTTGGAGTCTGCTTTGCCTGAAATATCCTAAGCTCAATTATCCCCTGAATTCCAGACTTTGTGCCTAGGGGGAAAAGGCTGAGAACAAAGGGCTATAGTTTTACAGACATTAACAGTTATAAAAAACACACACATCTGTTGATCTGTACACGGGTTGTGAACGTTTACCAGGAAAATTTCAAGCAGATCCGAACATCCGTTATTCTGGACTTCACGGAGTACTATTTCGAGCAACTGCCTCTTAAGCCAGGCTCATGAGCCTGATAAGCCTCGCTGCTTTGCACCCTTGATTGTGGAAACTTAGCAATCAAAAGCAACGGCTTGTCCCAAACGTCACAGTAAATCAGTGTTAGAAATAGGATTTAAAGCTCAGAATTGCTAATCTACTCCTTGCTCCAGTGACCTGGGATATTTTCTGAGAAAGAAACAGGGCCAGATCCTTCTAGAGTTATGAATGTTTGATTTGTTCATCTCAATGCCTGGGTGCACATTGCATGCTGAGCCGCCAGCCACACCTCCGCTCTTCTCGGAGGGTGAAGCCAAGGCCCGTCTTTGGAAGGCGCTGCAGACCAGGCCTCTGCTGCTCTGGCTCCCTCGATCCTCTTTCTGAGCTCCATTTTGAGACTCTGATCATTCATATCTATCTCTTTCCAGGGGTCTTCACCAGATCCCGTGCTCCAGAGAACCTACTTTCCAGCCTGTCTCGGGGCTCTGTGGGACCTAGTTACCTAATACCCACAATTCACATGACCTCAAGCAACTTATTCTCACCCAAACTGGCTGCCTATGATTCTGACACAACCTAGCTGGGTATTCTCTGTGTGTGTGTGTGTGTGTGTGTGTGTGTGTGTGTGTGTGTGTACCTTGAGTATTGTTTGATCCGTAGGAACTGTTGACTATTGTGTTTTGCAACAGGGCCTTTCAGTGTCCTGAAACTTGTCACGTGGTCTAGGCTGCCTGGCCAGCAAGCACCAGGAATCAGCTTGTCTCTACTTCCCCAAAGCTGGGATTTATAAGCATGCATCACACACTAATTTATTCTACACTATTTTTCTAAACGTGGGTTCTGGGGATCGAACTCAAGACCTCATGTTTATACAGCAAGTGCTTTACTGGCTGAGCTATCTCTCCAGCCTTGGTTAGCTATTCTTAAACTCATGGATAGCATCCTCATCTCTAAGCATCTGCTTACCCAGATGCCTTCTCTGGAATGAATGCCCTTTCTCATTTTCCTAAGACCTATTTTTATTTTTCTTGAGAGGTGGCTTATTAACCCATTTTTCTAGGAGAGTTTTATTAACTGCTTGGGCACTGGAAGGTCCTCGTACTATCTGAGCACCAGCCATACTCTGTCGGCTCCTGGCCAAAGGGTGGGCTGTGGTTAGCTTCCAAAGACATGGACTGTGTCCTCTCACCAGTGTGCAGGTCTTGCGAGTTATCAAGAAGCTGGCCATATGCACCTTTCTCTCCTCATGCAAGATGGAGCTTAATATACAATTGTTGACAATCTGACAGCCAGTGACACCTTTTCCAGATATTACTCCATTCTCAGCCTTGCCCACAAGAGACCTGGATCTGTCATTTTATGCCAGTGACTTCCAAACAGTTGCATGTTAAAGTCACCTTGTGAGGTTTCTTGAAAATATAGATTCCCCAAGCCCAGTACATGGTCTTCTGAATGGGGGTCTCTGGATATGGAGGGGGGAACAAAGGTGGCAGGGGTGAAGGTGGAGGGGGAGAAGAGAATTTTCCAGTTCACAGCCGTGTTCTGTTGGATTTGTGAATTACCATCCTATGCTTTATGGGAGTTTTTAAGCTCTCTCAAAGGACTTTCCCCCCCTCTGTTTATTTATTTTTTTGTTTTTCAGAAAAGAAAAAGTTTGGCGAGAGAAATTCTGGGATGATTTCTGCCAGAAAATAAGATTTTTGCCGCATCATAAAATTCTGCGAATGAAATGTTCAGACTTCAGACTGGATCCTGGAATTGATTTCAGCCTTGAGTGATGAAGTTCGCGGAGAAGCTTGTGAGCGATGCCCACAGTAGCTAAACGACGAAGCAGTATTCTCAAGCGACACGCTGATGAATGCCCACGGACCGGGGTGTATTTCTTGACTTATTCCATGAAGCATCTCATTTCTTTTTTTCATCTCACCCACTTCTCCTATGTGGGCACACAGCTAGACTGCATTTCCCAGCGTCCCTTGCGGTACGTGTGACAACATGCCTGAATTTTAGCCAGTGAGCAAGGATGATTCATCAAAACCTTGCCAGATCCGCATGTCCTTCCTCCCTGGCTAGCTGAATGCAAAGGATTTCAAGGTTGGGGGTAAGGGGTGGAGTCACAAGGGGGAAAGGAACGGTTCCCCAATGACCAGGTAGAAGAGCATTTATCAAGCACACCTGTGTTAGATTTCACATGGCCATGACACAGATTTCATGTTTAAAGAGCTCTGAGGATCCGAGGCGTACTGTTCCTTCAGGTAGTGGTATTCCACTCACACATCGGGTTGCACAGTCAGTTTACTCAGGGGTGTTTACTACATGGGACTCAGATGGGTTGATGAGTCGTCTGCTCATGAGGGTGATGGACTTTTCCCTTGGCCAGCAGCAGGAGACTGAAGGCTTTCCCTGGTTGTGTATCAGGCTTTGCAGCAGGATTAGCGGTCACTCTAGTGAGCTAGGAAAGAACACTGAAGGGTGTGGTCTTGCGCTCTGGAGCACCGGTGGGACTTCATTATGCATGTGTACTGTACATTCAGGCTTTAGACTCATCAACCAAGTTTCTATCATGTGAAGAAGACTCAGACCTTCCTCTTGTGCGCGCACACGTGTGTGTGTGTGTGTGTGTGTGTGTGTGTGTGTGTGTGTGTGTGCGCATTTGACTGTGTGTGCCTGTGGAGTTCCAAGGCTGCTGCTGGAAACCATCCTGGATTGCTCTATCTCCTTATTGCCTTGCTCTGGGGTTTTCTGGGCTCCATCTTCCAATGCTGGAATTGCAGTCCCATATCATATCTGCCTGTACTTTTGCTTGGGATCTGGGAATCCGAACTCAGGTCCATTTGCTTGCAAGGCAAACGCTTTAACCCCTGAGCCATCTCCCCAGCCCTATCTTCAACTTTTTAACCTGCGTGCAGATCATATGCCCACATTCCTGACTGGATGACCTGTCTGGCAGCCCACATCCATCCAGCTATGCCTGACTTCCTCCTTCATGCCTGAGTCATCCTTCTGCATCCTCCCCAACTTGCCGGACACTGTGGGTATTGACTGGCTGTCTCACAGCACGGCTGACAGCTTCCCTGCAGGGCCTCCGGGTAGCTCAGGCCCAATCTCCACTCACGCTTCCCTCATATCAGCGCCTACGGTGAGTCCGATAACCTTGCTGTCTGTCAGTCATGCCTGAGCTTCACTGAAGGCATTTCTTGACCCTCCTTGCAGGTGGATTCTGAGCTAGAAAACTATGCCCGAATTCTGCTTCTTCATCGCGTGCCGCTGGGAAGATTGGTTCGTGGTTTCTCTCTGATGAGGGTTCGAAAGTCTGAGTTTTGCTGTTGTGGGTAACGGGGTGCATGAGCTGGATCAGTAAGGATACCACTTCTCTCCAGTCCCCTGTCACAGCCCAAGAGGCACAAACCAAAGGATCAAGAAGGGGACTCTGCTATGCCGCCGTTGCTCACTTTGCAAGCTATCAGTGAAGTCAGTGACCCTTCCCTCCTTTCTTGTGAGGAAGGGGAGTTAAAGCAAAGGTACACATGAACGTTAGAGAGTACTTTGAGGGAAGCGGTCATCATTTATCCTGCTGGCTAAAAGTGTTGCTGTTTTTCTCCTGGTTCAGAGAAACCACACAGGCTAATATGGTCAAGGGGTCAGGGCTGCAGCCATGGGAAGGGACGGCGCCGCTACCTCTGATGGGTGGGAGTCACCTGCTCATCACGTACACATGTGGACTCGCCTCAGGAGGAAGGGGTGAGGTCACCCTTTCTTACCCCCCACTCTGGGACCTGTGGGATCCTCCAGACTAAATCCCCTCGTGTGTCTGCGACTCTTAGTTCCTCGCTCTGGGCCTCTGGACCGTTACATACCGTGGCCGAACCAAAGTTTCTGAGAGACGCGCTCATTGCTTTCTGTCTCTGTTGTTCCGGCATGCCTGGCAGAGGGCGCGCCCTGCGTGGTACTAGAGAGGTGCCCCCAAAGCTGTGGCTTTGCTAGTCCTGTGTTGTTCTCTTCCAGGCCTCCAGTATCAGCTTTCCTGGCCAGTCCCTGAGATGGGGTCACGGTTTGAGTGTGGGCGGCCCCTCTATCCACAAGGCTCATGTGTCTGCATCTTTAGCCGCTGCGAACGTTTGGGTAGATCATGGCATCTTTTTACTGGAGGAAGGGATGCCACAGGGGATGGACCCTGCGATGTGCTAGGCTGTGATTGGCAGCCCAGCCTTGCCTGCTCTCAGTTTGTCCTTGCTTCTCTGCCTCCATGATGACGTAGTTAATCTGCAAGAGCCATGCCTTCTGCTGTGTGAGGCCCTCCACCACGGCCTGCATCCCCTCTGGAGCCTTAAGTCAAATCAATCTCCCTTTCTCCTTTAAGTTGTGTCTGAGTCCTTGTCTCATAGCAGCAGCAAAGAAATTGCAGAGGACGACCTTCCTCGGGGCTGCCTATCACCTGGCACCCACCAGGGGAGCTAGAGAAACACACACTCAATGCCTGAGTGATGATGAAGGCTGGTACCATTTCCTGCTGAAAATCTTCACCTGGCTCAACAGGAGAAGGAAGCTGTGACCTGTAGGAACTCGGGTCTCAGTCTTACCATCTGAAGATGGGGCGACATCAGCCCTAGCTACCCAGCAGAGTGGGCCTGCGTGGGCAACCCTAGGCTGGAGAGCGGTCTGTCCAGCAGCGGGCGCCCTGTGCTGGTTTGTGGGGCTTTTTCAGGATGTACCATTCTTCCCCCTTCTCCCCGCCCGCACAGGCCTCTTTTTAGGGAGCAAGTCTTTTGGGAAAACACATCAGCATCTAATGGGAGACTGAGGAAAGTAAGCAGTAGAGAAGGGGCGCGGCACCAGCCGCTCTGCCACGTTCTCCTGGGCCGCTGGAAGACTCTATAGAGCCTGGCATACAGGCTCTGTAGCTGGATTTCCTGTGTCCTTCTTTGTGGTACTGAAGTCCCTTCCCATCTACAGGAAGATTCATGAAACGTGCAGCTAAATGTATTTCACTTTTATGCCTTCATTGAATGTGGTACATTAATATATTTGCAATTAAAAATGCCTGTCAGAACCTTGCTTGGTTTTGGAGTGGGAGCATATGGTATGGAGACAGCTGAAGACATGCTAGTATAATGACCTGGAAAGACACAGAGGGGAGGGCACAAGGAGCTGGAAGGGAAAGCGGGGGTGGGGGTGCTCTTTGATAACATTATCCCCATTGGAGGTGTTTGGGAAGGAAAGACGGCGTAGGCTGGGTGGAAAGGGTCTTCATTAAGTGGTGCTGAGAGAGATTAAGATTAACTCAGAAAGGAAAGATTAGCTATGATATGTTTCAAAATAATTAGGAAAGAAGAGAATGAAAACTCCTAGTGCATAGACATGATGCTTGTTCGAGGGGACTCACGTGCTTAACACCCTGATTCCATCATTACACATTGTACACAGGATCAAATCCTCTCTGTCTCATAACAATAGGAGGATATTATTTCTGGGTGTTTTGTGCACATATGCACTTATTCATATGTGTGTGTGTGTGCGTGTGTGTGTGTGTGTGTGTGTGTGTGTGTGTGTGTGTAGGCCAGAGGTTGCCCTTGAATGACCTCTTCAATTTCTCTTCAACTTCTCCCCCCCCTCTATTTGAGGTAAACTCTCTGAACCTGGAATTCTGTTTTAGCTAGACTAGCTGTCAAATCCCAGGGATCCTTCTAACTCCACCTCCCAGTGCTGGGATTATAGGCACCCTCCTTAGCAATTTTTTTTAAGATGAATACTGGGAGTCATGCTTGCACAGAAAACATTTACTTAGTCCCTAAATTTTAAAAAAATGATAAGTTTCAAGGGATGCTGCTGCAAACTAAAAACAACCACTATGAAATGAACAAGAGGTGTGGCCTACAAACAACCAAGAAGTCAAATACCTTGTCAGTAATGAAGGCCATGCACCCCAGTTTCCTGCTCTGCCCAGCACTGTGAGATACTGCCTTAGGCAGTGCCCAGGAAGCTGAAAGGCCCAAGGGTTAAGGGGAAATTATTTAACCTCTTTAGCTGTCACATTCCTCTGTAAAAAGAGGACTAATTATAGCATCTCTCCCTAGGGGCTTTTGAAGGCCGGAAGAGAACAATGCATGCTAAGTACTTGCTAGAATGATTGGCTTGCAGTAAGCACTCAGCTAGCCGCCACCCTGATCATCATTCCAGACTCTTCCATGGCTATATGATGTGGTTTGTGGGAAAGAAATAGGAGTTAAATAAACCTTTCCAGAGGCATGTCCAGACGTGAGCACCAGGGATCATTCAGAATGTCTGGATTGCCTCTCACAGATCTATTCCTACTCCCATACACAGGCAAGAACAACAGGATTGCCTGTCTAACTCCTTTCTTCCCCATTTTGTGTATGTGAGTGCTGTGCATGCATGTATGTGTGTAGGGGGTGGAGGAGGGGGCACCTGCTACGGCACAAATATGGAGGTCAGTGGACAACCTGTAATGTCAGCCCTTGCCTTCCTCCTTGTTTGAGGCAGAGTCTCTTTGTGTTCCTCCTGAGTATGTCAGAATCTCTCTGGCCTGTGAATTTTGGGGGAGTCTCCCGACTAGACCTCCTGTCTTGCTGTAGAGCACTGAGATTACTCAGTGGCAGCTTAACGTGGGCTCTGGAGAGCTAAGTAAGTCAGGGCCTCATGTTTGTATGGTGGGCTCATTTTTCTGATCATCAGCTACACGAAGAGAGAGTATCGAGAGCAATAGTACCCCACACAAAATGGGGGTGCTGTGGATGATAGTCAAAAGTTGAATTGAAAACAAATGTCTTTGTGGAACTTTTGGTCTTAATGCATGAGACCGTAACTCTGTTTAACTAATCTTGTGTGAAAGGTACATTTGTGAAACATACCGCTTGTTGTTTAGGACAGAGGATGCAAAAGGGAGCAGGGGACCTAAAGGTCTCCAGAGGGAACATATGTTTCCTCGTTAGACTATATGTACAGTATAAACACAGTCTTCCCAATGACAGTGCCGGGGAAGGACTCCTACACAGGTAGGAGAAGTTACACACTGTATGTTTGCCTGAACAAGCACAGGGATTTGTGGGACCCAATTTGACTCATGGTATTTTCAAATCCATTTTATAGTGAGGCGAGCTCAGCAGCTTCTGCTCCGTAAGCATGTCAAATCTTAGGATGGTTCAGAACATCGTGTTTAGTAAGACAGATATTCATGAAGAGGAAAACTAGGAGCGTGTCCTCATGATAGACTGGCAAGTAGAAAAGGAGAGAGGACTTGCTTTGGAAAAAAGACAATATTAGTCCCAGCAGAAAGGATGGCCACACATTGGGGGAGGGATGAGGTGGGAGAGAAGATGAAGAGACATACAGTAGTCACAGAAGGAATGTGCTAACCATGCCATAAGGTCTAAGCACATGTCAAGCCCATATTTGAATAGAGAACGCGATCACCTTGACCGCAGGCATCATCTATATTCCAGAGCTATTGCTACTGTTCAAAACATCTTGGACGCTGCTCTTTGGACTTTTTTCCTTGCTACTCTTGATAGCCTGGTTATAAAGTTACTGTAATTTCATGATGATGACAGGCCATTATGTTACTTCTATCACTCTGCATGTTTGTAAATGGACAGAAGAAATGTCGTTTGTGGAAGCCCATCTCTCTGTTGCCGGCTTTTTGTACCCGTGACACACGCACTGAGCCATTGCAGCAGGACTGCTGTGGGGTGGGACAGATCTGACCACAGTTCTTTGGTCTTGGTGTTCAGCTCCCAGGCACCGGGCACACAATTAAGATCAAAGTCTTTCTTATAAAGTGATTCTGACAGGACAGTGACCACAGACAATGAAAGCACAGAGACCGGGCAAGTCCCTGGAGAGGGTTCCCTGTCATGAGAGCAACGGATGCTGTTTTGGTCCCCTGACGGGACACAGATGCCGCTTTGATATACAGAATGCTTTGCAGTCACACTTACTGTAGAGCGGTTTGTCTGTTCTGTCGGATACAAGTTGAACAGAGGAGGAATGTTAGATATACTCCAACTGCAAAATTCTGTTCATTTGCCTGGAATTGGGAAGTCTATGTACTTTCTTTTGTCAATACAGCATTTGGCTAACACCGATTTGCTGGGCCTACTACTGGTACTACATTCAAACACAGTGATGTACAAAACAGACCTTATGGTATGCATTCAGATATTAAAAAATAGAAAATAAAGAGTGACATTATTATAGGGGATGTCTCAAGAGCCATGAGAATATATTGTAGGCACATAGATAAGAGTCTTTAAGACTTATCTTAAAAGGCAAGACGTCTTTAAAAAGTGCAAGAAGAGTGTTGTTTAAAAGTAAAGGAGCTCTCTGCCCCGACTCGGACCAGGGCAGATCCCTGTTCCTCAGGAGATGACCTTCAATACCAAACAGGATGCAGCCAAGAGTGGTGCAGGAAAAGTAAAACTGAAAATAACAAACCACAATTCAGAACACCAAAGACCCTACATTAATCACCTGGAACCAGACCAGCCAAATCTCTCTTCTTAAAACTCAGAGAACCTTGCGGAAGAGAGGGTGGCAAGAGTGTAAGAGCCTAAAGATGGGGAGGACCAATGATATGCAAGATACTCCACACAAGTTAGGGCTGCAGCAGCCAGAATTGGACTTTGCCTGAACTGCACAAGGGCTGACATGTCAATGACCCCCCAAAGTCTAGCATGGATCACAGGGGAGACGGCTCCAGGCAGTAAGATCCTTAGGGGCAAGGGATTAACAGTCATAATAGAGTTCCCATTCTAATGGGGAGCCCAAGAAAGGATTCCAAGCTATGCCACTGAGTCCTTACCCCTCACTAGGGTGGAGGACTCAGAGGAAGGTTTGGCATTCACACAAAAGGATGCTCCAGGGGATGGGAGGGAGGAAGGGGGAGGCACTAGGAGAGGGAGAGGGAGGGAGGGGGATATAAGGAAGAGGAAGGGGAAGCGGGGGAGAGTTCGAGTGGGAATGGGGAGGGGAGGAAGAAGGGAGAGGACAGGGATACCTATTGAGCTTGTATGATTAGGAAAAAAATAAAATGTGTGAGGAAAAAAGAGTAAAGGAAAAGCGTTCATATGCAGAGGATGCTGGAGCCTGCAGGTAAGACGTTTCAGCATGTGACTGAGCAGAAGGGAGCGCAGCGTGACTTCAGGGCTCCAGCGTGGAGTGAGTGAGTGAGTGAATGAGTGTGAGTGTGTGTGTGTGTGTGTGTGTGTGTGTGTGTGAGAGAGAGAGAGAGAGAGAGAGAGAGAGAGAGAGAGAGAGAGATGAGATGGTTAGGGTTGGTCACATTGTACACAGGCCTAAAGAAAGGTCTTATCATAAGGATTGGAAGGCATCTAAAAACTATAGAAATCCAGGGAAATGATTAGCTTTATACTTAAAAGGATTATTCATGAAATGCCCAGGGGCTATGATCAAGCTCTAGAGTTAGGAGCTCTTTAGTGCTAACCTCTTAGTCATGCTAAAATTGCTTAACAGAACTCTCAGTCTATAGAGGTTGGTGAACCTAGGCATGTGGTGATGAGAGACAGCATAGGGACAGGGAGTCAAGGTCCTGACACCTTCAAGGCCCACGGCTGGGAGCTGTTCAGATGGCAGGTGCTGAAGAGAGAAGGCCGGGCCCGTCTAAGAGCTTGGAGGGAGGAAGGCACTCGATGCACAGGTGTTAAAGTTAGCCGGGTGCGCAGAAGGAGGAAAGCTGTTCTTCTTTCATCTTTCACTGATTTTATTTTTCTGCTTCCTTATTTATTTTCTCCCTTCAGTCTCACTGCTTGACAAGCCCGGCAGCTGCAGCTCACTCTCCTGAAAGGAAGAGGGAGGAGTGTGTCTCTGACTCCTCCCTCGCCAGTAACCCATTAGAAGAGTTAGCAAACTGCCAACCCTCCTTATCTGAGATTTCCCTGCCTGGATATCCTTGCAAGTCTGGCTGTGGCAGTCTTTTCTGAGACTTTGGGTTGGGGGCTTTTGTCATTATTGTATTGCAACTGCTACTAGCATTTCCTTTATCTCTTTCCTTTTCTCTCTTTCCTTCTTTTCTTTTTCTTTCTTTCTTTCTTTCTTTCTTTCTTTTTCTTTCTTCTTTCTTCTTTCTTCTTTTCCTTTTTCTTTCTTTCTTTCTTCTTTCTTCTTTCCTCCTTCCTTCTTCTTCCGTCCTTCCTTCCTTCCTTCCTTCTTCTCCCTTCCTCTCCTTCCTCCCTTCCTTCCTTCCTTCCTTCCTTCTCTTCTCTCTTCTCTCCTTTCTTGCTTCTGTCTTTCTGGCTTCTCTCTCTTTTCTCTCCCCCTTTCCCTTTTTCCTCTTCCCTCCCTCCCTCCCTCCCTCCCTCCTCCTCCCTCCCTCCCGCCCCCTCCTCCCTCCCAATCCCTCTTCCTCTTCCCCCTTCCTCCTTCTCCTTCTCCCTTCCCCTTTCTTTCCTTTCTTCCTTCTTCCTTCCTTCCTTCCTCCTTCCTTCCTTCTTCCTCCTTCCTTCTTCCTTCCTTCCTTCCTTCCTTCCTTCGTCCTTCCTTCCTTCTTCCTTCCCTCCTTTCCTTCCTTCCTTCCTTCCTTTCCTTCCTTCCTTCTTCCTCCTTCCTTCCCTCCTTCCTTCCCTTCCCCTTCTTGCTCTGATTGTGCATTCATTGTTGGCCAGGCAGCTTATCCAGCAAGTTAATTTCACTAAACCCAGGTCTGTCTCTGTTTCACAGAGAATATGTCTTTACCTTGGAAGATCAGTGGCTGGATTTGCACTATTTGTTCAGTAGATTATCAGCAAGGCCACTTCCGCAACAGGCAAAGATGAAGGATGCTGAAATTAAAACTCACTGATCCCCTACTATGTAGAGCTTCTTTTGATGACATTCATCTGTCCTCATAGCATTCAGCTGAAGTGGTACTGTTATCCTTTTTTACAGATGGGTATGTTTGGGCTTATGGAAGTGAAATAAACTGGATGAGGTCACACAACTAGTGAGGGCCCGAGTCAGTTTTCAGCTGTGGGGCAATCTAACTGTGAAGCGTATATACTCTTTTTTCCCAGAGTTCTCTTCTAGTTTTCTACACCAGTCACGTATACAGCCTAGTTTAATGTTAGCAAACAAAAACTTCCAGCTGGTTCTCCTGGGGTTCCATGTGCCTCCCTCAACTGACTCTAGTTTGGGGACAGCTGTGTGTCACTGGCTGTGCAGATGTCCCATGAACGGAGGTGCCCTTGTTGGCTATAATTACACATGCATTAGGTCATGAAACATTATCAAACCAAACTGCCCTTTGTCTGAATCCCCTCTGGACGGCTTAGTCTCAGTATCAATATTGGAAATGTCAATCTGGTAAACAGCCTTCAGCGAGGAGGAGGAGGAGAAGGGCTGAGAACAAAGTCTCCTTCAAATGAAACCCAAATGGAAGGCAATGCAGAGTCAACACTCCTGGCTGTAAACTCCCCGGAGTGGCCCGGGAGGGGAGAGAAGAAGAAAACCAGCCCGTTGATTCATCTGAATTAATTTTGTAACTCCCAGGTGAGAGGGCTCTAGCGTCACTGGCAAGTTCCCCTGCACCCCCTCTTGCCCCTGCCCTCATGTGGGGCCCCCACAGTTCCAGAGGGAGTACTCTGTGGGGGGAGAGCAGCTTCCCCCTTTCTCCACTTTAATGAAGTCTACTTGTCCCGGGGTCACCGTGCGGGGGTGCCCATGGGATTGGATCTCTAACCCACACATCTGAAGATGCTCAGAGCCAGAGCAGAGTTTCTCCCTGGGGTGGCGCGGCTCCCTGTGGGAGCTCCGGACTGTGCAGCAGACTGTGCGGTTGGGGAGACGAGTCCGCGGCGCAGCTTCGCGTACAAAGCCTCCCACCAGCAGGAGCCGCCTTGGCTCTGAGCCCTGCCGTCCTCATTCTCAAACGAGGATCTACCAGGATGGCTATTTGAGCATGTTTTAGGAGACTAAAACGGGACGGTGAGATTCGATGCTTAACCTATAGCACATTTTTTCCACGCACCTGCAATCTCATAGACATGATCCTGCCTCCGTTTTTGAGTCAGGACGGGATCGGCACCACCACGAAGCATTCAGCGTGATGCCGCCAGAGCTCAGGGCGGCCGCTGTGCCGGGCTATCTCTGCCCAAGCATTTCTTGCTCCAGGCTGACTGCAGGTGGCAGAGGAGTGCCATCCTGGGGAGACGAGTGGCAGCTGAGCTCCACATGCTACTGCTTCATTTCCGTGCCAGGCAGAGTTAAAGAGCTGGCAGCCCAGCACTTTCCTGCTTGAAGGTGAAGAAACCAGGCCCAACGAAGTCAAAGATCTTGCTCAAGGTCACGGAGCCCAATCGTGGCAGAATTCAGTAGCAAACAGGACTCCTGGCAGAAGCTTCCCTCCGCTCGTGAGGAGTGGTATCTACCCTTGTCATCCCACTTTGGGACCCCGAGGACTCCTGATTCTGATGCCAGCCTATGGGCACTTTAACCTCTTCAATTTTTCTGTTTCTTCTTTTAAAAGAATACAGGTGGGGAACAACATTAACATCTTCCCCACCTACCAAGGTTTAGTTGGCAATAAGGAAAGATTAAAAAAAAAGTCAAATGGAAAAACAAGACAAAGGCCACCAAGTAAGCCAAAATGTCAAAGTAGTCAGGAAGCATAGTTATTATTTGGGGGCAGGGCAAGCTGCTTGAGACAGAGCCCAAGGAGAGACGTTTGAGACAGGGCCTGGGGCTATCTAATCAGGCCAGTGAGAGGTGCAGGAGACAAGTGCTCTTTAGTACCAAAGTCTCTTGGAGAATTTCATGTTCCTTGTACCTGCGGAAGATGAACCTGTCTCTGTGTATCTACATGTATGCGATAGTCAATATAGTTGTCAACTTGACAGGCTCGAGAAGCACTTAGGAAACAAAGCTCCTGGCATACCTGTGAGGGAGTTTCTCAGTTGGGTTAATTGAGGTAGGAAGACTCACCCTAAATGTGGATGGCACCTTGTATGGGTTGGGGACCCGGACTGAATAAAAAGGAGACCACTCAGCTGACTCAATGCTGGAGACACCAGCATTCTTGCTTCCTCATATTACCAGCACAATGTGACCAGCTGCCTCGATCTCCTGCGGTCATGACCTCCCCGCCTTGAGAGCGGTACCCTCACTCTAAGAGCCAAAACGAGCCCTTCTTTCCTTAAGTTACTTTGTCACCATTATACTTTGTCAAGCCACAAGAAAAGTAATAATACAATTTTGTGTTGGGTGAAAGGTGTAGGGGCAAAGAGACCCACCCAGCTCCCCACGGTGCCGGGTAGAATACAAGGAAGGGGAGGGTCGGGTAGTGTGGCCCACCTGTCAGACACGTCGAGGAGCGGCAGCACCGCCCATTGCCAGAGGCTCAAGCCCTCGCTGGTGGCCACGTGCCAGATCGTCCGGCTCTGCTCCTTCCCGGTTTTGTTCTCCACCAGCACCAAGGACACGTTTCCTCTCAAAACTCCGCGAATGAGCCAGGACATTCTGAGCTGAGGGACAGAGCGAGAGAGAGCGAGCGAGAGAGAGAGAGAGAGAGAGAGAGAGAGAGAGAGAGAGAGAGAGAGAGAAGGAAGTGTTAGCACTGGACAGAAGCCCACGGTTCTCTTCCTAGCTTCCTGGTTGAAGCTGAAGGATGCTGTCAGAGACGGGCTGAGGTTTATCCACTGAGGAGAGCAGGTTTTCACTATCAGAGCTTGCTCACTTTGCCCAAGGGGCTTTTCACTGTAGTTCAGGGAGTTGGACAAGGAAACTTTGTTTGGTGGATGGTATTTTCCTAACTTCTTCAAGAGTTTACCCCAGGTAGAAGAGTGGGGTGTTTAATGAACTTTCTGAGGCGTAGCCAAGGGTTTCTGTCAGTGGACTTACTTGTAACATCATACAAGTGATTTTTTTTTTCACTTGATTTCTTTGGGTGGATTTTCATTGCTTCCAATAGTAACAATCATGTTTGAACAGTGCTATACCATTGTTAGCAAACAGTAGACACTTTGGCTTGATAAGCAAAAAATCACACAAAAATCTATATATCGTGGTCTCTTAATTTAGCTCTTTCAAATCAAGGAGACTTACTTTGCCAAAAGGAAGCTATGATCATATGTTTTCATTATGTCTTTATGAAAGGTTTCTATGGCATCATTCCCTAGACATTGGAAAGGGAATTATAAATAATAATCTTTCCAAGAAAGTTTAAATACACAGTTATGTTCGGAGGCAGTATACACTACAAACTGATCTTTGTGGTTAAACAATAGAGGTTGTCTTTGACAGAAACAATCTATAAACAATGTACAAAGCTGAAAAGAACTGCATACTATTACCGCCCCAAAGATTCCTGTTTCATTCCATAATGAAAAGGTTACTATAGAGAGAAGGGCAAAATATATCCCGTAGCAAGCTAGAGTTCTCATTCACTACAGTAGACCATGTTCTTAGATTCTCTTTGTTTGAAGTGTTGCTTCTCTATAAATCACTATTCCTTCACAGCCCCTGACTGATGACCGTCCTATGATTTGACTCGAGAGGTTAAGTACACCACCCATAAGCTGTCTGAGCCTTCGCACTCTCTTACCTACAAAGTCCATCTAGCTGGTGAACCTGGTCTATAACCATACTCTTTGTGTATATCGTCCCCATTTCTTCACACTGAGGGGAGCGAATACTTGTCTCCATTGAAAGTTCCACGGCATGTCAATATTTTTCTAACCTCATTTGGCTTTCTTTTGAATTTGGGTGTCATGCTCAGAAATTCTAATCCTGCCTTTGTTGAATCTAAATTCTCTTTAGTCTACAATACACCATTCAATGTCCTGAGCGGGATCATGTCTGACACATGTTTTCTCTCGTCTTGCTTCTTGGCTACAGACACTATGGATTTGGACTTCTATAATTCATCCTGTTGATCCTCAATGCCGGGCACAACGGGGGGTATTAACTCATCTTCTGGATTTCCACATTTGATTTTTGGATGCACATAACACAATGGGTGTTTGAAATTCATTTAGATGGTGATTCTGTTAGATGGTGATTCCGATTTCCGACCTGTTGTCTTGATTTCCATGTTTACGGGACAGTTCTACTACACCAGGCACATTCTCTCTTGTGTCACTTTCTCCTGTCTTTTGCAGTGTGTCTACTTAACTTTTTATCTTCTGTCCTAGATGCATCCTCCTCCTGCTTCTCTGCTCAGCCTTTCTACACTTCATCCCTCTTTCCTGTGTCCTTTCGGTTACTCCTATCCTTTCTCTAGCATCCTCAGTCTCTCTACCTTCTTAGATCCTATTTATTCTTAAAAATATATATTCTGCAAATTTCCATTGGCTTGCAACCTACTATTGTGCCTCCATTTAGATGTTAATATCTTGGGCAACTGAGATGTAACTGATGCGTCTATTTCTCTCTTGATAGTTTTCTTCCTTCATGGTTTCTCTCTTTCTTTGGGTGCTAGAGATGGAACTTAGGGCCTGGTACATACCAGGCAACCACTTTACCACTGAGCTACATATCCAACCATTCTTTAAAAGTTTCTCAACCTGGCTTCTACCATTACTTTATTATTCTAACAAGAATCTTACTGTGTCCTCTAGAAGTTATTCTCTGGACTATTTTTTGTGAGCTTTCAAGGACCCCTTCTTTTCGTTTTCTCTCTTCTGAAACTCTTAGATCTCTGTCACCCTTTCCCATGTATCACCACTGTGTAGGACTCCACATTCAACAACTTTTGGTGGTTTCTCATTCCCCATTAGAAAAAAGAATCAGGACTATAGAGATGTCTCACAAGCAAAAGGACCTGAGTTCAGATCCCCAGATGCCACATAAAAATGCTAGGCAGAAATGGTGATGTCCTGCACTTCCAACATTGGAAGGAGGAGTTTGGGAAACCAGAGCGATGCGATAAGGAGGAAAAGCAATCCAGGATGAATCGTGAAGTCACCCTTGGACCTAACAAGCATATATACTTAAGTAACCTTTGGTACAAATACACCCAGGAAAAATAATAAATAAATAAAATCACACTTTTATTTAGGCAGTCGCACTTCTCAATAATCCAAGGAAATCAATATTTTAGTCATATTGATCAAGCACTTAGGTTGAGTCACATGCATCTTTCATTTTAGGATGGTCTAAAAGCTCTGGCATCATCACATCTGTATTCAAAACATGCTCTTACCATTTTGGTCAAATTACTTCATCTTTTCTAAGCTCACCTTTCCATTTACTAAGGTGGGGATAATTTAATCTATCTTTTTTGGGTGATAGTGACCATTAGGCAAGGTAATAAATAGTGAACAAAAAGTTAAAAAGGAATTTTTGGCTGAGGCACTGAGGAAATAGATGCACATCAGGAGGAAGTGTGAAAGTCTCAGGGTGCAGGAATTTCAAGAAAAGTGGGTAAAAACAGCTCTTGCAATTCTTAACCCGCTGCCATGCTTCAGGCTTAAGCAATGTTGATTGACACTTGGGAAGCATTTGGAGGATGCAGGTTTCTGCTGTTGTAAATTCTATTCCACTGTCTTGCTGAAAAGGAAGAGGAGGAGGACACTCATTCTTTATCCCCAGGGAACTCTAGAGGTGAGCCATGTACAAGGAAGCCCTGTGGGGTCATGGAAAGGTAAATAAACTAGAAAAAAAGAAGCTTCTGAAATTTAAGATGCCCAGTTGCAGAAGGAAGTGACCACGTGTCATAGAGATGCAAACACTGTCATCGAGGCTTGAGGACTTCGGCCACAGTGTAGGTGATGGGGAGAAAGCTCATCTTCCCTTTGAAGCAGAGGCGCTCCTTTGAGAACCAGGGAGCCTGGATGCTGTCACATCTGAAGAACAGCATGGCCAATCCTCCACAGGCCTCCAAGACGACCCTTTTGTTTCTCTCCTTGTATTTATGACCTCAAGGGCTCAGAGGTCACCACCAGGTCAGAAGAGGACCAGAGGCTGGTGGAAGCATAGAGAGGTCCCTGACCACACCCTGTCTCTGTCCTTCTGCCACAGAATGCCTGCAGTGGGGGTGGGAGGAAAAGGCACCCCAACTTTAAAGCAAGACAGGTTTCTTCTGGGCGAGCATGAACCAGCTCGTGTTATTTGAAGTAACTGAAGAGCTGGTCTATTACCTGAGAGGAGCCAGGTCAGTAGTGGGGTGTGTTGAATTCTTCATTCAGCCTGCACCCCACACAGGAGAGCTTAGTTCAATGGACAGAGCTTCTGAGACTCCGCCACACTAGGTTACTTTTGCATCTGGTTTGCATTTTTCTGCTTCTGAGCTTTTGATCCTCCTATTTCCTTTTCTTGCTCTTTCTTCTTTTTGCTTAAAAAAAGGAAACTCATTTCCTTTTTCGGGAAGCCTTTCCTATCAGAGCTCTCAGAAATGATTTCTGAAGTCCTACAGCTGAGGCTATGGGGGTGCTCCTGGGGTTTGACTCATTGCCTTGTCTTCCCTCCCTTTATTCCCCTTAGATCACAAGGCTCTTGAAGGCAGGAGCTGATTTACATATCTTGCATTCAGTGGCCTTGAAATGAGGATGCACAGTAGGAACCAGTCAATGTGGGAATGAATGAAGGTGCCCACACCAACATAGGCATCTCTGGGGCAGTGAATCAACTTTCCATCAGGGGAGGCCCCTTTACCCCTTCCCATAACCTAGGGTCAGGTTTTAGAGAACGGCAGCAGAATCTCTACTTCCTGGCCCCCAGCTATGTTCTAAACCATCCATGGCTCAGCTGCTCTTATATTTTGGTTAGAAGTAGAATCTGGTAGTGGCAGGAACATGTCAGTGAGACTTACCCTATCACATCAAGGCAGGGACCCCGGGTCAGGGGACCACTGAGCTTTCTCTGTCTTCCTGTACCAGGTTTTAGGTCAGTCAGGGTTAAGGAAAGAAAGAGGAGGGGAGGAGAAAGAGGAGGAAAGAAGGGAGAGGAGACAGAAGCGAGAAAAGAGAGGAATAGGAGGGAGAGAGGAGGGAAGAGAGAGGAGAGATGAGTAAGAGAGGCAAAAAGAGGAAGAGGAGGGAGGGAAGGAAACTTCTTGAGGAGTTGCACTTGGCTCCCTTTTGGTATCAGTTTGTGTGTGTGTGTGTGTGTGTGTGTGTGTGTGTGTGTGTGTGTGTGTACTGTACAAGAGGGCACCTGAGCAGGTGTGCCTGTGGAAGCCCAAGGGCAACATCAGGAAATCATGCAGGATTGTTTTTCCACCTCATTGCTTTGTTCTGGGGTTTCCTAAACTCCACCTTTTAGAATTCCAGAATTTTTCCAGAATTACAGGTTGCTGCAAATCTGCTTGGCAGTTTTCACATGAGATCTGGGGATCTGAACTTAGGTCTTTTTGCTTGTGAGATGAAGGCTTTAACCCCTGAGCTACCTTCTTCCCTGTCCTTGGTATCAGTTTCTACAGAGATGATCGCTGAACTGCTCATTCACAAATGCTGCCTATCTGCTTTGTAATTCATACCGTGTGTATCTGCCCAGCTCTCAGGGAACTTATGCCCTACCTAGGAAGTTAGAATTTAAACATTTAAGTAAATATGAGCGTGCTTCAGAGCAGCTTGATAGTCAAGACACACAGAGCAGGATGCTTGACATTGCCAAGACAGGGTGGATGGTCACCAGGCCCCAACTGTTCAGAGGTCTGGATAAATGGAAGAATTAAAAGGAGGATCTCTTTCATCTTATCATGGTATTGATATTTATAGCAGAAAGAAGACACGTATTCTAAAGCCGCATTGCATTCCAAGGCACACGCTGAGTTTCAATACTGTCTTTAGAAATGGATGCAAAAAGGCTCAGCATAAATTGAAAATGGGCAGTTGGTAAAAAGCACTAGTAAAGGTGTTTGGTGCTATTCATACCGTGCGCATTGATGTCATGATCATGCACACACATGTACCATGACACATGTGACATGCATGGAGGTTAGAGGACAACTTCTATTGTTGATCTTCATCTTCTACCTTGTTTGAGACAAGCTGTCTTATGATTTACCACTGTATGCACCAGGCTGTCTGGCCTGTGAGCTTCTAGGGATTCTCCACCTCCCACCTCCCTGACGGGCTGCTGGGATTATAGGCACCATTACTAGCTTTACATGGGTTCTGGTGGTTCAGACAGATCTTCATGCTTGTACAACAAACATTTTACCTACTGAGCCAACTCCCCAGCTTGACCATTCATTTTTTGATACATGGGGTCAGTGAGGTGACACACCCAGGTAGACGTTCTTTTTGAAGACACTGAAGTCTATAACCTACTTTGTTTCCCTAAGTCTACTTACCTGCAGTTCCATCCCTGTGCCTGTGAGCGAGCCACTGCTTTCCTGCTCAGAGCCTGGTATAGTTACCTGGGAACTTGTTGGAAAGGCTGGATCACTGGACTGGACAGAGACCTATCGAACCTGAATCTGCAGCCAGGCACTGAGTTGAAGGGTGGTCTCTGCAGCTCCGCCCCAGAATTTTCATGATTCATTAGCTACTTTTCCAGAATGCACTGGAAACAATTGCCCCTGGCATCTGACTTCAAACCGTCTTCACTTCCTGGCTTAGGAAGTCTGAGCTGAGTCTGCCCTCCTTGACTGAGGTACATTAGCTGTGTGACCTTGGGTTTCCCACTTTCCTCCTCTAAGACTGCACTTGGTGTGGTCTTCCCTGTCCTTTCCCTGCCTGCTTTCAAAGGTGGTGATGAAGACCGTACGAGAGATGGAATGTGAAGTTTAGAACAGTATGCAGAACGGGTTTGCAACCTAAACTATGAACTAGGGAACTTTCCCAACTTTGAGGGTCTGGGCACTGCCCCAGAGATTCTGAGTCAAGCAGTCTTGGCAGCTCCTAGGCATAGCAGATTTTAAAATCCCTCCAGGTGATTCTGAAGTGCAGCCTGAGTTGAGACCACTGGGGAGCTAGGACCACTTAGCTTGGGAAGTAGTCTGACCCCTCTCCACAAGGGGTCCATTTCATCTTGGACTTGGAGTAAGAAGAAATGTCTTAATCACTAAGAAGTGACTTTAATGTGCCCACCATCGCCAAGGCATAGCAGGGGTGGCTCTCCTGCAGCAAGAAGGACAAAGGTCTCAGCAGAGGCCTTTCTGGGGCTGCCGCACCCCAGGTAGAGAGTGCATAGGAACAACCTGAGCCGGGCGCCCCCTCAGACACTGAGGTTCTCACTGACATCTATTTTGGGTGTTTGTGCATGTATGAGAACATGTGTATGTGTGGATCCATGTGCATGAGTATCTGTAGAGTGACTTCAAAGGAGCTCATTAGCACTGGATAAGGGAAATAGGAGTTATTAGGAGGAGCTTAAGCCTACAGTCTGGTTTAGCCACCACTAACGAAGTAGAATGCTCAGTAAGTTTGGACATCACGCCTCCAGTTTTTATAATTAAAAAGTTGGTGGTCTGGAGAGATGTCTGTCTGTAAAGTGCTTGCTTTGCCAACGTGAGGATTTGCATTTCATCCCCAGAACACATGTAAAAGGGGTGTACATGTGGTGCCTCCTTGTAATCCCAGCAATGGGGAGGCAGAGAAAGGCTGATCTTCTCTGATCTGCCTGTCTAGTCTATTTGGTAAGTTACAAGTCAGGAAAGGCTCACATATATGAAATTATAAAATAATAATTAGTTCAGCCTTATCTTGACAGCAAAGTTCCAGGGTCTATGGTAGGTAAAAAAACTCTTGAAATTTCATCTTTTTTTTCCTTTTTTTTCAATATATGCATGTACATGGGTGTATGCATGTGTTTGCATGTGGATGGGAACATCTGTGTGTGCTGGTGCAAATGCACATGTACGTGGAGGCCTAAGAGTGATAGCACAAAATCATCCTCAATCGCTTTTCCTCCTTAGTGTTTTGAGGCTGGTCTCTAAACGGAGCGCGCACTGAAAGGATAGTTTGGCTAACCGACTTGCTCTGGGGTTTCCCAGACTTTGTCTTTCAGGGCTGGAATTATACCCATCTGGCATTTTACATGGGATCTGGGCATTCAGACTTTGGTTAGTTTACTTGTGTGCCAAGTGTTTTAAACATGGAGCCATCTCCCCAACCTTGCAGTTTTACCTTATTTCTATCTGACTGACTTACAGGGTGTGAAGTCATTTGCTAATTGACTACTGCATGCAAACAGCTACCCCAGGCACTTATATGTGCGCTGTCTTATTTCTTACAGCATCCCTGCAGGAAGGTACTACCACAGCCTATTGTGATTTGAATAGGACGGTCCCTCCCAAAAGGCTCACGTGTTGAAGGTTCCCCAGCTGATTGACGAATCATCGAAGGGCAACCTGATCATGAGGCTTGACTTAATGGATTAATTTCTTGAAGGTTCCATGGTATGATGGCATCAATGGGGGGTGATAGAAAGCAAGAGATGGGGGTCTTGACTTTGAAGGGTGCATCTTGCCCTAACCCCTTCCTGGTCTTCCTGTTTGCTTTCTGGCTGCCGTGAATAAGCAGCTTTCCTCCACCGTGTCTTTCCTCCATCCTGCTTCTGCCAGTCCATAGACCTAAACACAATGGTGCCAACTGCTCATGAATGGAGACGTCTGACACTCTGAAAATAAACCCTTTGTCCTTTAAGTGACTTCTGCCTATTTTTTGTCACAGCGACAACAGTCCTATTAACATTCACCATTTTTCAGAAGGATAATCTGGGGCTTAGAAAGGTGAAGCCAGTCACCCACGGGCACTGAGGTCAAACGTTGCAGACTTTGAGCCCATACTCTGTTCTAAGCTCTTTCTACCACACTATATTATGCATGTAACATACTGTAGCCATCCTCAAAGTATTAGTGTCTATGATAAAGATTTTTTAGATCCATATTGCATGAAATGTGGTCTGTGACCAATAGTATTGTCAACACCTGGGACTTTTTTGTTTTAAACAAATGCAGATTATCCAGTCCCACCCCAGCTTGACCCAGTCAGAGATCATCTGGTAGCAAGCTCTTGTCTGAGAGCTACTCTCACATTGGAGGAAATTAGGGAGATAGTGTATTTCCCTCACTTTCATGTATGTGTGTCTGCATGTGTGTATGTGTGTTTGCACGTGGGTGAGTTTACATATACATATAGCCAGCTTGCTCTGGGAATTCCCAGGCTCCATCTTCTGGGGCTGGAACTACACGCGGCTGTCACATCTGCCTGGCATTTTATGTGGGCTGTGGGGATTTGAACTCTGGTCCTTTTGCTTATGTGGTAAGTTATTTAACTGCTGAGCCATTACCTCATCCCTGAGCTAGTGAATTTTAAGCCATTTACAACCTGTCCCTGCTGGCCAATTAACAGTTGTGTGTGTGTGTGTGTGTGTGTGTGTGTTTACTTGTATTCACACAAATGTAACCGATCTTATACAAATGCAAATTACGAAAAGTAACACTTGCTTAAGCCTGTAACAATAAAATTTTTGATCCTTCTGGATGTGTCTTAATAGATATAGGTTATAAATGGCAGCTTTTGACTAATACACTCTTTTGCATGCAGACAGCAAGTGAGACCAGGGAAAAGGGGCGCTGCTAGGAGTGCCCCGCCAGTAATTATACCGCCTGGCTCCAGCTGGCCCTCTCACAAGGGCCTTTTTCTCCTGCCTCTTGGTGGGGCCCAATAGACTTTCCAATTATGTGGCACCAGTGTTTGTCATTTTATTAATTAAAGTCCTGTATGTAAAGCAGGCACAGCATTGTGGCCAGGCCTAATGCTATTATTTCTCTCATGGCCCTTTCCTCCTTCAGAGGTAATTACGGCAATTTTATGTCTAGAATGTGTCCGCGTTTGCTATGCATACCTCGCATCAGCTACAGAACAGTCTCTTGAACTCATAAAAAAAAGTCATAACAGAATTTAGGCTGGAATTTAGGCATCACATAATGTCTCATGCAGCAACCCCCCAAATGTAGGAAGTGCTTGGGAGGGGAGACCACTACACTTCAGACTTCTCCTTTCGTGTGTGTGTGTGTGTGTGTGTGTGTGTGTGTGTGTGTGTGCGTGCGTGCGTGCACAGGCATGTACACATGAATGTTTTACACATGGCTGGGTGTATATGTATGTGTGGGCATGTATACAACATGTATACACTTGAGTGTGTGCACCTTGGAAGCTCAAGGCTGACCTCAGGAATCGTCCTGGATGCTCTCCTTCTTTATTGCTTTGCTCTGGGTTTTCCTAGGCTCTGCCTTCCAGGACCAAAATTTCAAGCCACTGCCATTTCTGCTTAGCATTTTTATGTGGAACCTGGAGATCAGAACTCAGGTACTTATGCTTACAAGGGCCATCTCTCCAGGCTCTTTATTCAGATTTCTGGAGGTCAGAGGAAGTTCTTGTAATAGAGACAAAATCAAGGATGGGACATTCCAATATGCATTTTATGTCAACATAGGGAAACAGAGATATGAGAAGATGAGCTTGCGAAGGTCTAACAGATACCCCAGGAACTTCCCACATTAGGCACAATGTGGGTGACCAGGAATTGTTATCAGGAACATACAAGTTCTGCATACAGGTTATTGTTTGGGATGGTGAGTGTCTCCTGTAGGTTTCTGGAAGGTGGGCAAACCTTTTGGATATAGCGTCTAAGTAATAGATGTCCGGCCATAGGAGTGAGGCTTGAGGGTCCTAGGCTGGCTGACTGTTTCTGGCCTGGGCTCTCTGTTTCCTGATCCACAGAGATGCGAGCAAGCCGCCTTCTACTTCCATTGCTACCACCTTGGACAGGAGCCCCTCCTGTCGCTGTGAACGTCTCTTGTGCCTTTCCCATCACGAAACTGTGCGGTACAGTGAATCCTTCCTTTCTCGAATTTCTTAGTTCTCTCAGATAGTCTGTCAGAGGGATGAGAAGAGTAACTAAAATGGGGGTCAAGTCCTCTCCCTGGTTTAAGATATCACGAGGTGTGATTCTGGGTGTGAACTTGTCCTTTCAAGAGCTCTCTGGCTTCAGCAGGCCACCTTATTAACTTTGGTGGAGAATATTGACTCCTGGCAGAATCTAGTGCTTTTACTCATCATCTTCTAATTCACCTGGAGAAAACAAACTCCAACTCTCTAGCTATAAATAGCCTAATGAAAAAGAATCAGCCCAGCACAGCAGGAATCTGGCCAGATGTAGATTTTTTTGATAGCAAGCAAATAAAATGTGATGTTGCCAAGTACTTGCAATTGTGGAAGCTTAAGAAATGCTGGAGTTGGAGTCCCGATCACTCAAGAGGTTTAAAGACTGGTAGGCTTCCTGAAATACTACCAGGGATCACTCAGCCAGCCAATGGCCACTTTGCAAAAACAAGATTATCTATAAAAATAATAACCTGGGGTCCTTGGTGGTAAGGGTATAGACATTTGTTTTTTTTTAATTGGATTTTTGTTTTCTTTTTTCAAGTTTTCTTGTTTCAATAAATATCTATGAGTTTTGATAGCTAGGACAAAAACTACAAAATAAACTTAGGGCACACTTCTATTAACATCAAGCATCTAAGAAACAATGTGGATGTATAAGCACAAGAAATCAAGTGAAGAAATACTTGTACAGTATGACAACAAATTTATCCAGTCCTTTGTCTGTCCATGTGCTCAAATCTGCATCTGTCTGTCTGTCTATCTGGGAGGAAATGTGTCAACTTAGTAGCAGGGCAGACCTGTGGGTACTTTTTGCTTTTTCTTATTCATTCTTTTCTTATTCATACTTTACTGTGTTTTTAATGTGTAAAATGAGCAGAGAATAGCTTTATAATCAGAAAGAAAATGCTGCATGAACAAGGGCAGCAAGGGAAGATTCTGATGTTGTTGGAAAGTGTTCTTTTGATCGGACTCAGAGAAAGATCAGTTCTGCTGCCTGCGCTGTAGGATACAGGAGAGACCCAGGACAGCTGGGAGCTTGGGGGAGGGGGTCGTACAGTGTTTTAGGCAGTTTGGGGGCTTTGAGCTCAGGAGGGGTGGTCTGCTTCTTATTTATTCCTGAACATCTCAAAGCCTTAGTTTATTCATCTGTAAGACAGGTTCAGTGGTCTCTCCTGGCAGGACTTTGATCACAGTCTAGGAGCCCAGTGCCTGGCTTGGCAAGATATTTGAGAAATGTTAGGCTCATTCTCCTGTGTTGGTAAGGGCTGGCATGAAGCCCATCTTGGAGGCATGGCCCACAAAATATCCGAACAGACCAGAGCGAAAGGTTCTGTGCTAAACATTTCAGTCTAGCTGTATGCAGTCCGGGCTGGCCTCAAACTTATTATGTAGCTGAGGATGATGTAGCTTGAACCTTCTGATCCTCCTGCCTCTACATCCCAGGGCCGAGGTCTAGTTGGATGCAGTGCTCGGGATGGAGCTCAGGACTTTGCTGGGTAAACACATGACTGACCAAGCTCCATTCTTACAGAAAGCGAGAGATGATCTTCTTTTCTAGGATACAATGCAATGGAGCATTTTTTGGGCAAACAACCTCTTGTGTGCCATGGTTGCTCTAGGTACCTTGGGGATAGTGCTCCACGATAGCTTTGCAATCCTCTTGCTGGGAGAACAGGGTTGATTGACTTTAGGCAACCAAATTCCTACACGCCTTCATGGACAGCTGGGAGAGCTGTCGGGAAGAATGTGGGCTCACGAGAGACATGTGGGTACCTGCAGGAACCTAGAACACCCCAGGAAGAGCATCCCCTGGCAGTTGGGGGGGGGGAACATTTGCTCTCACCAGGGTGCTCCTCTGGATGTAGGTCATGTGGATGTGTTATAAGAATCCCCAGTAAGTGCAGAGATTCTGTGATTAACACTGCTTTTGAACGGGACCCAAGTCTGCTACGGACAAGGAAGTTTTCATCCACACCTCTGAGCCTTGACAGTAATTCTTTATATGCCTGAATTTCATCATGTAATGGGGGAGGTATTCATTTTGAATGGCTCAAAGGTATCAAATTAATTATGTCTGAATGCCATTACAATGGCTGTCGATTACTTTAGCCAATTAGCATGTCTTCTGGCAGAGTCAACCGTGTCACCATGAGGGGTGATAGAATGCTAGCCTCCGGTCTCCTGGCTCTGGGTGTGGAGCTAAGAAGTATACTGACCCAGAAGCTTCAACGGGACCTTGTTTGTCGGATGGAGACTCAATGCAGAGGCCTCTTGCCGTCCCTTTTCTAAAGGGGCTTCATAATCAATTATCGATCAAATGGGTTTTATTGGGCAAGATGTCTGGGTACTAGTGCTGGTAACATGAAATGCGTAAGTTGCCTACATCCTGTGACTTGCCCAAAAGGAGAAATAACAACCGCCGTGTCAGTAGCAGCTCCTTCCCATATCTGAGCAAGGAGGTGGGGGGTTGGTGATAATGGTTCCTGTCATTCATAAAGTATCATGAAACTTATAGCATCTTCACATCTCCATCTGGCATGGATAACAATCTCCCAGGGCAAATAAAACAGGCATTTTTATCCCCTAAGTATGAGGCGTGACTTGTTTGAGGTCTGATGACTCCAAAGTGGGGTACAGGTGGGATTTAAACTCAGGTGACCTCAGTCAAGTCCGGTGACCTTCGAGTATTTACAAGATTTGTCTTGGGAGACGCACAGACCCGGTCTGAGCCTCTTGGTAGCACGTTGACCTTGGGCAAGACTTTAAGCTCTCTAAGCTCAGGTTTTTACTCCAGTAAGTGGGGTTTGGGATCCCTCGAAAGTCTGTTTGGATAATGAGACCATGAAGGCAGAATGCTTAGCAGAAGAACCAGCTGTCTCTCAGGGGATCAGTCTTCACAAACACCTTGTGTAAGCTATACAATACTAATCACCTCTTTCTCCGGCCCCAAGCTAAGGGAGGATTTGTTTCTTTCATGGGGCAGAGAATCAGGGTCTTTAACGGCTTTCTGATTAAGACTTTTGGCTCGCTTTTAATGTAATGTCTCAGAATGACCCATACCAGAAGATTTCACACTGAAGGCAAATTTTCGTGACTTTCCCATTGAGTAGACACAGGCCTGGCAGACTCCTCAGGTCTTCTGGCCACTAGGTGGATTTAGAATCAGCACTTGCTGGCTCACTATACCACAAAGTCCCTCCTCTGCTCTTACCTGGCTCCACCCTCCTGCTAGAGGTCTGTGAGCCAAAGCCTCTACGTGGTCAAGTTGCCCCTGGCCAGATGTTTCTCATCTGTAGATCACAAAAGATGTCATTCACACCAGAACAGCTGTGGGGAGGTGGAGCTGTTCTGTAATCCTTGATTTACAGGGGATTCTTACTGGAGACCTCATTACAAGTGTGTGGGATGGTTGCTATTGGAGACCAAAAATCCAAACTCTAGCCTCATACAGTGAATCTTTGGAAAAGTCCTTTGGAAAAAATCCCTCCAGAACCATTCCAAGTCTCCTTCCCAGGATCCTCAGCACCAAGGAACACTTGTCCAGAGCCCTGTGAGAAGCTTTCTGAGATTAACATCTCCATCTTTAGGGGACCCGCATTGCCATCTGGATTCCTCTATTGGGCTGTGGAGAAGGAGGAAGGCAGCTGCCCAGTGTCCCCGGGCTGCTCTGACTTGCCCCAGATGCCAGCATTTCCTCCTGGGACTGGATAGGCCCTGTAGTTCCTGCTGGGTTCCAAATATGTCCTCCTGGGCAGAGAACGGACAACCCAGGCGGACATCCTGTATTCAGCATGAGGTCCTGACCCTGGTCCCAGGGCAGGTGGAAAGCACTTTCCAATTTTTGTTTTACCTGAAGATCCACTGTGCACACAGAGAATAATAGAGTGAACGCAGTTCCTGGCCGGGCCAGTTGGATTTGCCCCCAGCTGAGGCAGGCACAGAGACCTGGGACGGGACCGAGTTCAGGAGCTTGCCGAGATGTCGAAGCACTCGCTGAGATGGGGGTGAAGCACCCCAGGAGTTCTGCCCAAGTGATCTCGTGGTCCTTACACACCTGACTAAAGTAGCCTGTGCTTGGTGAGTGGTGGGATGAGAGAGAGGGGAAGAAGTCTACCCTCGATTCCACATGGCTGGTTTCCAGCTAATTCCATAGGGGGCTTCTACAATGACTACAAGGTCTGTGCAGTAAGAGGACGAGGACTGGGCCCAGGTTAACTGTAGTAGGGACTGACTTGTTTTCTCGTTGTCATATCTCAGCCGTGACACTTACAAGGAAAGGCAAGCAGAGACAGTGGAATTCGCAGCTTTCTTCTCCCACAATGAGCATGTGCTGTCTACAGAAGGTAGATGGTTCTGGAAATAACCTCATTTAGGATCAGACCCATGAGGTCTAACAGCAAGCTTTTCTTTCCTGATCAGCTAACAATAGTCAGACACGTGGGCTAAGAACACAGTACATGTAAGGAGCAGAGAACACTGAAGTCTTGTGGGTGCGCGGTGATGCTCTGCTGTTTATAGATGGGGTGATGTTCTTTTCCTGCCTCCACAGGTGAGGACACATGGTGGATGATGGGCTTCCCAATGTGCAGCGGCTCACAGCAGATCCCCCTAAGCTGAGAAGGAACCATATCTCTCACAGGACAGTGTGATAAGAGGAGCAGGAAGCTCAGAGGCAGGACATCTGGTTTTGACCTTGACTTGTATTTGCTACTTTGAGTTTTTGGTACATTTCTTTCCTGCCTTGCTGAGACATGGGGAAGCCCCTGACACAGATACATATATCCGTAATTTATATATGACTTGCTCTTTGAAGTGAGCCGAGTCAACTTTAGTGTGTGAGCATGTGTGTGTGTGTATGTGTATATTTGTGTGTCCACACACACATCCATGTATGCAAATGCGGAGGCTAGAAGAGAAGATCAGACGCCCTTCTCTAGCATTCTGTGTTATTTCCTTGAGACAGGGTCTGCCATTAAATCCAGAGCTTACTCTTCTCCAGCTTGATTGGTGGGTCGGGGAGCCCCAGAGATGCTCCTGGCTCTGCTCCTTATCCTAGGTTTACAGGGGTGTGCAGTCATGTCTGACTTTTATGTGGGTGCTGGGGATCCCAACTCAGGCTCGTGCAGCAAGCTCTCTTACCCACTGAGCCGTCTCCCCAGCCCCAAGCGTTAGCAGCTCTTCTGCTCGTTGCCCTGGCCCTAGCCTGTCAACTTCTGAAGACCTGTTTCTCCTTCCACCTCAAGCATCTTAAAATAATCATTGTTATGCATGTCCTCATTATCTTGCTTTCCATAGCAGTGTGCGTGTGCGTGTGTGTTTGTGCATATAGGCATGTCTTTGTAGATTCAAGTATGTGCATGTCTGGGCATGCATGCTCCTGTGCACACGTATGTGGAGGCCTGAAGCTGGGGATGGGTGTCTTCCTTGATCATTCTCCAATTATTTATTGAGACAGGATCAATAGCTGAACCCAGGGCTCACAAATTCCAGCTAGTCTAGAGAGCCAGCTTGCCCTGGGGATCCCCTGTCTCTGTTTCTGAGTGCTACATTGCAGGAGCCATAATTCTAGAATTTTCCATAGGGGATTTTTTTGCTGTTGAGTTTGATTAATCTTAAAACATGCAGTCATTAGGAAAGTAGAGGTGCCTCTATTTTCCTCCTCTTGAGAGTCCCCTTGCCTGTCTGTGGGAAGAGTAGAGACAGTGTTGGGTAAGTTCCACCCATACCTTATTCTGCTCAAGAGTCACATTGAGAGGCTGGAGGCAAAGAAGGGCCTTCGTTCCAGGAATCTCACCAGCACCCTGAAAAGCCTTACAAAACCAACCAGAGAGCAATTGACAGGACGGTTCTTTGGCTTCTAGCTGTCAGGGCTCTTTGGAAAGGGCTTAGAAGATGGCAAAAGGCCACTCCCCTGCCCGTCTTCCCCCCTAAAACTTCTAGGTTGTGTTTGTTGGTGTTAACAACGTGGGGTACAGGCTCTATCCCTTCCAGCTGGAGAGCCCCTGCAGGATGGTGGGGTCCACTTCTTCCTTTCTGTCTTGAGCTCAGCTGCCCCAGCAGCTAATCAAAGTCAACTGACTACAGGTGGAAAGGGTCTAAGACGTCTGCACGTGTGTGTCTGCATGTATGTGTGTGACTGGTGTGACTGTAGGGTGTGTGTGGATGTGTGAGTGTGACTGTGCTGTGTATGTATGTGAGTATATGTGTGACTATGATGTGTGCATATTTAAGTATACTTGCAGTGTGTGTTTGAGTGTGCAACTGTGGTGTGTATGCGACTGTGATATGTGTGTGCTGTGTGTACGACTGTGGTGTGTGTGACTGTGTATGTATATGACTGTGGGGTGTGTGTGTGTGACTATGAGGTGTATATGAGTGGGTGTGCCCATGTGTTTGTGTGCACCTGGGTGTGGAGGAAGGAGAGAAGTAGCTGCAGCTCTGACAAGGTCAGCGGTCAACAGACATCGCAAAACTTGGTCCATCACATCCCTCTTCCCGGTTCCCTTGCCTTCCTGTAGCCAATAAAGGGGAAGCTTCTCCCATGTTGTTAGAGGGGAAAGAAAATGAGAGAACCCTACCCTCCAACCCCTTTAGGCCTTGTTCTGGCCTGAGAACATGGTTTAAATTATTCTAGTCACAGGCAGGCTATTCAAATAAAACAGAATTTCAAACCACACGGGGCTTGTTGAGACAGTCAGGCTTCCAGGATGTGTGAAAGGCAGGGGGGAGGGGCGGGCCGGCCCCTGCCACTCTCTGCTCCGCAGTAAGAACAGCAGCTGCAACGAGACGCATCAGAGGGTGTCTCAAAGCCAACGCAGACTGCAGCAGGTCTGACAGCTAGCGGATGCATGAAAGCCACCGCAAGGCGCCCCTCCCCCTGTGGCAACTTTAATTATTTGAACTAGAACTCGGTGAAAGAAAAATAAAAATCAGAATAAATTGTGAGTGGCTCCCCAGTTTCCTGCAGTGAATAGCTCTGGGAAGGAGGGGGACCCGAAGCCACAATGCTCTCTCTGTTTACGGCTGAGGTCTAGGCAAGAGGCCTTCAAATATTCATGTCTCCTGTACAACTGTGCAGAGAGAGGGGGCGGAGGCAGTACCTGCAGCCGCAGCTCGCAAGGGAGGTGGCAGTGGCGGCTGCGGGCAAGCAGAAGGAGGACGTGGTCCTAGAGTTGGACTGGTACAGGGGGCACGGAAAGCTGCGTCTCCACATTCTGTCCCACCCCTTGTGTCTCCTCCACCTCTGTTCTCATGCTGTCCTTTCAAACCCCTCTTCTGACCCATGTTTCTAAGAAGTAAGATGCACGGCCCTTTTGGAAGGAAACTCTGCATGAGCTCGGGATGAATTTTGGTCCCCTTGACAGGTACATCTATGGCATTAGATCTCGAGTTTCAGTTTGCGAGCAATCCACCAAGGTTGAGGCCGGAGAATACAAAACACCTGTCTCACTTAGTGATGTCATTCAGGAGGTCAAGAGTGAGGCCCAGAAATTACCATTACCTTTCAGATGGATATAGGTAGGAAATTATGGGCTTGTTACTTAGCTTGCTCCTAGATTTTAAGGAAGTCCATTGAAGAGGACCTTGGTTGTCTTGTGGGAAATCACGCATGAGTACAGGGTGTCTTCAGGGAGCACACTGAGTTAAGGCCATATGTTAACTTCTGCGGACCAGAGCTGGCCTGGGTTTAGAAAAGGTTTCTCTGGGGTAGGCATCCACTCCAGAATCCATGTCAACTAGCTGCCAGTCCCTGTCTCATCAGAGATATCAGTCCTAGCTCTGTCTAGCCCTCACCGCCTTGCATTCAACCCACACATCCAAGGGAGGTCCTTGTGGGCTTGATGGGGTTCAGAGATCTGAGCTAACTTCACGGTTCTTATGACAGCAAATCATTGGTTTCTCTGTTACCAGAGTTCAGCTAGCCTGGGAAAAAGCAATCCACTTCCTGCCTTCTGCATGGAGAACTTGGAGGTACTGAGTGACAGGAATTATAATCACCTATCTCTATTTTGGTCATTTACTTATTTTGCTCCAAACACAGCCCATGGTCATAGAATAAAGGATGGTCAACAAAGCTGAGCATGAAATAGCATGCGCATGAGCATATATAAACACGACTAGTGTGCCTGTAGGAAGGATTCCTTCCCTCCCCTTCATCATACCTGCTCAGCCAAGTTCTAGAAAAAGGGTAGGAAATAGTAGTGAGTACCCAGAGTGAATGTGACTGGAGGAAAAAAATAAAGCTAAAGAAGACACCTGTTTCAGCTACTGATCAACTCCAGGTGATTAGAGAAGTGACAGAAAACATTGGCTTTGCTCTGACATTTCTTTCTCTGAAATCAGACTTGTATTAAAGCCAGCCAGTGAAGAATAAATTCAAAGACCAAATGCTTCTAAGGAGCCTCCTGGCCTCTCAGGTGGGCCAACCATCTGTCTTCATTCAGCCTTCTTCCCAAGATGCCCTCTTTCCTGGGTACCTGCTCTGAGGCGTTTGAGCTATATCAACGGCGACTGTGTAATTCTACCATCTGCATCAGATAACATGGATTCTCGAATACAATTTATTTTAATGAATCTATTTATTTCTGCCCAGACTTTCATCCAAAAAAAAGGAGTTAAGGTGGCTCAGAGATCCACAAAACCTAATGAGATGAGATAAACTAGGAGAGGGTAAGAAAGATGGGCAAATGCCAAGCTGTAAACCAGGCAGCTCCAAACGGTGCATCATGAAATTCTCCTTGCTTTCACTTAACCATTCATCTGATTAAAAAATCATGTGTACGTCTCTTCTAGACTTCTTTGTTTTGTGGCTGAGTTTTCATTTCACAAGCATCTCAGGAGGGCTCAATTTTAGTCCCCCGGCAGGGAGAATCTTGTTCTATTCTACTTCTACTGGCTAAAGTCTTTCCTCTCTGGAATTTCTACCAGCCAAAAGACAGGAAGCAAAGCTGGTTAGTTTTGCAAAGTCTACAACTTGAAAGGGAACAAATTACCCAGAGGGAGCAGAGCTAAAACTAAACCCAGACAGAAGTTTCTTTTTGTGGGTTTCCATTAAAGAGGGTTGGCTGAAACTAAGCTCTGTGCAGGTGTGTTTCAGGGGGCGGAGTGGGAGGAAACTGAGGGCGATGAAAAAGCTGCCAGCCATAGCCCTTCCTCTGACAGCTTGGAGTCTGGTTTCTGACTAATCCTCTTCCTCTTCTAGTTTGCCTGTGAGTAGTTACACAGGCTGCCAAGGCTATTGGCTAATGACTGTAGTACTCACTTGGTCCTGCCTGCTAGCCTAAGCTTTTTTTTTTCCTTTTACATTAGCCTATCTAATCTGCACTTCTTTTAAGTCATGAACTACCAAAAAGTCTTCACTTTTCAGGCAAGAACACTGAAGTCCTGAGAGATTATGATCTGCCCAGAAAAACTGTACAGGCAACCAGGGCTGGAACTTGTCTCAGATTTGGGACTTTGATCCAGAGTACATGAACCTACCGTGCAGGGGTTAGTAATTGTACTTCTTGGTGTCTGGAGATTCTGCCTAAATGCCAAAGAATGTGGCACCAAGCCTTCCATCCTTACACTAAAGAGACGATAGTTTCAGGAACCCTTTGGGTGGCTTTGTTCCCCTCAGAACGCCATTGATACCTTGGTGAAATTTATGTAAATGATTGTTTTTTTGATGCTTTATTATATCTGAAATGCAGTACAAGATTTTGATATTTTTCAAAAAGACTTTTGTAAATCCTATTATTCTCTAGTATTATGCCTATTATGGGAAATATTTTTCAGGGCTTGCCTAAACCAAGGACCTAGTGCCAATAGTCCAGAACAGCTGAGGTATGAGCGAGATTCCCTGCAAACAGGAATTCACCGTGCTGGTGGATGCGATCTTCATAGAACATGGCCCGCATGGCCCTCTTGCTTTCTCATAGGAGGATCACAAGCCCGGCTATCTAGGTTATTTTCTTATTTGCTAAGGTTCATCTGGAGGTGACCAAAGGGTGGGAGGAGAACTAGGGGGACACTGAGACTTACCTCACAAGGGGAGTTCTTCATTGGGGCAGGAAATGTGGCGCTGGTCACTGTAGCACTTTCAGAAGAGGGGGCATCAGAGGTGCTGAGCAATAAGGCGTGGCCTGGGAAAGAGAGGGAAAGAGTCACACAGATACTAGCACCGTGATGTCAAGGGTCGGGGTATAGGCTACGCATGGTTCTGACCTAGCTGGGGAGCATCTTCGAGAACAATTGGATCTGATCCCATTGAAGAAAAAACTGCTCACCAGTGTCAACGAACTCTGGTTCATGCTAAGTACTTCCTTCTAAACTGCCTACGAGGTCCTAGCACCACGCACGTGGCTCCTACATCCCTAAGCACCCAAGGTCGCCACCATAACCTAGGAGTGGCTGAGTTCAGGGGACTCTCTGGCTCTACCTTCTCCATTGCTGGTCATGGCGGTACTTGTTGTCCGACGGTCTCATGACCTTCCGTCTCTTCTCCCAGTTCTAGATTCCAGGTCATCCTGGCTTATACCTTGACCAGCAAGACTTACCACTTGTGTTTCCTGGCCTGAAAATCTAGGAAAGAGCAAGCTTCCAGTCATGGGGAGGGCAGGCGAAAGCATCTAAACCTCCAAGAACTATGGAGACCTTTTGGAGATGGTCAGTCAGTGCTGTGGAGATGGAAACCATGGTGAGCCCTCCATCTTTTGAGGGGGTTCAAACACAACTTTACTCCTTTATCTCCATATTCTTCCATCTCCACAATTAATCCTTTTGATGAGTTGTCATCACATTATAAGTTCAGGCGGGTCCACAACAGAGTTACCAGTGCAGCCCACAGATCTTAGCAGATTCACGCAGGTAGGGTTGGGCCACTGTAAGAGGTGGGTCACAAGGATCGTCTAAGGTCTGCTATTCTGGAGCCAAGGGCGGTGCAATTCCATGGGGCTCCAGGAAGAAAAAAAAATCACGATCCGTGGTGAACTAGACGGGGAGATGGGACTTGCTTGGTGGCAAGGACAATGGATCTAGGATTCAGAGATGTTAGTCCACGCGATGCACTACTGGATAGTGAGGAATCTGTCACTGGTAGGACCTTTCAGTGGATATTTTCTATGGCACCCAGGGGGAGCTTTGGAAATGAAGCAGACTCGCGAAGGTCTCATCTGGCTTTGAGTCTCGGCTCCTTCTACAGACACGGTGCTAAGATGATGCCATGAAGCGAAGAGGGGTGGGGGGAGAAATAGGAGCTCTTGAGCCCTTGGTATCTGGTAAGGGTCCCGAGGTGGGTGCAATTACTTGGCCTTCTTTCTAATAGGGCCGCGGTGACAGTGTCCTGGCCCACAGCCAACCCCCGTGCTGTGCTCAGCTCTGAGGAGGGAAAGCAGAGCTGCAGAGCTGTGGAACGCGTCCGGACTGGCTGGACATTGTTCTCCACACTCTGTCAGTATCAGTAATGCTTCCTGAAGTAATCAGTAGGATGGGGAACGCATGCTTGGAAAGGAAGAGGCATTTGAGTAACAAGGTCTCTGGTTCCATCAGTAGAAGGCAAATGCGGGGGAGAGGAAGAGGAGGAGGAGGAGAAAGAGGAGCAGACAGACCCTTTCCAACTAGCCCTGTCCTCAGACATGAGTACTCAGGTCTGCTTGACTAGCCACTAGTGTCCCTAGCCACTGGGGACAGACCAAGGTGGGACCGTGGTGGTCTGGCCTTTCTAGCAGCCTGACTTTGAGGACCGTGCTGGTCTCTCAGACCTTCTCTGATCTTAGACCCTCAGGCAGGTATAGCAGTCGGGAGGGAGACCCCCATGGAGGGCGGGACAGGGGCTGCCAGCTGAAGTTGGCGGGGTTAGGGGTGGCTGAGGAATCTGAGCTGCAGGGATAAACCCCATGCAGAGTGGGGTTCCCCAAGAGCAGCCCAGGGAAATGACACAGGACCTCCCTGCGCCTCAGTCTCTGGCGTCATAAAGGATATGGTGGCTTATGGGTCTGACACAGGGTAGGACCTGAACATAGAATGAAGGAATGGAGTGTTATGACTTGCTGCCAGCTTCTCCGATCCCCCCACCCCCGACCCCCGGCTCCCTTATCACACCTTCTCTTTTAAGTAAAGGTGGCATTGAATTTGGCCAGGTTCAAATAGTCTAAGGCCCAAGAAGGGCTTAAGATTAGGTGTGAACATCCCTGGCAAGCTTTGGGCAGAAACACAGAAGGTGGGCAGAAGCCTGGCTGTTCTGGGTAGAGCCCTAGATCAGAGTAAGGCGCAAAGAGAGAGAGAGAGAGAGACAGACAGAGACAGAGAGAGACAGAGACAGAGAGATGCAGAGAGACACAGAGAGAGAGAGAGAGGCGGTACCTTGATGAACCTGGGTCTGCGCATCCTTCAGGGTTCTGACTTGCCACTGGGGCATGTGTGGCGAGAGTGTCCCTTGGGTCCAACCACAGAAGCCATCCTCAAAATCACAGTAAAACCCAGCAGGAAGTTCGCCTGTGGAGAGAGCACGGGGCGTTGTCACTGCTGCTCTACCATGGCCAACCATGGCAGCGTCGAGCCAAATTAGCCAGACATGACTGAGTTACCCTCATCAGTGATGCTCCCCAGAGCCCCCCACTAGTGAGAAGCAGAGTGCTGAAGGATACATATCCCAGTGAAGAGAGGCCCCAAGTCCCAGCGTGTGGACACGCTGGTTTACAACATTCTCGTCTTTCCTATGAAATGAAATGGTAAGAATAACTCCACGGTCCAGTTTTTAACATATGACAAGCATAATCCCCAGATGTTAAACATTGGGCACAAAATCTGATGGCAAGTAGTAATTCAGATGGGACTACAATCCAGATCATCGTCTCCAAAAGTGCAGGCTATTGTCATTTCCACCTGGCGTTTTTACATGGGAGCTGAGGATCTGAACTCAGGTCTTTTTGTTGGTGAGGCAGCACTTTCGTCTCCAGTCACCTCTGTAGCCCTCGAAGCTGTGCTCTAAATGCTGATCCATTATGCATGGTTCGAGAGAGGGCAGAGCCTACAGTTCCGTAGTGTGCATCTCTAATGACACTCTAGTGACAGTGACAAGAGTGTGGTGGTGGCAGAGGGAGGGTCAGCTGGGGGTGGGTCTGAGCCCTACAAGTCACTCCTGTTTGCAGTCACTCGCTGTCACAGTGAGGCACAGGTGTCAACTTGACAGTTGAGGGTTTGAGCTCTGGGCACATTTGTAGAGAATTAGTGGTTGAGTTAAGCCCAGAGCAAATCTGCAGGAGATTGTCTAGCTGATGGGGAAGGCCCAGCCCATGGTGAGTGGGACTAGGCCCTGGAATAAAATAGAGAGAGCTGGTTGAGAGAGTTGGCATCCTTGTGTACACTTGGCCAGACACGCTGGTCTGGCAAGTAAAGATCGTCCCTTTTTCAGCCGTTATGTGGTGATGCTGTGGCCAGTTCCCTCGGCCCTGGTGTTGATGTGAGCTCTCCTGCCAAGCTGGACTGAGAACTGTAACCGGACAATCATAAGAGGAAATAAACCCTTGTTTCCTTAAGCCATTTGATGGTGATTTATCAGCAATCATGCAAGCTGACTGCTACACCCGCGTTGTTTGAAACCTTCCACTTGCCCCCCTCTTTATTTTGCCGGCAGTGAGGTGAAGCCAATGCAATCAGTGGAGGTGAGGCACGGCTCATCTGGATGCAGCTGTGAGAACCTTCAGCCTCCCTTTTCTCATCATAGTGACAAAGTAACTCCTGCTCCTGAGTTTGCCTCCACCAGCCTTGGTCCCAGAGGGATCCTGAGGCGCTGAGGCCACGCCCATCCTTGGCTCATTAGACAGATGCTATAAATGCTATCTTAAAGGTCACCGACATCTAGGGATGATCCGTTCCTGTTCCATCACCTGGGTGACTCTGCTCAAACAACCCCAAGTCTATAACCTGCGGGCTCGGCCGCACGAGTCCATGATCCTTTTACCTATACGGATCTGACCTCAGGTCTCACTATAGCTTTCTACACTCTAGATTTCTCAGCTGTTCCCAGAGAAAGTAGGTAAGGCCTCACTCTCTCCAGCTTCTTTGGGGAATGACTGCAGGCCAGCTTGCAGCCAGGAGAGCTGCTGGGTCATTCCATACTCTTCCCACAGGCCAAGTCTTTCGGCAGCATCGGGGCTGTATCCCCATCTGGGGAAGGAGGTCTCTTAGAGACCCCCGGCTCTGCATGTCCTTCCTCCGTCTCTGCCTTCTTGGCAGGAGCATGCTGACGAGGGCTCTCGCACTTCCTGGCTGTGACAGCACCTTAGTGAATTATTACTCATCCCCCCTCCTATTCTCTGTATATTTCACACAGAGGGAGAATTATAAATTAAAACGGGCTGTCACTGACTTTGAGCATCTCTTCCCATTTATACCCCCCTGAAGAAATCATTTCCCCCCCAAGCCCTGCGTGCTCTTCTGATTAAAAATCCAAGAGCCAAGGGGAGCTTTCTGCTTTATTTTTCATTCCATCTCAAGGGATCTCACATTCACTTCTTTCACTGACGTCTGGGAGTGACCTTTCTTCAGCAGTGCGCCCTTCACAAGTACGCTTCAAAGACTGAGGACCAGGGCTGGAAGGTGTTCAGGGGTTAACCTTCTGCTCGGCAAACAGAAGGACCTGCGTTTGGATCCTGCATCCCATGTAAAAACACCAGGCAGAAATGACAGCGGCCTGTACTTCCGGTCCTGGAAGGCAGAGCCTGGGAAACTCCAGAGCAAAGCGAAGAGGAGGTAGAGCAATCCAGAGTGATTCCAGAAGTCACCCCTGGACCTCCACAGGCACAGACAGAGCCCTCTGATACACGCAGACACACAGAGGGGGAATAAAAAGAAGCCCAGGATCACATGGGCGATTTCAGCAGCTGATGGATGGGCTGGTGGGAGAAGGAGGCAGGGCCCAGAATGGAAAGCATGTCCTTCCCTCCTGCATTGTGTCGTGGTGGGATCCAGACCTGGGAGCTCTATGCCCTGCCTCATCTTCCTGCTGGGAGGGAGGCCGTTCTTCCTTAGAACTTTGGGGGCCCTGCATCTGAAAAGTGGGTGGATGTTAGCATCTGTTTTCACAGGGTTGGTTTTAGGACCAACCTAGAAATAGTCTGTAAACAACCAGAGTTGTATATGTTGAAAGTGGCAGTGGCGTTATTATTATTCATTACCATTCACACCTGCACAAGGGGAAATGACTGAGGTAGGGATCAGCACTGCCCTGGGGTAGAGATGTGGGGGGCAGAAACCCAATGTCCCTGCCTCTCTGAAATAGCTTCCCGAGGGCTGTTATGAAGCCACTCTGCCTGTGCTTTGCATGGGGACAGGAGTGGCACCCCCTATCTTCTGGAACCCCGTCCATGTCCCGACGGGCACAGGATCCAGGGTAAGCTGGGATGGGAAGTTCGTTTCTTGTCTGAATAAAGGCAGAGGAGGCAGGCAAGATAGCAAGGCAGGTCAATGGCCGGTTTATGTGACAATTAAACCTAGAAGGGAGGCTGGGAGCTGAGAGGATTTCCATCATTTTAAAGACACGGGACAGTGTGTTCTGCAAGGAACTGCTCTGGAGGGAATTGGGCAGGGGCGGGGTGTGTGGGTGAGGCCTAATTCTGGAAACTATTGCTAAGGCCACTGGGCATAGGGCTGTCCCATAGAGTGGCATCTCTGGGTATCAGCTGAGCCTTCGTTTCTCAGCCACTCTGAGAACCTACTGAGTGTTCATACTGAGTACTCGCTGCAGGACTTCACTGTTTATTTGCCGAAAGAAAGAGAAATAGATTCAATTGTTAATTTTGTGTCACTGAAAATGAACTCCAGGGACCAGCTATGCTAGAACTGAGCACTCTCAGGCCGCCCCACCAGCCTGCCGTTTAGAACCTGTGTTTATAACAAGCTCCCTAGGGAATCCCTAGCCACCTTCACATCCATTCACGAAGTCCTTGCACTATCAGACCCCCTTCTTGGGCTGTGGCCAGGCGTTCCATCGGCTGCTTGGCAAATCGAGCTGTGTGGGGGTCAATCAATCCCTCTGCATTTGGCAATTATGACACCTGATTCCACTCTAAGAGAGACAAATGGGTAGAGTCACAGGGACGTGACCTCAGCCGCAGCCGCAGAAGCTGCCAAGTGTAAACGACAGACCAAATGACACTTCTTCCTTCCCATCCTGTGTGACAACTCTGTTAACATTTTTGATAAATATGTGTTATACATTTCCTTGAAAATATGGAGTCATGGGAAAAATGCTAGAAGAAATACATCAAAATATTATGGTTATCTCAGAATGTCTGAGAGGGAGGATTATGGGCAATAGTATTTTCTCCTGTGCACTTTTCTAGATCTTCCAAGTATTTTATAACCACAATGTTTTATTTTACAATAAAGAGATAAACTTTAGGAAAAAAAATCACTTTTTTTTTTCCTGGTTGGATGAATGTCCCTACAAAACAGATGAGATTGTTGTATTCTGGGAGGGAAAGAAAGGGGAGTCAGCAACTCATCAAGGCAGGAAGTGGGGCACCTCTCTGGGGAAATCATGTGCTATTGAAGCTACTGGTCAGGACACTTGGGGGCTTCAGCAGGTAGCTCTCAATGGGGATACATGTATGAAATGCCTCCCTTGTATCTGATGATGCTTTTTAGCTGGAAATTTCAGGAGTTCTGAGGCATTAATTATGCTAGAGAGGAGGAATCTGAGATTTGCCCCATGAGATTTGTCCCAGGTGAGTCTAGAGTGAGGCTTAATATTTGGCATAGCCAAATACTAGAAATTCATGCAATGGTTGATCGTGGCCTGCAAGGACTCAGATTGTGAGCCTTGGAGTCAGACTGAGCCTGAGTCAGTGCTCAGCGTAGGTGTCATTGTTAGGCACAGGTGTCAACTTGATGGTTGTGGGTTTGAGTTCTGGGCACATTTGTGGAGAATTAGTAGTTGAGTTGAGCCCAGAGCAAACCTGCAGGAGATTGTCTAGCTGATGGGAAAAGCCCAGCCTATGGTGGGTGGGATTAGGCCCTGGAATAAACAGGAAGAGCTGGTTGAGAGAGTTGGCATCCTTCTGTACACTTGGCCAGGCAAGTAAGGATTGTCCATCTCTCAGCCGTTATGTGATGATGGTGTGGCTAGTTCCCTTGGCCCTGATGTTGATGCGTGCTTTCCCGTCAAGCTAGACTAAGAATTGTAACTAGCAATCATAAGAGAGAATAAACCTCTTGTTTCCTTAAGCTGTTTGATGGTCATTTATCAGCAACCATACAGGCGAACTGCAACAGTAGGGAAGAGATTAATTGTAAACCATTGAGTTGGCCTTCTGTTCTCCTAGTTGGGTATGATGGCGTTGCCTAGGATTGTTGTGACCATTACACAGGTTCATCCTGCAAGACAGCACCTGGCACAAAGCAGATGCTCCTGTCTGCTGCTGTTACCATTGTGCCAATAACTTTTGGAATCAACTCTGTGACAGGAGAAACTGAAAGTGCCACACAGGGGGTGGGGAGATGGGTGTGTAGATAAAGAGCTTGCCATGCAGGCAAATCCTATATAAAAGATGGGCAGGTGGTGCAGTTGCTTGTAATCCCAGAACGCAGGAGGCAGAGACCGAGGATCCTTGGGCAAGCCAGCTAGCTAGACAAGTCTATTTGTGAGCTCTGGGTTCAACTGAGAGACCTCATCTCAATAAATAAAGTAGACAGTAATTGAGCAAGACACTTGCATCGACTTGACACTTATACATAAACACATACACACAAACATGCATACATGTGCACTTATATACATACATGTGCACCTATATACACACATGTGCATGTGCACTTGCACATACATGTGCACCCCCACACATGCATACCATATACTCATGCACATGGAGGGGAAGTGCTAGAGAGAATAGGAACCATAAATAAATAAGGGATTGGATTAACTCTCCTCTCAAATTGCACCGTCCCTCGGAGCAACTCATTTCTGAGTTCTGTAGCACCGGACACCAAGTGGGTGTCCTGCTGACAGCTTTGCTCAGAGCAGCATTTCAAATATGTCTGGAAAGGCCACTGGACCTCATGCTCCTGACCTGGGCACTCACGCCAGACTGTCCTGCAGCTTGCAGCTGGCCTCAGAAATCCATGATGACAAGTTACAGAGAAGTGGAAAGATGCCCCGAGCCCACAGCAATGGGTTGGATCCTGAGGGCTCGCTGGTCTAATCACAGCTCTGTTGTCGACATGCAGCGTGACCCTGAACAAGCCAATTACCTCTCCCTGCCTTCATTTTCCCAGTTGCAAATCAGGGCATGGCCTCCTCACCCTATGTCCCAGCTGGGAAGTGGGTATCAAAAAACTTTCAAAAGGCACTTGCAAAAGCCACAGAGCTCAGAGGCGCTGCTGGAAACACTCGAGACATAAATAACTACAGACACGATACAGGCTGCTGCTGTCTAGGGCGCTGTGGGTGGGCCTGGCTGCCTTTTGTGGTATGTAGGGAGAACTCTAAGAGAGACCATGTGTGGACAGTATGGAGATCAGTCAAGTGCCTCCTTGCAGCTCTTCATAGAGTTTGATCTAAAAACACATCCTAGGGGCTAATGATGTAGCACAGTTGGTAGAGTGTTTGTTTAACATATATGAAGCCCTGGGTTCAATCCCTCGCATCCCATAAGATCTAGGTTATGTAGCAAGTTCAAGATGAGTCTGGGATATAGGAGACCTGTCTGAGACAAACAAAAACACACCATCATGTCATCATAATTGGAAAACTTCACTTGGAGTCTTTATATAAAATTGAATTCATTGAAATTGCAAAAATGGTGGTCTTTATTGCTTCATTGAAATGGGAATATATAACCCTCTTTAATCTCTGTGGGGTCCAGTCTTTAAAGTTGTTTGGCAAAGCTCTTCATAACCAGTCGTGTCTGGGGCTGTGTGTTTGAGAAGGGAAGTGTTTGCTGTTATTGGCCTGGGCCTATTGCATCGCAGGCACGACTGAGTCTCCCTCTTTCCAACCAATCAAGGCTCTGCTGCTTTGCTCTCTGCCCCTGTCTTGCGCTTTCACTGATCTGCACATTGAAACCATGTGGTTAACCTGTGCTCCAGGAGTTAGTACAGGTTCTGGTTGTCTTAGTGTTGGTGGTTTCCCTGGCAAGGCAGAGGGGGTTCAGATTCTTGGAGTACATGGCTCCAGAGGAGCAGCTGCTGGATGGGAAGTTAACTCTGCCCCAGCTATCAATGCAACAGTAACACATACTACTTCTTTTTTTTTAAGAACAGAGGTCAGGTTTCCCAGCCCATTCATTCATTTCAATTCATTGAAGTCAGTGAGCAGCTATCCTGGGCCAGGAATTAGGAAGAAATACTGGCACTGACACGATGACCAGTATGTCAGAGAGGAAGTGAGACATAATGGCCACCTCCATAAAACATAATGGAAGTATATTTTCTAGGATGGCTTGAAAATAAGGCAACATAATAGTAAATGTTGACGAAAAGATGGAGAAATCAGAACCCTCATACACAGCTGGTGGATATGCCAGATGGAACAACCATTTTGAAAGAAATTTTAACACTTTCTCAGTTATGTGACAGGTAGACTTACCAGATGACCCAGGAATCCTATCCTAGCTGCATAACAAGAGAGCTGAACACACAACAGTCTGTATGTGCACATCCACAGAAGTATTACCTATGATCGGCCCAAATTAGAACCAATCCAAATGCCCAAGAATTACAGAATAAATAGAAAAGATGTGGTCTATTCCATGGTATGAACCAGTCTTCTGCAGTAAAAGGAATGGAGCAATGATACTTAACACAATGTGAGACCACATCCAGAATATTAACCTTAAGAATATTGAGAATACTACTAACCTATGTGAAAGAAACTAACCACAAAGGTCAGATATCCTCTGGTTCAGTTTCTATGAGATGCCAGATTAGGCAAATCATGGACAAAGAAAGATCAGCAGACAGGGTTAGTGATGGAAGGGCTCAAAGAAAAATGGGAAGAGATTGCAACCCCTTTTTGGGAGCCTAATGTTCCAAAATTAGACCATGACAATGAGTGTATAGCTTTGAAATTAGATTAAGTAACAATGACTTCTTTAAATTAGTGAATTATATGGTTTATATTACAAAAATTATTAATTAATGGTATGCAATTGATTATGAATGAAAGGATGGATGGATGGATGGATGGATGGATGGGTGGGTGGATGGATGGATGGATGGATCGGTGGATGGGTGGATGGGTGGATGGATGGATGGATGGATGGGTGGATGGGTGGGTGGATGGATGGATGGATGGATGGATGGATGGGTAGATACAATCTGTTGCGGGGGGAAGAATCAGTGCAAGACGGACCGACTGCTCTTGTGGGAGACAATCAAAGAGGGTTTCCCAGAAGAATGGGCTCTTGGGGAAGTACTGAAGGAGTAGATGGGACTTGAGAAAGGAGGGGCGTTCTGGGCAGTGCCAGGGAGCATGTAGGATGGGCACTGTTAGTTGATATGGCTGTAGCAGGATGCATGGAAGATGCATGAGAGTGTGCATGGGAAGAGAGGAAAGTGCGGACAGAAAAAGGATCTTCTAACATCGCATCACAGGTTTAGGATTCATCTTGTCCATTTCCTGTGTGCTCTGAGGATGCTGAAGGCACCACTCGTCGGGTCTCAACTGTTTTTTTTTTCACGCGAATGGCCACAGAACACAGAAGACCATGCTATTTCTAGACCTTACATCTTAGCTCTATTTCTTGGACACTGTGTGTTGGTAGAAGGGCAGCATCAAGACTCACTGGGTCTCAGGAAGAGCAGCATCCCAGTTTGCACATGAAGAGTGATAGGGACAGGAGAGTGTTTCCGGCATGGCTGGGTGGGTTAGGTCCCCATGTACTTACTGCACAATTGACCTTCATCTTCACCCTGGACGCAGTCCTGGTGGAAGTCGCAGGCCTGCCCAAGCTGGAGGACTGTTCCGTTCCAACAGGTGAAGGAGCTCTGCAGGGCCATCTTGGAGCCTGGGGACGTTCCTAGAGAGAACACAAACACATCCCTTGTCAGGCATTGGCTGGACCCATGGAGAGGTTGCCCCACTATCCACACAGCCCAAGGCATGACTGAGACACAGGCCTCTCCATCTGGCCACACCCACAACCAATGGGAGGAGTCAACGCTCCTCACATATATATCTGCAGTCGACTGGGAAATCTCACACTCCAGTGATGGAGAAGCAAAGTGGCCAAGGTTTGGCTTGTGACCCCCAAATACTCAGGGTCCTCAATCCCATAGTCCAAGACAACCTTTCCTTTGGACTTTCCTTTGCCCACAGTCAGCTCTATCCTTAAAGTCAAATCTGGGCTGCTACTAGGTATCTCCGGTTCAGTGTAACCCCTCAGTCTTGACTCCAGATTCTACCATTAGAGTGACTTATTTGCTGAGTGGGCTATAGAGACACATAGCACATTCTGCTATAACTCGCCAAGAACATCACTGTGAGAGGTGGATTTGGACCTTGCTCTGCTGTCACTGGCTGTATGAGACCGACCGTGTCTCCTCACTACTGGGCCTTTGTCACTCCTCTGAAAGGACAGATTTTGACTCTATCTCTAGGATTTGCTCTAGTTCTGAGATTCTTAGATAAACCACATTATCCAGGGAGGAAGGGAAAGGGGCAGTTTATAATGAGTGTATCAGTAAATTAGTTTCTTAATTAACAATGATGAATTATGATCATTAAGTAGCCAATGGCCACTCAAATATCTGCAGGGCCTAGGGATTCAGGCTGTGGGGAGGAACAGACAGGGTTGTGCGAATGCATGGATACCACCTAGCAAAGACCTAGATAGTACTTTCTGATTCTCAGCAATGGTTAATACGGGGTAGGAGGCTCTGGTCCCTATGCAGATAAGCAACAGGGCCTTCATGACGTATCTCAAGTGTGGCTGAATTAACCCCTGCTGTTCTCCATGGTAACTGGTCCTTTCCTAGTCTCTTCAAACCCAATCCCCCCACCTCTTGTGCTTGTGATGGCTACAACCCCCCAGTCTCTCTGAGCCTCACCTTCAAATAAGTTTCTCCACCTCTCGTTGCAAAGCCAGGCTGGGACAGATTATTGCTAATATCTAACATTCCATGATTCTGAACACCTGAACCTTAACATGACACATGGTCTGTTGACTTCTGAAATTTTGCCAACTTTGGCACACTGAACTTTGAGAGGAAGCCACACAGGTTCTACCAGAGCCCATTTCCATTTCCGAAGTGAGAAAAACTGAGGTCAGAGAGGTCACAGCCAGTAGGTGAGATCCAGACCCAGTGTGTTAGGTTGTAAGGCTGCTATCTGCATCTCATGGAAGGGACAAGCTAGAGGTGGCCTTGTGTTATCTTTCTGCAGGACATCCCAAGGAAGGCTCAGTTTATTATGTGACATAGAGGATGGTGTGTAGTTCTTTCCTCTGAATTGAAACATTCATCTCCTGGAAGGAGAAGGGAAATTCATAAGACTCCGGAAGCTCATGAAAATTACAAGGCTCAGGAAGCTTACAGGATCGACAGGCTCCTCCTCTAGGTTCTACAAACACTAGACAGTCGCAGAAAAGCAGAGACTTTTTAGGGAAGCTGCCTGCAAGTTGAGCTTTATGAGTCATCGTCTATGCTGGTGCGGCATCACGTTTTGAAACGTGAATTGTCCCCCACAGGTGCATGTGTTGAATCTTTAGTTGTTTGGGAAGGTCATGGCACCTTTAGGAGGTGGAGCCTTGTTGGAGGAAGGCAGTCATAGGAGGTGGCCTTGAGGTTGACTAGCCTCACCCTGCTTCCGGGAGAAGTCAGCTTTTGCAGCAAAGTCTCTCTCAGCCTCCGTGATGGACATGACCCGCGCCACCTCCAGCTTCTGGTCAGGTTTGCCCACCATGGCTGCTGGACATTCTCTGTAACTCCTGGATGCAGAAGAACAAGTCCCGCATCCTTCAGAGAATCACTTCTGGGCCCTTTAACTTGTTCCTCAAGTTTTCAGGAAACCTCATCGTGTTTGTATCTCATCTCTCTTTGCCTCTGTTCATGAACTCTGAACTGTAGGGCCTGGGGTGGTCATGTGACCTGCTATCCATCCGTATCCAGCTCTATATCCAGCTCACAGACTCTATCTGTGACAATTCTCAAACCTTCTATCCTATATGCATTTGGCCTTGGTTCCATTCAGCTGGGTTCTAGAACTTGCAAGCATGTTTCCATCTCCTTCATCAAACTGTCTGAACCTCTGGCCATTTCCCAGGCCTACCCAGGCCAGGCCTCAAGAGACTTCATGAACAACCTGTATAGGTTACATTTGGATCCACCCACTAATGTAATAAACCTCAAATCCCCAGAACTTAAGGGGTTCATGAATATAAAGTAATTACTTTATATACTAACAGGGACTCTGTTGATGTAATTAAGCCTTTTAGATGGAAGGATCCTCCTGGATTTTTGTGGGTTGGGGGAGGCAAAGGGATCCCAAGGTTTTTTTTTTTTTTTATCAGAGAGGGGCAGAGAGTCAGTAAGAAGTGCATATGAGATGGAATCATGAACTTTGGCAGTGGGAGGAAGGGGGACAACCTAAGGATTGCAGAGACCTGGAAAAATTGGAAAAGACAGGGCAATAGGTCTTCCAGAGAGAACAACCCTGACCAGTTGCATACTTCTAGAAATTTGCCAGTGAAAATGTGCTTTCAGGCTTCTTTCCACATGGCCAATGAAAAGCGATATCAGATTTCTGCCCTCCAGAACAGTAAGGGAATCAATCCGTGCTGTTTTAAGCCTTTAAGCTTATGGGGTTCATTATGACAGCGACAGGAAATTATCTACAGTTTCAAACCAACTCTAGCTGAAATCACAGACTGAATCAGTGGAGGCCACAGTCAGCTAAGGCCCAGAGTAGCTTTAGATCAAATTCTCAGCACTTCACCTGTTCCTGTGATGAGTTCTTTATAGTTCCCTGGTTTGGTCATAAGTCCTCTCCTCTTTCTTATGAAGAAGGAAAAATGTCACCCACCTGTCCCTTTGCCCCAAGACAGCATAGATAAAGTTCCTTCTTATAAGTCTTGAATTCTAAGCATTCTAATATATGAGGAAAATTCACCCTTCCTCTTATTTCCTGGCATCTCCAAATACTCTCAGAAAAAAACAAAAAACAAAAAAACAAAAAACAAAAATAAAAAAAAACACACTGAATCAAAAAATAAAAGGCTTGACAGAAAGACACAATACTCCCGTGGAAAGGTAAGGCGTCAAGTTCATTTCATGGCTTTAATTCTGCGCATCAATTTTACACTTGTCAATCGTATTTTTAATTGAAGTTCCCAGTAAACAAAACCACACCTGTGTTCAACATTCTGATTGACTGATTAGCACCACAGTGATTTAGAGACTGGAATGCTGTGGGCCTAGAGCCAAATTATATTGGGCTACCTTAGCCCTTAATATCTATTTAACTTCCTCGTGTTGATCAGGCACATCCTTTTGGAATATATAAACAGATTCCCAGATTCCAGGAACCTGACAGTTAAGAATATTATCAGACAGGATTGGCCACCTGCAACAGTGGCATCGCAGCTGTACGGTATATAACCCACATGTCTGATGTTTTCACCAATGTCTTTCAAAAGCGCCTTGACATGAGATTTTCTTTGATCTGTGACCGGTAAACACATTTACCATGTTGGTTGGAACATAGTGTTTGAAAAACTTAACTCTGTGTTCTTGGGTTAGATAAGGTTCCTCATTTAGCTCATATTTCACTCATCTTTGGCACTAGAATCTCTCATCCCATTGAGATGAGATTTGTATTTATTTGTTTATTTATATTTATTTATTCATTTTTGCCTGGGCAGTGTCTTCGGAAGTTTAGGAGGTGAAATGTTTCCCCAGTCATCTGGTCGTGGGGGTCGGGGGTGGTGGTGATGGTGGAAGGTTCGGACACCCATGCCAAAGTCACAGAGGAAAGGAGAGACACTTTATTGAGGTTCAGACTAAAGGGACTAGGTCCCAAGAGTCAGGACACATGAGCTACAACCTGTCAGCTTGTTCCGCTTGCAACTGCTGGATGGAGTGGCTCTGTTATTGCTACTATGTGGAAGAAAATGGGGGAGCCCAGGGACATCCTATCTTCTAACTCTCTTTCTGGACAAAGGTCTAAGCATGGCTTGTATCCCAGGCTTCCAAATTTAGGAAAGAGTTCATTGCTCAAAGTCCCGTGTTAGCAGTGTTAAGAGGCAGAAAGAGACTCACCACCACCTAGGTAAGCTCCGCCCCCGCCCACCCCCAGAACCCCAGACAGCCCAAGGGACCCAGCTCCTCCCACCAGCCAGCCGGAGCCGGAGCCACGCAGGGCCGGGGAGGAGGACCCCCTGTGTCCGGGCCGCCCCAGCTCCCCCAGGTTAAATAGCGCCCCGCTCGCCGCCCCATCCTCCCTTTACCCCTACTCCGACGCCCGGGAATCGCGCGCGCGTGGTCCAGCCGGACTCACCGCCACCTAAGTAAGCTCCGTTCCTGCCCACCCCCAGAACCCCAAGGCCAAATAATTCAGTTCAGTGAAAAATGCACAGAAATTGAAAGAAGATCTTAAGAGTTAAAACAACGTCCAAGTCAAAGTGCAAATCCAGGAGAAACAACACTCAAGTAAACAAATCTCCCACTGAAGGAATTAATCCCATAATGTTAGACTCCAACCAGAACAAACCCATGGAAAATGGCCAAGAAAGCCTGACCCAGGATAATGACTTTCAAAACATGATCATTACCATGTTCAATACTATGAAAGAGGAAATCTGGGAGGATTAAATAACCGAATCAATTGCTTTGAAGAGGAACACAACAGACACTTGGAGGAGTTGAGAAAAACAGTGCAAGAAACAAAAACAGGCATAGAGCAGTTAAAACAGACTCAAGCAGAGTTTAAAACTGAGCTAAAAGACAAGTTATCTTCAACCCAGAACTCTACAGAGAGTCTTATCAACAGAACTAACGAAGCAGAAAACAGAATTTCAGACCTTGAAGATAAAGTGGGAGTATTAAGCAGCTCAATGGAAGAGGTTGTTAAAGCCAAAAAGATACTTGAGAGAAATATTCAAGAGAAATGGGACACCCTGAAGAAGTCTAACATGTATATTCATGGAATACCAGAACAAGAATCTCAAAATGCCACACCTGAGGAAATTTTTCAAATGATCATCAAGGAAAACTTTCCTCATCTAAAAAAAGAGAGGCCCATCCATATACAAGAGGCATTCCACACCCCAAACAGATATGACCAAAATAGAAGGTTGCCATGGCAAGTAATAGTTAAAACACTCCACATTCAAGATAAAGAAATGGTGCTGAGAGCTTCAAGGGAGAAAAAACAAGTAAGTCACTTTTAAAGGTAAATCTATTAAAATAATAAATGACTTCTCAGTCGAAACAGTAAAAGCAAGAAGAGCTTGGAGAGACATACTTCAAGTATTGAATGAGCAAAAATGTCAACCCAGGCTGATATACCCTGCAAAACTATCCGTCATGATTGAGGGAGAAAGAAAAATCTTCCAGCACAAAGACAACTTGAAGGGATACATGTCCACAAAACCAGGCCTTCAAAAAGTGCTAGAAATGATACTCAAGCTTGAAGAAAAAAACAGGCATATCTGGGAGAACAGAAGGGAGGTATAACACCATTAAAAGCGAAGCAATAAACTTACAAAAACTACTAAACATAATAAATGTCTGGAATTAAAAATAGTTTCCCCATTATAACACTAAATGTTAATGGAATTAACTCACCGATCAAGAGACACAGATTAAAAATTTGGATTAAAAAGCACAATCCATCAATCTGCTGCCTGCAGGAAACCCATCTCACCAAAAAAGATAGGCACGCTCTAAAAATAAAAGGCTGGTCAATAATTCTACAAGCTAATGGAAACAGAAAACAGGCAGGGGTAGCCATTATGCTATCGGCCAAAGTGGACTTCAAACCAAAGAAAATCATAAGAGACACTGATGAATCCTACATTTTAGTCACAGGTACAATTCACCAGGAAGACTTCACAATACTGAACATATATGCACCCAATACATCCCCTCCCACATTCATTAAGCAAACCCTACAATGTCTAAAGCGAGAAATCAATCCCCAAACGATAATTCTTGGGGATTTCAATACCGCCTTCTCAACATGGAATAGATCTACAGGTAAAAAACTTAACAGAGACACTTTGGAGCTTAACCAAACCCTTACTGAAATGGACCTTACAGATCTCTATTGTACTTTTCATCCACGCACCAAAGAATACACATTTTTCTCAGCAGCACACGGAACTTTCTCCAAAATAGATCACATATTGGGCCACAAAATGAATCTCCACATATACAGGAATGTTGAAATTCTAACCTGTGCACTATCAGACCACCACGGCTTAAAGCTTGACATCCACAACACAACAAGCAACAAAAAATACACTAATTCCTGGAAACTTAACACTATGATGCTGAATGAGAATTGGATTCAGGAAGAAATTAAAAAGAAAATTCAAGATTTCCTGAAAGTGAATGATAATGAAAATACAACTTACCAAAATCTCTGGGACACAATGAAAGCTGTCCTAAGAGGTAAGTTCATAGCTCTTAATGCCTACATCAAAAAAATGGAAACATCAGACATAAATAAATTAACAATGCAGCTAGAAGCGTTTGAGACACTAGAGCAATCTGATCCCAAAAGCAATAGAAGGGAGGAGATTAGTAAAATAAGGGGAGAAATATCTGAAATCGAGATTAGGAAAATGATAGAGAAAATCAACCAGTCAAAAAGCTGGTTTTTTGAAAAAATTAGTAAGATTGATACACCTAGCTAAATTAACTAAGAGCAAGAGAGAGAACCAAAATTAACAAAATTAGAAATGAAAATGGAATTATCACTACTGATACCGAAGAAATCTAGAGAATTATAACGTCGTATTTCAAAAACTTACACTCTGTGAAATTTGACAACACAAAAGAGATGGATGAATTCCTAAGTAAACACAACTTACCTAAATTGAATCAGGAAGTTGTGAATTATTTAAATAGTCCCATAACATATGAGGAAATTGAGAAAGCAATCTCAAATCTTCCCACTAAAAAATGTTCTGGACCAGATGGATTCAGCACAGAGTTCTACCAGACATTTAAGGAGCTAATAACACCAATACTCCTTAAACTGTTCCACCAAATAGCAAAGGAAGGAACACTACCAAATTCCTTCTATGAAGCTAATATCATCTTAATCCCAAAACCTAATAAAGATGCACTTAAAAAAGAAAACTATAGGCCAATCTCTCTGATGAACACAGATGCAAAGATTCTCAATAAAGTCTTAGCAAATCAGATTCAAAAACATATCAAAAAGATCATTCACAGGGATCAAGTAGGCTTTATCCCAGGCACACAAGGTTGGTTCAACATACGCAAATCAATAAATGTAATCAATAAATGTAACCATATAAACCAGTCCATCATTCAAGACTACATGATACTCTCGATAGATGCAGAAAAAGCTTTTGACAAGATCCAACAGCCCTTTATGATCAAAACCTGAGAGAAGGTAGGAATGGAAGGAACCTTTATCAATATAATAAAAGCTGTATACAACAAGCCAACACCAAGGATTATACTCAACGGGGAAAAACTTGAAGCATTCCCACTTCGATCAGGAACTAGACAAGGCTGTCCACTCTCACCACTTCTATTCAATATTGTACTTGAAGTCTTAGCTGAAGCCATAAGACAAGAAAGAGACATAAAAGGGATTCAAATCGGCAAGGAAGAAGTCAGGCTATCCCTATTTGCAGATGACATGATCTTATACCTGAGGGATCCCAAAAACTCCACCAGGAAGCTCCTGGAACTAATTGAGAAGTTCAGAAGGGTGGCAGGATACAATGCTATACCAGTTAAAATCCCAAAGCAATTCTTCAAAGAAGTTGACCAAACAATCTCAAAGTTCATATGGAGGCACAAAAGACCCAGGATAGCAAAGACAATCCTGAGTAACAAAAACACTGCTGGAGGTATTACCATACCAAACCTTAGTCTATACTACAAATCCATAGTTATAAAAACAGTCTGGTACTGGCTCCAAAAAAGACACACAGATCAATGGATTAGGGTTGAAGACCCAGATATAAGCCCACAAAATTACAGCCATTTGATCTTTGACAAAGGGGCCCAAAAAATCCAATGGAAAAAGAACAGTATCTTCAACAAATGGTGCTGGCAAAACTGGATCTCCACATGCAGAAGATTAAAACTGGACCCGTACTTGTCACCATGTACAAGAATTAATTCCAAATGGATTAAGGACCTTGATATAAGGCCAGAGACTATAAAAACCATAGGTGAAAGGATAGGGAACTCCTTCGAGCTGATTGGGCTAGGCCAACACTTCCTAAACAGACATCCAATGGCACAGTCACTGCTACCAATTCTCAACAGTTGGGATTTGGTGAAATTAAAGAGCTTCTGTTCAGACAAAGAGATTGTAACATGAGCTCAAAGGCAACCCACAGAATGGGAAAAAATCTTCACTAACCACATATCTGATAGAGGTCTATTATCCAGAGTGCACCAAGAACTTAGAAAACTAAACACCAAGGAAACTAATGGCCCAATTAAAAAATGGGCTCTGGAGCTTAAAAGAAATTTTACCAGGGATGAAATTAAAATGTCCAACAAATATCTTAAAAAATGTTCCACTTCCTTAGCCATCAGGGAAATGCAAATCAAAGCTTTCCTGAGATATCACCTCACCCCGGTCAGGATGGCAAAAATCCACAATACAAACAACAACAAATGCTGGAGAGGATGTGGAGAGAGGGGAATTCTGCTACATTGCTGGTGGGAATACAGGCTCATACAGCCACTCTGGCGAGCCATCTGGAGATTCTTAAAGAAACTAAAGATTGAAATGACCCTGCTATTCCACTTTTGGGAATAACCCCCTATGCTACAGAGGTTCACCTCGATAGCACAAGCACGACCATGTTCATAGCAGCACTGTTTACAATAGCAAAGTCATGGAATCAACCTAAATGTCCAACAGTTGACGAGTGGATAAGGAAAAGGTGGTACATCTATACAATGGAGTACTACTCAGCCATCAAAAATGATGAATTACTGGAATTTGCCGGGAAATGGATGTTATTAGAAACAATTATATTAAGCGCCATATGTACTCCCTAGTAGGTGGCTCCTAGTACCAAACCCATCCAGCCCACCTAGAGACACTCAAAGATAAATCTCTGTAATACCTACAGTAATTGCAAGGATTATGAACAGGAGGGATGGGGTAGGAGGGGCACACCAGAAACAAGGAGAGAGGGGACCATGTTACAGCAGAGAAAATAGGCCTCCATCAAGGGCTGCAAGTAAGTAATGTGACACCTGGTTAAGTTCAGAGACTTTCGTTCCTGATCATTTACAACTAAGGGGGTATGAACTCACCAGAAGGGGAGGGCATATAGTCTGGCAGATAAGAAGTAACCATTTTGCAAATGGGTGATTGGCCCCTCCCTCACTGTGGTTTCCTACTTTTATTACATCTACCTTTGAATATACTCTTATAACAAGACTCTAGTTTAACAGCTTTTTATCTCTGGCCAGGGGTGAAATATAATACCCATCAGGATGGAGTGAAGGGCATTGCAGGAGCAGCAAAACTGCAAAAGAAAATCAACGAACCACAATCCAGAACTTCAGAGACTCTATATCACCCACCTAGAACTAGGCCAGCCTAATCTCTCCCCATCCTGAAGCTCAGGGAAATTTGCGGAAGAGGGGGCAGTAAGATTGTAAGAGCACAAGGATGGGAGAAGCAATGATATGCAAGATACTCCATACTAGTTAGGGCTGAAGCAATCATAATTGGACTTTGCATGCCCTGCGCAATGTCCCACACATTATTGACCCCACAAAGTCTAGCATCTGCTAAAGGCACCAAGATCCTTGGAGGCAAGGGATTGACAGCCACAGCAGTGTTCTTATGCTTAAGGGGAACACAGGAAAGTTTTCAGGGAAATGCCAATGGGTCCTTGTACGTCATTGGAGAAGAGGGCCCAGAGGAGAGTCTGGCATGCACATTAAAGGATTCTCCGGGGATTGTGGGGAGAGGCACTGGGAGATGGGGGGGAGGGTTGTTAAAGAAAAAAAAAAGAATCATGTTTTAATTCTTTGTGATTCAGCAATTTTTTTAATTTTTATTTTATTTTTTATAACATTATTATTATTATTTCCGCTCATACAAACTTAATAGGTAGACCAGTTCCCTCCCCCTCCTCCTCCCCCTGAACCCCCTGCTCCCCCTCCCTTCCTCCCCATCTCCCAGTGCCTCCCCCCCCCAATTCCCAGAGAGTCCTTTATTGTGTATGCCTAACTCTCCTCTTGGTCCTCCTTTCCGATGACGTAAAAGGACCCAGTGGCATTTCCCTGAATCCTTTCTCGTGTTCCCCTTAAGCATAGGAACACTACTGTGGCCATCAATCCCTTGCCTCCAAGGATCTTGGTGCTTTTAGCCGATGTTAGACTTTGTTAGACGGACATGGCGCAGGGCATGCAAAGTCCTATTATGATTGCTTCAGCCCTATCTAGTGTGGAGACTCTTCAAATCATTGCTCCCCCCATCCTTTTGCTCTTACAATCTTACCACCCCCTCTTCCGCAGATGTCCCTGAGCTTCAGGATGGGGGGAGATTAGGCTGGCTTAGTTCTATGTGGATGATATAGAGTCTCTGAAGTTCTGGATTGTGGTTTGTTGATTTTCTTTTGCAGTTTTGCTGCTCCTGCAATGCCCTTCACTCCATCCTGATGGGTATTATATTTCACCCCTGGCCAGAGATAAAAAGCTGTTAAACTAGAGTCTTGTTATAAGAGTATATTCAAAGGTAGATGTAATAAAAGTAGGAAACCACAGTGAGGGAGGGGCCAATCACCCATTTGCAAAATGGTTACTTCTTATCTGCCAGACTATATGCCCTCCCCTTCTGGTGAGTTCATACCCCCTTAGTTGTAAATGATTAGGAACGAAAGTCTCTGAACTTAACCAGGTGTCACATTACTTACTTGCATTCATTGGAGGTCGATTTTCTCTGCTGTAACATGGTCCCCTCTCTCCTTGTGTCTGGTGTGGCTCTCCAACCCCATCCTTCCTGTTCACAATCCTTGCAATTACCGTATTACATAGATTTACCCTTGAGTGTCTCAATGTGGGCTGGGTGAGTTTGGTACTAGGAGCCACCTATTAGGGAGTACATATGGCACTTAACTTTCTGGGATTGGGATACTTCACTTAATATAATTGTTTCTAATGACATCCATTTCCCAGCAAATTCCAGTAATTCATCATTTTTGATGGCTGAGTAGTACTCCATTGTATAGATGTACCACAGTTTCCTTATCCACTCGTCAACTGTTGGACATTTGGGTTGATTCCATGGCTTTGCTATTGTAAACAGTGCTGCTATGAACATGTGATACAGCAATTTTAAAATCTGGTAATTTATCTAATAATTGTCTTACTAAATCCTGCAGTCAAAATGGCATTTCATTGAGAAAGAGGTATGATCGTAAAAATACTGTTGGTTTTCTTTGATGAATGATGACGTTCTTATTATTTGCATTAAATTATGAAAAGTGATTTAAAAAAAAAAAGAGGCAGAAAGAGATATACACGTGCTTGTGCTGTAACACAGCATGGAGGCGGGTGGGTGGGGGATCCTACAAGAGCTGGGCCAGCACATTGTTGTTTGGATTTCTAGCTAAACATAGTTGCGACATACGACTCTCCCTCTAGCCTGCCACAGAATATTCCAGGGCACTGAAAAATCTTATGTAAAGTCTTGTTCAGATTACGGGATGCTCTGAGCCGCGCTGTACAACATGCATGTGGTACAATTCTTTGTGTGTCTTCATGGGCATGTGGCGTTTCATATGCCAAGTAGGGCTTCGTTATCTAAACATATAAGCCTTTGGTCTAAAGTTTGAAAACAAGGGGAAACAGACAAAAAAGAATGCCCCAAATCCCCCCACCCAGAGGCCTCCTTTATTTTTCTTTTTTAGCATCGCATTTTGGTTGATTTATCTTTAGTTATATCTGCCTGTGCTTTTAAAGTATGCACATTCATATCATATGTATACAGGTTTTCAAATAAGGTTATAACACAAGCTTTTCCAAGGGCTTTAAAAATTCCCGTAAGATTTTCTTTTAATAGCTACAATCCAACGTGATACACACCATCATTTATTCAAACATTATTCAATGATTGGGGCTGCTCGTAGGTTTATAAGAATGCTTTGAAGAATATCTTTGAGCATAAACCTTTGCCTGCTTTTCCGATTATTTTCATAGGCTAGATTCCCAGAAGTGGAATTACTGAATCAAAAGGTATAAACATTTTTAAAGGCTCTTGATACATATTGCCAAATTGCTTTCTAGAAGTTAATCCAATTCACACTCTCCACCAGCTGTGTTCATACACACGCATCCTTCGTTCCACATCTTGGACAACCCTGAGTATTATCATAATTTTCATTTTAAACAAAAGGCAGCTTCCAGCTGTTTCAGCTAGAGTTTTTCTGATAGTGAGGCTGAATTTCTTTTATGTGTTTTCAGGGGTTTTGGCCCTGCCTTTCCCCAGGATCCATACATGATCCCAAGATTTCATACATGGTAGGTGAGTGCTCTATCACCGAGTTACATATTCAACCCTTTCTTCATTGTTTGTATATGGATCTATATAAGACCACTAATAAGGAATCGAAACTATTGTATGTGACATATGCATAGAAATAAAATACATATGTTTTTATTCTATTAACAATGCATTTTGGTATATATTTGGTATAAAGCTTTAATGGAATCTAAATGTGTCTGTGTTTCTTTGGTGACTTTTTCTCCTCTTCTTCCTCTTTTTTCTCCTTTTCCTTTTCTTGTTCTTCTTGCCTTTCTTCTCTCCTTCCTCTTTTCTCCTTTCCCCTCCTCTCTCTTAGAGTTTGTTCTCCGTGTGATGGGTAGGCATTTGTATGTCACTCTTCATTTTGGAGAGCTACCTTCCACCAGTCCTCATCCCTCAGCAGTGGGGACCTGGACCTTGCACCTCCCCGGGACATGTTCATGGATTCTTCTCTGTCCTGTACAGCTTGTTCCCTTGCTTTTGAAGCACACTACTTGTTGCATGTAGCATGGTGGAGATTTTGCCTCAGAGTAGGATTAGCCTTTTTTGTAGTCTGCTTTCCTCCCCAAACTGCAGACAACTTGTTGTAAAGTCTTAGTCACCTATAGTAGTGCCTGGAATACACATGCCACCCTCCCCTTAACCCCCGCCCACCTCCATAAACTGTGATGTTCTTACCACCTCCCCAGGGAAAAGTTCCACCTACCATGGGCTGGGCCTTTTCCATCAAATAATCTCCTACTGTCTTGTTCGGGGTTTAGCTACTAATTCTTTACAAACTGTGCCCAGAGCCCAAACCTTCAACTGTCAAGTTGACACCTGTATCTAGCTATTGCATCATGTTTGTTGCTACCGTGTTCTCTAGGTTTTCTGCCGTGTCTGCCTGTGGGATCATTCAAGTGCCCGGAAATACTGACAGTAGGTCTTGCAGTGCAGGGAGGAGGCATTCCTGCCATTCACCCCACAAGTCCTGACCAAAAGGGATGCGGAAGAGAGCTGTGATGATTTCGCTGTCTGGGCTTGTATCCCTAGGACTTCTTCCTGGATTCTGGGCACAGAGCAACTCAGAGAGACGGGCTCCTTTAGTCCTGCTTCTTCCCTCTGCCCACCCCACCATAGCTGCAGACTTCTCACCCCCTGGCAGAGTCTCTCTGGACCCAGAGAGCTCTATACTTTTACCAGAGACTCAATTAAAAGGACGCCTGGTACTCTGATCTCTACTGCCAGCTCCAACTCAGAACTAATGAGGCGTAACAGAAAGCAACTGCTTTGTCTTCTTGAGTTCTTTTTTATGGGATCCCATAAATCTCTAGGAGGAAAGTACCTTGGTGAAGGGTTTTAATCAAGGGCTGGCACTTTCTAAACAGCACCTTCTCTGTGACTGTACAATCCCCACTGTGGCTTAGGGAGTAGGTACCCTGTGTCCAAGTGGCTGTGGTCTGTCTCCAGAGCCGTGAGGAAGAGACAGATCTTGGACACAAAAAAGGCAGCAAGGCAGCCCTCTTCCCTGCCAACACTTCTGATGCCTTAGCTCATGGGTGCTAATGATTTCTTTGGTACCAGTAAAATACTCCCAATTCCCTAGTCACGGGGACCATAAGAGGCGTGAGATCAAGACACTCCTGGAAGGTTGGTGCTCTGGGATCTTTCATTAATAAAGGTCTTTCCAATGAAAACTTACTTATTTGAAACAGTAATTCCTCCCAGGCTAACAATATGAGAGCACACAGGTGTGTGTGTGGGGGAGGGGGAGGTAGGTAGTAAACTGTCATTCCTTTACTTTGCATAGCGTTTCAGCAGCTCATAAGATGCTTTCTTAAGCCTTCCTTGTTTGAACCGCATAAACCCTAAAAGAACAGCTGTTATTTCCACTTGATCAATCGGAAGCCTGGAGGTTCAAGAACCTCAGCACTGCTCCTTGCTGTCTGAACAGGAAACCAATGCATGTGAGCGATGGCTTACGGGGTGCTTTGCCTGAGACCTCGCAGCTAGTGAGGGACCATAGGCGAGGGGCCAGAACTCGGCCCGGGGAATCTCCCCCATAGCTTCTTGCAGAAGGAGTGCTCTGCTGTCCATGGGAGGCACATGGGAGGCCAGAGGCAGTGTCGATGCTCATGCTCCGCCCAGGCCAATGTCACCAGTACCTCTGGAGGAGAGACAGTGTCATAGCTCCCTGGGTATTTTTCAGAGTGCACCTTCTTGGAGCACCTCCTTGGAGGACTGAGGAATCGGGCTGAGCACCCATGTATCTTAGGTCCCTCGCTGTCATAGTCAGGCACAGGTGTCAACTTGACAGTTGAGAGTTTGAGCTCTGGGCACATTTGTAGAGAATTAGTAGCTGAGCCCAGAGCAAACCTGCAGGAGATTGTCTAGCTGATGGGAAGGCCCAGCCCATGGTGGGTGGGATTGAGACCTGGAATAAAATATAGACAGCTGGCTGAGAGAGGTGGCATCTATCTGTAAACTTGGCCAGACATGCTGGTCTGGCAAGTAATGATCGTCCATCTCTCAGCCGTTACGTAGAGATGGTGCGGCCAGTTCCCTCGGCCTGGTGTTGGTGCTGCTCTCCCGTCAAGCTGGATAGACTGTAACTGGACTATCGTAAGAATATAAACTCCTTGTTCCCTTAAGCTGTTTGATGGTCATTTATCAGCAACCATGCAGGCTGACTGCAACACTCCCTTCTGTGTCTCTACTGAGCACTGACGTCAAATCCTCTTTCCAAGACCCCTTCCCTCTCAGGTCTCCTGACAGAGTTCTGGGCATGGCTGTTGATGGCTATGTGCTGATAAGAAGGATTAGTGATATTTAGTGCAACTTGCTGACTGGCTTCGTCGTAAATAATACTCTCACGAAGGCTTCTCTTCCGCCTCCCTGCTAAGCCACTCACCCAGCAAAACTTGCCTCGCATTGGCATTTCCCGTCCGAGTCATCTGTCATTTGCATCTTGGAACATCTCTTCGGAAACAGCACGCCACATTTGTTTGTCTATTTATCTTCTCAGTGGATGCTCCGGGAATGAGTTCAGATTTGCATCAGCAACACGTGTGGCCCAGGTCAAGTTCTCAGAAGAGCTGCTCTACACAGTGGGTGACTTACTGGGTTCATTTCCTGGGAGTGCTCCCTTCCCTAATTGTGTATTCAAGGCAGAGGCCCAGGCAAACTCCCCTCCCTTAATTGTGTCTTGGAGGTTTGATGCTACAAAATCTACATAGCTCTCTAACTCAAATTTCTTAAACGAATGTCAAATTTTAGGGCACTTAATTAATCTTTAATTAAGGTGATTTATGTGGCATTTTAAAAAGGCACGTTTGTCTCTCAGCTTTCTGGACATCTCCTACCTGCTTTCGATTGCCTAAGCCAGTGACTTTCATTACAGGGGCGGGGACTGAACGGTTGCAGTGAGAAGAGGATCTCGCTATTGAATTAATGATGATGCGTGCAAGAAGTTTGTATGTAGAGAGAATGTGGGGCCAGGCTTGGGCTGGATGGGAGACGGGGGGGGGGGGGGGGCTGGGACCAGCTGCCTCCTGTCGGGGTAGAGATTTAACGTTCCCCAGGACTTAGGAGAGTCAGGTGTTTGGGGATAAACAAGCCAAGGGACATGAAAACAAATGGTGACGCGCTAGGGGAGGGCTTGAATAGTGTGCACAGGCCAGCCGCCTCCTCTTCCTTCTGACTTTAATGGGGGGTCCTGGAAGTGAACTCTGTAAATTAGGCCTGGCAGAGACGACTCTTGTGGAGGGCGTGGGTCTCATAAATTGTAGTTTAGACAATCTCATTAAAGACCTGACATCTTAGGTTCCTATTCCAAAGGAGAGGTCTGGCTGCAGCTGACTTCCAGGGAGATGGGGGAGGGAAGCTCTGGAGAGCAGGAGATCTGGGAGAAGGCCTAGCGTTGGCTCTAGGCCCAGGTCTCTAAAGCCATTCAGGTGGCCTAGAGATGGTATGTGCATTGTGCTCTCAGACATGACACCTCACAGGGGTTTTGTGATCTAGCAGCTCCCCAAAACCCTTCAGGTCTATAGGAAAGGCATGTACAGGAGGGGCCTGTGATAGTTAATCCTGGGTGTCAACTTGACACACCAGGCATTAACTAAGATCAGCTGAGACCACTGAAGAGATTATCTGGATCAATATATTTACAATACAAAGATCAGCCCTAGATCCCATTGGAACCTCCCTAGATCTCATTGGAACCTCCCAGTAGTGGACCAGATAAAAGGAACCACAGAACAGGAGACTGGGAAGAGAGACACTCCAGGAATCCTCCAGCCATGTGGATGGGAGTGACTTAGCCGCCAGCTTCAGCCACCAGCCATGTTGCCTCCACCATGAAAGTCTTCTTCTCCCTTCTGGAACTGTAAGTTGAATAAATCTACCTTTCTCCCTTAAGTTGTTTGACTTTGAATGCTCCCTACAGCAATAGTTAAGAGTAACCATTACAGGGCCCCTTGAATTAGCATGCTCCACAAATTCTTTGGAAAATCGCTGGGTGTGCCCAAACCTCTATGTTAGAGAGATGGATCTCAGTTTCTTCTCCCCCTCAGAGAATCCCAAGCCCTTGGGCAGCAGCTTGCTGAGTCCTCTGTGGCCCAGGCTCTTCAGAATACTTTTCATACCCGGACAGCATTTCTGCAACAATTATGGCAGGAACAAGACCCCTCCCCCCATTCAGTTCCTGTTGATAAGACCCCTGAGGTGTAGAGACAAATCTGCTGGGTTCCTGTCCTCTTCTCCTATTTACAAGGTTCAACATGGGCCTAATTCATGTTTTTCTCTTCTAGAAATCAGGACTGCCGTGTAATCTAAAATTTTCTCTGAAGGTCACTTGATCTCTCTCTCTCTCTCTCTCTCTCTCTCTCTCTCTCTCTCTCTCTCACACACACACACACACACACACACACACACACACATTTTAACAGTAAACACAGATTCTCATTCTAACTTAATTTCGGAAGCAAGTTATTTGCAGAACAAGCCATGAAGCATGGGTGCAGGGGCCAGCTGGGGGGTAGGTTTGACAGGACCTGTCTTGGGGACAATCGGAACCTGCGGGCTTCCCTCACATCACATGATAGAGTAGAGACTCAACAGGGTCAGACCCTTGCAGTCAAATAATAATAGAAACAAACGCAAGTACTTTCCAGAACAAATAATAGTCATGAAAAATCTTGCTTGCAATGATGAATTCTCAGAGTTCTTTGCCTCCAGAATCACCTGGTGGTCAGTTGAGTGATAGCCTCTTCAAGACCCCGCACTACTCCGCTGGTTTCCATAGCCTGCAGTCCAAACACAGCCCACTTTCCCATGTCTCCTTGAATCTAACTCAACACCACAGCGTCTAATAGCTTCTGTCCTCTGCTTTGGCAGTCCAGAATCATTTCCATTAGAGCAATTCCTCCTTCCTCTGTGGTTACTTCCCCTCCTTGCTTGCTTGTGTCCCTGAAGGAAAACATGTGTCTCCTTCTAGTCTGGGTTTGTCTTACTCATTTTACCTCCTGAAGAATACCTGGCACAAATCCAGTGCTGAAGATTTTATGTCAATAAAGGACAAACAAGATCACCAAGAACAAGCAGAAAAATATCTTGAGGTGGGCTTTCCTTGCCTTCTCATGTCTTTCTGCATTATGCCAAAGAAATTCCACCCACCTTCTCCTCCCCCACCATCCAATTGAATCCTTTGCTGAAAGGCTGTTTTCAGAATTTTGCCATGGTCTTGGTATCAGAGTGAGAGTAATGAAGATGGAGTCACCTAGTTATAACTTAGTGACTTAGTTTAATATTGTGAGCACAGCTATATCAATATTTCCCCATAGACAAGTAAGGATCTCAGGAGAAATAATTACATGAAGTGAGAACCTTAGGGTGTAGGGCTAGATGGGTGAGGGGGAGTACTATCAGTGGGTCTTCCCAAGAAAGGGCCACTTAATCTGCCTAAGCCCCCACTAGAGCAGATAATCTAAAAGGAAGTGTGGGGCCCACAGAAGCAGACAGACAGGAGGGTGGGAGGAAGTGGGATGGATTGATGAAGGGAGGGGAGGATGGGAAAGGAAAGGGGGAAAGAGAGAAGGGGAAAGGAGGGGGACAGGGACAATTACTCAAGATGCTTATAAAACTAGGAAAAATAAAATTAAAAAAGTAAATGGCAAAAATTAAAATGCAAGGTGATTACAATACAAAAAAAAATAACGTGAGCACAGGAATGTGGTAGTTAGATATATAGGTGTCAGCTTGACCATTGAAGGAAGGCTGAGCTCTGGACAGATTTGTGAAGAGTCCACAGTTGAGGCAAACCTTGAGCGGTCCTGCAGGAGTTGTATGATTGATGTAGGAAAATCGAGCCCATGGTAGGCTGGTCCATGTCCTGGGCAGGTGGATAAGATAGGGAGCTGCTTCCATTAGTGTCATGCTTCAACACGCTTTGGCAGTCTCGCAGTCTGGAGAGTGAGGTCTGCCTCTCTCAGTTCTGTGGCTATCATGTGGCCGATTCCCTTGGCTCCTGGTGTTGGAATGAACTTTCCTACACAGATTAAGAACTGTAACCAAGAATCGCGGGAAAGAATAAAACGCCGTGTTCCCCTAGGTTCTTCGGTCGTGAATTTACTGGCAACGTGCAGGTGAACCGCAACGAGGGATACTTGAGCCGAGATGAAGAATGAGAGAAGACTAGGCACGGAACATGCGGGGAAACTGGGAGGGGAAAGATGTCACGAAGCAGGGGCTGTATTGGACCAGACCCCACCTCTTGTTTCCTCTTGACCTCGGAGTCTCAGTTTCTACCCTTACATGAGCCACCTGGGCAGGATTTCCACATCTCAGGGAAGTGGATGTATCTGGTGGTGAACCAAAGAGATGGGAGGGGTCTACCCTTCGTGTCCCCAGAAGCCATCTCTGAGGAGTCTCTTCTTCCTCTCAGCAAGACACAAGCAGAAAGAGGACAAGATTTCCAAGATGTAATTTGTAAGCAGCTCTTTGAGCTTTCAAAGAGCAAATCTCTTTCTTCTGTACGCTTGCCTACACGTCCAACAAGTAAACACGCTCTCCCTGACATTTAAGACTTTCTGACGTCTCTCTTGGCCATTGGTCACATGCGTCTTCCCAAGATTCCCAGAGGCTTGGACCCCTCTCTCTAGGCCTATTGTTTTCAGTTTTAAAATAAACATAAATATTTTCGAATCTTTTTCCACTTATTAATTCTTCATTTCAATGGAGAAAGCGAATCCATAACCCTGGACCATATCAGTATGGCCCAGGAGTTTCACAGAGCGTCTCCAGAGCTTTCTACAAAGGGGGGTCAGCACCCTATAAGAGCCTGGACAGGATCCCAGGTGAGGGGCTACAGGTTTTATGGGAAGTTAGAGAGCGGACTGAAACAAAGCAGGAGAGACTTGGGGGGAGATTGTGCTGGAGAGAAGTGAGACCAGGACCTGGGAAGCTGCCACTGTGACTGACCAAACGGGTCAGGGGCGGGTGAGGCTGGCCACCACTTTGCTGGGAGGACCCGAGTGGGAGGAGTGACATGTGTGGGGACACTGACAGGTCTGGAGGCGAGGATGAGAGAGAGGACGGCATAAAGGGTGACACTGGATGGGGACCAGGGCTGCCAGTGAGCAGGAAAGAGCCCCCCCCCTCCGCCCACCCCCAGTGCCTGTTTCAAATTCTTTCAAATTCTCCTTCTCTCTAGAACTCTTCTAAGATCCGCACTAGTTCCTGGGGGCTGTGGGAAAAGCTGGAATGTGTTTCATTTTCATGGTTGAGCTCTCTGAAGAAATTAAAAATGTCTTATTCTTTCATGCCCTCCAAAACCCCTTTATTTTTGTTGCCTGGTCTTTTTCCTAAGGTTTTCCCTATTTGACATTTATCTTCATTGCTTTGGCTGAAAAGACACACTGATAATTTTATTTTTAATATTATAAATGACCTCTGCGAGCATTTCACCATTAATCTCTCTGTAACGTGATGATATTTAACCATTCTGCACCACAGCTCCCCATAAAATATGTCATTTTCTTCTCTTGCTTGTTCAGTGAGTAACGAACAGTTTCAATTGTACCTTAGAGAATTAATACTAATCACAAACAAATTACAGCTACAAGTGAGATTGTTCTGGCTTCAGATCATACAGTGGCGAAGACTGCTTGGGATCACACAGCAACCTGGAAGGACTGTTCAGAGGGGAGGAATAAAGATGGGACCACCTGGTCATGGGTGCTGGTGGTCTCTGGATACCAGTGATGAAGGAACAGTGTACTCAGTTGTCCTGAAGCCCATCCTGGCTCTGCTGGCTCCATCTGTGGTAGCGATGATGGAAGAGGGGATGGCTGCTTACTGAAGAGACTGATTAGACACTGGGATACTGACATAGATACTAGTCGCAGTAATAATGGCCACACCCTAGCCAAGCAGTGCGCGTCATGTTCTAGGTCTTCACAAAGGGTTTCGTATGCATTATGTAGCTTTGGCAGAAAGCACATGTAATATGTCCTATCTCCTAGCTTTATTGGGAGCTACAAGGTCTTGCTATGTAGTTCTAGAATTCAGGACCCTCCTATCTCTGCGTCTTAAGTGTTGGGATTCTAGATATACTCCATGGTACTTGGTGACTACTTCATTTTGCAGAGAAGAAAACTGGGTTCCAATGCTGTATGAAGTGATTCTTAAGGTCACAGCATGCCGGTATAGCCGGGCTTTGTACCAGGCAGCCCATGTTTTCCACCAATGTTCTGGATCCGTGAGAGTAGGAAAGGCCATTAGGGGAGACCCAGCGACCAACAAGAACGTACCGTGGACTCTAAACCAGGAGAGCGCCAGAGAGGATACGTATAAAGGCCTGGGTACTGAGGTGTGGCGGTTCACACTGTAATTTCAGCACTGGGGGAGGGATGAGCAGAGGCAAGAGGATTGTTAGTTTGAGGTCAATCGGGCAGTGTGTCAAGACTCCATCTAAAAACAACGACAAAGCAGCAGGCTAGAGCAAGTGGGTGGTCTCAGAGACCCGTGGAAGATGATAGACCAGAGCCTTGAGGTTGGTAAGGATTCAGGTTTCTAGGATGGGCAAGAATGTTTTTAGGGAATTGAGATGTGTAAGAGAAAAAACCTGAACACGCCATGCCATGGACAAGGAATGAGATAAGTTTGTTGATTACGTGGCAACGTGGGCTAATTCTCAAAGGGGCGAAACAGCAGCCTCTGAAGGCAGATGGGGTTTTATTCCTGGGCTCGTGAAGGACAGAGGGGAGTGCATCATCGGTGTCTGCCCCAGTGAGGTACGTGACGAAGCATAGGCCATTGGGGAGTATTGGGCGCTGACCAGCAAACAGAACTTTTGCTCTGAATGTGGGAATCTCTCAGTGGGTACTAAGGCTCAGGCACAGCGCCTAACAAGGGACCTGAATGTCAGAGCTTGAGGTTTGTTCCCTCAAGTCGGACAAAAATCTCACCTCTGTTTGAGCTTTGGGGTCCATGTTAGTTGCTTCTCTCAGTGCTGTGACAAAATGGCTGGCAGAAGAAACTTAGGAGGAGAAAGTCTCATTTTGGCTCACGGATTCAGAGGGTGCAGGCAGTCATTGAGGGGGAGGGGAAGGCATGGTGACTAGAGGGGTGTGGTCTGTAGCAGTGGGGGCAGTGAGCTGTTCCTTCACATCTTAGCAGCTCAGGAAGCCTGGCGCCAGACGCGGATATAACCTTCAAAGCCCTCCCCCAATGGATTGCTTCTATTAGCGAGCTACCTATCCAGAAGATTCTACAACCTCCCAAAACAGAGCCACTGTCTAGGACCAAGTGCTTAAAGCACTGAGGCTGTTGGAGCACATTTACAGATTCACACCATGATAGGACAAATGAGATAATTATGGAGGAGGGTTTTGTAAGCCATCTGCTGCTAACAGTGATTCATATTTTATTGGTAATACCATCCTACTGCTATGTATACACGGATCTCACTGAGACCATAAGAGGCAGGATCCCCCCATCTTTTCCAGCAAGGCCTTCCCTGTGAGTGCGTCTAAATGTCTCTGTCCCACTCCAAGTCACAGACACAGGTGTGTTCCTTCCCTCTGCATTCATCCTCTTGCTGCTTATATTGGGCAATATTCACTGTGGTATGTCTCCCTGATTAGCATTCAGGAAATGGAGAACTGAGTGTGTTTTCACTGTTGAATGTCCAGTTAGGAGACTTGATATGCACCTTCCATTGTAACAGGAAGCTTCTAGGTCAGATGCTGAGAGCTCCTCTAATCTATGGGTAAAATGATCAATGTTTAGAGGGCAATTTGATATAAGATCCTTATAGTTGAACATTAATAGATGTTTAATACAGAGACACAACTCGTCAAAGTGTAGACAATCAGGTGACTGCAGACTGTTGGACCCTAAATAGGACATCTAAGTCACCCCAAATCCCAAAGCTCAGAGAACATCACAGAAGTAGAAGTAAGAATGTAAAAACCTGAAGGGAAAGGGTGAGGACACACGATAGTATCTCGTGTGACCGACAGAGCTGTTGTATCTATGAACTCACTGTAGCTATACACACTTCCACAAAACCTATGTAAGATTGGACTAATCAACATTTTACCATGGAAGGGGAAAGACATCAAGAGACTCCACCATTCCCTGAAAGACTATTGAGGGTTAGTGCTGGATGCATTAATGGAAGATGCTTTCCTCAATGGGATAGCCACATGATTCATGCTCCGGCAAGTGCTCAGACACATGTTACCAAAGACAACCCAGATGAAACTCAGAGGGACACACACACACACACACACACACACACACACACACACACACGAAGCATACGAAAGTAATGGGAAAAGGAGAGGAATGGGATTGAGTAATGCAAAATAGAAATAACACAGATTTATTGCATTCATGCATGAAACTCTGAAAGACTAAATAAAAGTGTATGTAATAAAAGGACTAAGTGAACAGCACTCATTAATAAATGATTTAGGCAATGAGTTCAGAAGGAGGATTTGTACTTCATTCACAATTTTGAGTTGATATTTGAGAGGAAAAGCCATTTCACGGATGAGCACTTTCATGGAGTCCATCTCTTATGGCTGTCTGTAGACAGGCTGGGGTCTGTGTATATAGAGAGCATATCAAGCAGACTTGTTGCAGATATGACCTTCTCTAAAGACCTTGCTCAGAGCTACCAACCCTGTGCACGAGGAAGGATGCGCACTTGCGCCTGGGTGCAGTTGGGGACTGACAAAGCTGCGACAGCCACAGGCTACCGTGAGCCATGCCCCAGACCATACGACAGACTGATGGCTGACTCACACCATAAGCAGCCAGAGACTGGAAGGCAGCCAGAAAAAACTTTGCCTTCCAGGCACAAATCAAGAAGGTGGCCCTGAGCTCAGGTTGCCAGGGCTTCCTTGAGGAAATACAAAGAGCTTTGGTGTTATGCAGTGGAATAGAGCAAATCCACGGAAAGGAGTTTGAGGGGGCTTGAGTCTCCCATGAGTGACCGAGGTTACCTGCTTTGCAGAGAATCCCTTTGTACGTTTATGTTTTAGTTCCTTTGTAAGATTCTCAGGTTAGATCTTAGAAGCACAAAATTGAGAAACTAGTTAAGAAGAAAAAATGAGAGAGAGAGAGAGAGAGAGAGAGAGAGAGAGAGAGGATGGCAGGCAGGGGCGGGGCGAATGAGAATGATAGCAACATTCAGTGAGTGCCTCCTAGGTCCTAGTTACTTTCTCCTGCTGTCTTTTACTTGATTTCTGGCAAGGACATAAATGAAATATACAAGATCACTGATGTAGGATGACGACCATCAAAGTAGTGGAAAATAGCTAGTGCTGGGGAGAGAATGGAAGCGTGTGCATTATTGATGGGAATGTACAATGGTGCAGCTGCGGTGGGAAAGAGCATGAAGATCATTTTAAAGAATACAAACAGAATTACCATATGAGCTCACAATTCCACTTCAGAGTAGATCTATGCCAAACAACCGAAGCAGAGTCTCAAAAGAGATATTTGCACACCTAGTACGTATCATTTCATCCACAGCAGGCAAGAGGTGGAAGCGACCAGATGTCCATTGAGGGATATGAATGAGAAACACACATACAATGGATCCTTGCTTGGCCTCCCCAAGGCAGTTCTAAATTGTCACAACATGGACAAATCTTGAAGATGTCATGCTAGGTGACATGAGTGAGCTGCCAAGGGATGGGCACATGATCCCTCCTGTATGAAGTATTTAGCAGACAAATTCATAGAGACAGAGGCAGAATGCTTGCTGGGACAGGAGAAGGAGAAAGAGAAGTTGTTACTTGATGGGTGAAGAGTTTTAATTTGGAAAGATGAAAAACTCCTAAAATCTGTCGCACAACAATATCACGTATATATATATATATATATTTTTTTTTTACTCCGAAAGTGCACATAGAAAAGTGGCAAGATGGTGCATATTTTGTTATTTGTGCATTTTGTTACAATTAAGAAAGATCAGTTGATGCTGCAACCCTTGAGAATAAGCTGTAAGGAAATGACTGAATGAGACGGATCCATCAGGGCCTACTGAGGACTGGGGTCCCGCTCGTGGTCTAGGCGCTTCTTTGGCCTGGATATGTTTTAGGATAGGTTGGTGAGGAATGCAGTAGGCACAGCTGGAACGCAGTGGCCTAGTTATGGAAAACCCTTTGTTCCAACCCAACGCTATCATATGACCTTGAACCAGGTCTATGTCCCTCTCTGTCTGTTTTGTGAAATGACAAGGTTGGACCAGATGAGCTCCAAGGGTCTTCCTCCCTGGCAGTGGGGCAACGTCTCAGCCAATCATAAACAGCATACAGGTCCCATATGAGGAAGGCGTTGAGGAGGGTAGTCTGGCCATGGTGATAAGTGTGGATTATAATTCAGAAAACTCCTGGGAGTTGGGTGAGAGGAGAGCTCCCAGCTTAGCTGGAATCCTCTAGGCCTCTGACTCTAATGTCAAAGGACTGCTTACAGAGGTCAGCGGGTTCCCGGGTACCAGGACCTCATTTGCACTATTATGAACCTTTCTCACCACTCAGGGGATTTCTGCCAGAGACTAAATTCTTGAGAGTAAAATGCTGAAGAGCCTACAATTGTGTGTAAAGAAGATAGATGAGAGAATAGATTAAGACTTGATGGGACAGGCCTATGAGGATGCCTTTGGAGATCAGGCATATACCTACCAGACTTGGGAAGAGCTGCCCAGATCCTGGGAGCACAAGCGTGTGTCCTGTTTCCACTTAGGAACAGTCCAGATGGGGAACCTTCCAAGGATAGCAGCACTGCATCCTGCCTGTGGAGCCCTGAGTAGCACAAGGCTGGCTCACTTTGAAGACCAGATGGAAGATTTTTAAGCCGCATGGTCTCCTGGTGTGCCTATTGATTGCAGGTGTTACCTTGACAACGAACTGAGCCTTTAGGCACAGTTTTAAAGAATTATTTGGTTGGGAGAAGCCTCTGAACAACCTTGGAGATTATCTGATTGGTGCGGGAAGACTCCACCCACGGCGGGTGGGACTCTTCCTGCAGAGCGGGATAAGATTGAAAGATGGGGGGGGTTGGAATTTGGCAGACTGGTAAGCTAGACAGGGTATGCATTGGCCTTTGTCCTTCTCCCACCTTTTCCTGTGGACATGGTGTGACCAGTCCTTGATCCCCCGCTGGTAACCCTCCTGTCACAGTGCACTGTAGCCTGACATCAGCTGAAATAAACCCCGTGCCTTCTCAGTTGCCTGGGTCATGTATTCATTGCAGCAATGGGGATGCGAAATAAAGATCATCTGGTGCCAGAAGAGTGGAGGGCTGCCATGGAGCCAGGGCACCTGATCACCACTGGTTTTTTTTAACATGCTGAGAACATGCTGGAGGCTAAAGAGATTGATTTGGGGGATAGATGGATCAAATTTGAATCCTGGCTCTGCCACTTGGCCTTGAAGAAGGGATCTGATTGTCTTGAGCATCAGCATCTGTCTCACATGGCTTGGGGGGACGGTCTCGCATTGGAGTTGGCTCTGGTTCTCGACCCAGCATCCTGAGGCCCTCTACAGGTTCCTCAACCAGACAGGTGGACTTGAGGCTTAGACAGCAGGCGAAAGACCCCACAGGGCCAGGACTTCAGGCCTGAGTGCCCACCCAGCGGGCCCTCCTTTCCCTGCACGGGTGGAGTTCACGGGTTCTGAAGAGAGATGGGGTGCCTCTCAGCATCTCTGTCAGGACAAGCGTCTGTCCAGCTTCAGGGACAATCCTGCATCTCCACTAGAAAAGGGCTGAGGTAAATCGTGGGTCTTGGGGGGAGTCAGACAGACAGCCCGTTCCCTACAGAAAGCAGGAAGGACCTCCCGCGTGGCAGCTCGTGGCATTGGGGAGGGGCAGGAGCCAGCCTGGGCCCCACCTTGTGGCTCGTGGTATGGTACGTTGACACTGTCACTTCCCTTCAAGGACCATGGCCAGTCGCTGTCACCCACTCTACGACATGGTGAGTAGAGGGAAGGGAGAGTGAAGGCTTCGTAGTCAGCAGACTGAGTTCAAGCCCAGCTGGGCCACTCAGAGTTGACCTTAGATGTATCTTCTAAGCCTCGGCTTACTCTTCTGTACATGGGGAGATAATCTTTTCTTCAAAGTGATCCTAAGAGGAGGGAGAGCAGGGGGTTCGGGGGGAAGAGGAGGGAGGGAGGGAACTGGTGTACCTATTAAGTTTGTATGAGCTGAAATAATAATAAAAAATGTATTAATAAAAAAAAAGGTCCTATAGACCCTTCAAGCCATCCACACTTCACTGGCTCTGCACTGATATATATGGTGTAATCTAGGGCCACAGCAAAATTCCTGTTTATGCAACCAGAGACACCCATCAATGATGAAATGTCACTCCACATAAGTTAGGGCCAAAGCAATCATAATTGAACTTTGCATGCCCTGCGCAGTGTCCAACACACGACTGACCCCACAAAGTCTAGCATTTGCTAAAAGCACCAAGATCCTTGGAGGCAAGGGATTGACAGCCATAGTGGTGTTCCTATGCTCAAGGGGAACACAGGAAAGGGTTCAGGGAAATGCCACTGGGTCCTTGTACGTCATCGGAGAGGAGGGCCCAGAGAAGAGTCTGGCATGCACATTAAAGGATTCTCCGGGGATTTGGGGGGGAGGCACTGGGGGATGGGAGGGGTGAGGGGAGGGGGAGCAGGGGGGTCAGGGGGGAGAAGGAGGGAGGGAGGGAACCGGTGTACCTATTAAGTTTGTATGAGCGGAAATAATAATAAAAAATGTTTAAAAAAAAAAAAAGCCCCAAAAAACAAAGTGATCCTAAGGAGTAAACTGTGCTTTGGAAGATTGCTAGAGAGAGTTTGGCCTCTGTTTTCCCTCCTAACTAGGTCTCTATCTTACTAATGAGGAGATTGGGCACAAAGCTCTGCTCTGAGTTCAGATCAGCACCCTTAGTGGTGGGTTACCCTGGCTTTGACAGATAAAGAGTCTCTGCTCACCTTCCTGGACTGTGGGCCCTGGCTTTGGAAGCCCTTTGCCTCTGCGCTGGGCTGTCCTGCGTGGATCTCTGTTACCAGCGCTTGGCAGGATAGAGGGGAACCATGTAGCCAGATGGAGAGGAGGTTGGCACAGATAACAGGGATCAAGTAGCTCCGAGTTTGACCCTGAGCAGGCAGCAGTTGAATGTCCCTCGGGCATGGCCACGTGCTGGCAGGAGCAACCTCCTCACCTATAATGGACGCTAAGCCAAGGAGTGGCTCTGCCAAGCCGAAGACTGGAAAAGGTGCAAGTTATGGACAGGGTCAGATCTGCTAGCCTGGGATGGATGCCTTGTGTCAAAAGTTAGCTGTTCTGTGCTGTTCTCGCCTGGTTTGAACAAAGCCTGGGGCTAGTTCCCCAACACTCACATAAATGGACTGTGGTGACATATGTCTGACATCCTAGCACTGCAAAGGTGGAGGCAGGAGGATTAGAAGTTTGAGATCATCCTCAGATACATGAGACTCCATCTTTAAAAAAAATTCAAAAGTCAGCTCTGAAAAGCTTCGGACACAGTGCCTTGGTCACAGGACTTGGTTCTCAGGGTCAAGCCACCTTGGCCATGGAACCCCTCTCTCTTCCGGGGGTCACTATGGAAGGGTAGGCTTGATGAGAGGTGAAGTAGTTCAGTGGATTGAGTGGGGCTGGAGGGCTGTGAGCATCACCATAGCTACTGTGGAAAGCAACTAGTCACAAAGGCCACCAGTCAGAACAGCCAGAGAGAGGCCAGGGCTGTGGGCGCCACTGTGTCCCCACAGTGAGCAGTTTGCCTTCAGGCCAGATACATTCCACGTTGGGAATAATAAAGCTACAAGTTCATGTCTTTGGAGCTAGCAGAGTTTCGTCTTTTGGTGTTTTTCAAGAACACCACATTGGGAAAGCTGAGGCGGGAAGATCATCCCCTACCTCAGGAACCAATGCAAAGAAAAGAGTTTGCAATTAAATACTGAATAAACACAGATGCAAACAGATCAAGGTGAGGTAAGGGCAATACTTTAGGGCCAAAGTATCATAAGAGTTCTACATAATAACTAATGTTCGGCTCACACACAGGTCCATGCTTCATGGTAGCCAAAGCAGAAGAGGGAAACAGGATCAATGATGAGCTTAAAAGTATTCATAATAAATGTTCTGTCATTGAGCTCCAAGAGAAAATGTTTTGTGGACATCATAAATCTATGATTGGTGGCACCTTCAGCTGCATTTGTTAAACCAATATGACAGCCAGTTCTTTTAAAATTACTGTGTTTGTTTTTTGGGGGGACAATATCTTCCTGTGTGACTTTGGCTGACTTGGAGCTTTCTATGAGATGAGGCTGCCCTCAACCTCCTGGGAATTCTCCTACCTCTGCTTATGTGCTGGAATTATATATGCACAACACCACATTCAGTTCATTTAGCAACTTCTTATAATGTTACATTAGATGCAAAGAGTCAACAGAATTAAAAATCGGTCTGTGCTCTTTTCTGGCTAGAACCATGAAGGCTGTACCAGAGAAAAAAAAGAAGGTTCCTGTTGTGCCAGAAATCTTTAAGGAAAAGTGAAGGAATTTCTTAGAGTTGGAGATAAAGCGCCTGCCAAAGAAGTTTGCCTTGAAGATGCTTTGAGAGGTGAGAAGGAAGCTTATCTATGAAAAAGCTAAGTCCCATCACAAGGCGTATGGACAGATGCACAGGACTGAGATTCAGATGGCTAGGATGGCAAGAAAAGTTGGCAACTTCTATGTACCTGCAGAACCCAAGCTGGCATTTGTCATCAGAATCAGAGGTATCAGTGGTGTAAGTCCAAAGGTATTGCAGCTTCTTCATCTTTGCCAGATCTTCAATGGCATCTTGGTTAATTTCAACAAAGTTTCAATGAATGTGCTGAGAATTGTGGAGCCATATGTTGCGTGGGGATAGCCAAACTTGAAGTCAGTCAATGAGCTAATCTACAAGTGTGGTTATGGCAAAGATCAATAAGAAGCAAACTTCTTTGACAGACAACGCTTTGATTGCTTGGTCTCTTGGTAAATATGGCATCATCTGTATGGAGTGTCTGATTCAAGAGATTTATACTGTTAGAAAATGTTTTGAGGAAGTCAACGATTTCCTGTGGCCCTTCAAATTATCTTCTCCAGAGGTGGAATGAAGAAAAAGACAACCCATTTTGTGGAAGGCGGAGATGCTGGCAACAGGGAAGACCAGATTTGTAGACTTATTAGGAGGATGAACTAAGGTATCACCGTGGATTGTAAACTGGTCAATTAATAAACAGTGACTGCTGGTGAATTGAAAAAAAAGTTGGTCTGTGACAAATCTATAAAATCTTAAAAAAAATTCAGTCCTAACAGGGAGGTTGTGAGTGATGGACTTTTGCATACAAGATGCTCCTCAACTTAGGAAAGGGATGTGTTCTGATAAACACACGATAAACTGAAACATCATAAGCTGATGTCACACGGATGCACCTAAGAGCACCAAGAACCATAGAACTGTGCACTGTGGGTACTGGGGCCTCCCTAGGGACGACATGGGCTGCCTGGGGGAGGGGGGCTCAAGGCCCCTGCCCAGCATCACAAGGGTCTCACACCACATATCACTTGCTCATGAAAAGGACATAATGTAAAATTTGAAGTATAGTCTCCCCTGAACGAGCATCTGTTGGCTGAAAAATTGCTAAGTTGAACCACTGTAAGTTGGAGACTATCTATGTGCCGGTGGAGAATGCGAACCAGCTGAACTTTTCTAGAAAAGGCAATCTACCCTAAGACCCTCACGAACTTATCCACGCTGTTTGACGCCAATGTTCCACATCTAGGAAACTTCCCTTGAGGAAATAGAGCTGGATACTTAGACCCCCCCCTCATGGCAGATTACAGAGTCATAAAGAGGGACAAAAAAGGAGACATCCAGTGACAGGGAAATGATAACGAAAGCTGGCACATCTGGAATAAGGACCTGAGGAAAAATTCAGGAGATCGACTGGCTGGGAAAAGAAAGAAAAACAAAAACGACCCAAACAACAACCCTCACTCCCTGCTTTCCTGCATGAAAGGCTGTTGGAAAAAGCATGGCAAAACCCATTTGTATACACAGAAAGGAAAGCTAGAAGGGATATATCAAATTGTTAACCAAAGTTACGGCCGAGCTGCAGGATTATGAATGTGTTGTTTTCTTTCTTACACTTTCTGAATTTATGTGCTCTACAATGGGAATCTATAACTTTTAGAATCAGGAGAAGTGAAGTGAGATCATTCAGCAACGGGCGAGTCAATCCCTCTTCTCTCTCTCTCTCTCTCTCTCTCTCTCTCTCTCTCTCTCTCTCTTTCTCAGACAGGCATTTACATTCCAAGGACACCAGTTCGACCCTGTGTTTCTATTCACAATCTACCTGAGGGATAGGAGCAGCAAAGACTGAATCTACTGTTAGCAAGGGGGCGGGAATAGGGATGTGGGAAGATGACATAAAAAGGTATTGTTTGAAGGAGTCTCTGTTCTGTGTTTCAGAATCTGACATCGCATTTTCCCATTCACAGCTCTGACTCCCAAGGACATCCTGAAGAATCAAGGTTGGTATACACGAGGTCACATAGGGCTAGATCTTACCCAGGGATGGACCCCTATCTGGGCTCCCACACCCCTGAAATGCTATGAAGCTAGGGCAAGATTACTTTGTCACAGAATAGATTCAGTATGGTGTCAGCACTTCTGACCGAGGCACAAATTGCTACTTACCAATAGTGACTCTCAGCATCTGATTTCCATGGACAGCTAAGTTAGCAAATCAACTAAACACCGATATGCTTTATTTCCTGTCCGATGCCATATTTAATGCATTGCAGCTACCACACAATATGGAGGAGTTTGGATTTAGGCTCAGGGGTGAACTGTAAACTAGTCACAGCACCCATTTCACGGGCTCAACCAGGAAGCCAATCCTGTGTTCATATGTCAGAGTTCTGAACTGGGAAAGACAAGGGGCTGCCCATTCACTCATGCTTCCCAGGTCTTTGCTCCAATCGGTGTAATGATTTCATCCTAATTCCTTGCTTCTCTGACCTCACTCAGCTTCCTTTGGGAAAAGTGACTGAGAACAAAGAACTTCCTTTGCCCAGCTAGCTCCAGATTTTGAGGTTCAGCAAAGTATAAATAATCATATTTAATCACAACAAAAATGCTCCCCTCCCCCCCCACCACCACGGCACAGAACAAACCAACACTTCCACTTTTCAGAGGAGGAAAACTGGCTCAAGATCATATGTGTGAAGAATAGAACTCTTGTTCAGTCCAGTGGTCTTTCTAGAATATTCTAAGGGTGGGGGTTTTGATTCTATTTGAGAAAAGGGACCACACCTACTCCTTTAATGCCCTGTAGCCTTCCTTTGCTTAGAATCTGGTTTTTTTTGGTGGGCTACTGAACTGGAAGAGGAGGCAAAATGCATGTCCAGCTATGCCCGCCCTCTTTCAATACTGAAAACCATGAACTTTGTTAAATTCTATATACTCTGAATAAGTAGAGTCCTAATAGCTTTCCGTCTTTCTCCCCTCCCTCCCTCCTCCCTCTGTTCCTCCCTCCTTCTCTCTCTCCTTCTTCCTTCCCTCCTCCCTCCTTCCTCCCTTCTTCTCTTCCCGATCCCTATCTCTGTGTTTCTCTTTCTTTTTTCCTGCTCATTTCCTTAGCTTGATGCTTTCTAAGGGCATGCCTTCTGCTTTGTGATAGGCAGAAAAGTCCTAGTCAGATGATAATAATGATGGGAGTCAGAAGGAGGCAATGGACTTTTTCAATAAGGCAGATATCCTTACAGTTGCAGGTACATATGTATGTGTCCCCCGCTCCACGGTCTGCTGAAAAGAGTTCACACTAACTATCATCAGGGACATAGAGAGACAGAGCCTCTGTCAGGGACCCCCATTGCTCAGTGAGCCCCCAGGGGACCCCTCCTGGAAGGCCCATAGTTTCCTGGGTTGAGACCCCTGGATTATAAGGAGTCCATAAAAGGGTCTCGATCAGGGACATAGTGGTGTGGTGAAGTAAAGCTGGTAGCTACCTTCAAGACCATGGGCGACAGGAAGTTCTAGGCCTGCGGAATACCAGGCTGCACGTTCCTGACTGGTCACTTCCTCCACCTCCCTCAGACCTCGTCCCTTGAGCCCCATCACCAGCGGTTCCTGCTTGTCCCCAGCCAGTCTCCAGCTCCCATAGGGATTTGATCCCGTTCGCTTTGACTAGCGCTGTGACTGCCCCCTCCCTGTCTCAGCAGCCCTGCCACTACAGGTTGTAACTTGATAGAAACCTTATTCTTTCACCTGGACTTTGTCTATATCAGTCTGGGGAAGCCAGGGAAGATTCAAGATGACAGTGCATGCGATTACAGAGAAAAATGAAGCACACTGCTTGGTAAATGAGCTGCCACAGGACGGACCTGTCCCTGTGCCTCTGGGAGCTCCTCATAACCCTCGCGCCTGTCTGTGTCTGGGTTTTCACCCTTTAGCATGCAGCAATGTCATGCTTTTTAATACCCACAATTTCTAACTTACTACTTCTAAGACAGAGGCTAGGTGTTTGCATTTCTAACTATGCAAATTCTAGTGGTGCTGTCCATGGTCGTCTGCACCCCCATGTTACAGTTTGCCTGCACCTTGCCTGTAAGTCTATGAACAAAGAGTTTAAGGGAACGAAGGGGTTTTGGTCTTTCTTACAATTCTTGGTAACAGTGCTTAGCAAGAGAGAACATACCAACACCAGGAACCGAAGAAAATGACCACACCATAGCCACAGGATTGCTGAGACGGGGCTACACGTCACTCGCCAGACAGTAAAACTGCCAAAATATGCTGAAAAGTGTCAACTTTCTGAGCCAGCGTCCCCCTTCTTACCCGCCTCCCAGGGACCGGTCCCATTCTCTGTGGGCTGGACTTTCCCACATCGATCAGACAATCTCCTGCAACCTTGCTTAAGGACTTAACTACTAATTCTTCACAAATGGGCCCAGAGCCCAGCCTTCAATTTTCAAGCTGACACCTATACATCTAAGTTAGCAGCACACTGCAGAATTCCTGCTACGTGAGCTTTACTGTCCGGGGCGGCTCCTAAGGTGTGCCTTGTTTCTTTGAAGCTTTTTTTTTTATCAGCTTAATGTGGGTCGAAGTAGAATGGGTGGGTCCCCAAGGACAAAGGAAAATCTGCAGGTGACAGAGTTGCTTTCCTCTCTCAGGGGCCACATGACCCATGTCAGGCTGGGCGGGGGTTAGAAGCAATAGTTCCACGATTCTGCCCCCATTCAGTGAGCCCGTCTTCATCTCTCAGACACTGACTTGGCACACTCTTGCTCTGACAGACGGTCCCCCAGGGTGGTCCATCTGGGTCTGCTTATGAAAATGAATGAACTGTGTCTGTAAAAAGCTGACAGTTCTCTGGAGAGGGCGTCTTAGCACAATTACTGTAATAACAAATGTTCTCTGTTCATATGGTGTGCTGGGCAATCTCTTGACACACATGGGCCTGAGCTCATGGGGGTTCTACAACAAACGGGACCGTCAGGTCAGTAGAAAGCAAGACGACAAGGTAGTCTACCGTCAATAATACACTGTGTTGGAAAAACAGATGTGTTGAGATACCAGTTCATATAGTCACTGGGCCATTGCAGGTACCTGCTGAGAAGCAGGACCGGGGCAGGGCAGTGGTTCTCTGTAGCACCAAAGGCTCGTACAGTCGCTGTCATGGTTTCTGAAGCAGGGTGACAGATGAATTTCATCTCTGTAATAGTTAGTAGAACGATAGGTTTGAATCCGGTGCGAGGTTTAGCTCTTATCCAGACCCTGCAGGAGGACTCAGACAGAAGTCAGAAAGGGTTTCACCTGCTATTTACAATTTCACTTATAAGGACAGGCCTTCTTTAACTCGGTGCTTTGTCACGTAAACAGTGCTGAGGATTCATGGTGACAGGGATCCGGATTCATTCAGAGCCCTTCAGTGGCTCTGAACACAGGATGCCGGTGTGTCACAGAATAACAAGAGACCCTTCTTCAGCAGGCCTTTGTGAGGCACCAGTGGGGCTGGGCCAGCCGGCTCTCCGAGGCTGCTGGACTCTGGCTGCTTTACAATCACTGCTCCTGTTGAAACGGGCTGCGGGGCTGCCACCTCCACAGGCGTGGCTGGACAGTGGTGTCCACCTTCCTCTAGGGGGCTTGCTGGGCCCTAATTACCAGGAAGCAGTGGTATTCCTGGCCCGAGGGGCGGCCTTCCTGCTTGTTCTTGGACACCCCCCACCACTACCACTCTGGCTTGTGTTCTTTGACAATAGAACTCAACCTGGCTTTCAGCCTCTGTTTTGTTTGTGGCCTCACCCAGGGAAAATCATTCAAGCTGCTTGTTTGTGATTGATGCCTTCTGGGCTGAGATTCATGGGGCAACATGGGCTTAATAGTCCATTACAAATCACAGTGGGGAAATCAAAGCATATTATGCTAAGGCAATTGGCACAGCGTCTCCCGGGGTAGGGGGCAGTGGCTGAAGGGAGTGGTTCATCTAGCTACAAAGCAATCCCACATTCAGGAAGCAGAGTGTTCTCTGTACTTGGGCTGTTTCAAACCCTCGGTGCAAAAACGAGGGGTGACCTTGTCCTCCTATGGCCTCTCCTTCCATTATTTCCAGTTTATGTCCCGGCAGGGGACAGACAATGTGCAGTGGTCAGGTGACAGCTGGGTCAAAAGAAGCCATGTGAGCAGGGCTGGGGACCTGGTTTCCACACTAAGCACTGAGGATCTGCCATGTTAGAACGGTATTGAGAAGATTCATTGGGTTACAAAGTGCTTATTCTTCTGAATGGACACATATTATTAAACGTAGGTGAGAATCACGTTTGGCCTTTGGGATTCTTATGTTTCTGGGAAGGCTAAGATGCCTCAAAACTGAGAAGAGCCACCCAGAAGCTTGGAGAGGTAAAACCATTCTCATGGAGGCTCCAGGAAGTACGAAGACTTCAGTAAGGATCATCTTACAGTGCTAGCGAGGAGGCAGCCTAGAAACGGCAGGACCTGCAGTGGACCTCCGAGTCCCTGGCCCTCAGGGGCCACCTCTGCTGTAGACCTTGCTGGCTTCTGTCAGAACAGGACTGAAACAAGAACTACCAAACCCTAGACTGGCTACAACCTTGAGTGACCTAGTCTTATAGAATGAACAAGAATGACCCTGTCCTCAACTGGAGAAATCTGATCAAATACAAGGAGAGACTTGATTGATGGTTAACGGTTGTAGCTGAGAAGCTGTGACATGAACTCAGGCTGGTGAGACCAAGGTGGGCCAAGGGGTGATTTGCTGTCTCAGAGGGATGGGGCCGGGGTGGTAAGGTGGAGCCTTTCTCCTCAAGCAGAGGATTCTAGTTGGACAAAAAGCCCAGGACAAAAGATAAAAGTGTTGCTTTATGGTACTGGGCCACACGAAGATCTTAAAAGTCTAAGATTTACTGTTGGGCTCCTAGGTATCAGCACCTCATTGGCTTAGACCAAGGCAAGCCAGCTACCTCAGTATTCTTAGGTTGACAGTTACAGCCCCCACCCCCTCTCCATACACACTTTTTTTTCTGGCTTCCTGGAAGTATGGAGGTGTGATGTCTCGGGAGACCACGGGGCTAGAGTCGGCCACCTGAGTTTGATTCCGGGTTTGCACAAGATTGACAGCCCCACATCCCTCCTGTTCTACACCCTCATCCTCGCACTCAACCAGAGACAATAAAGATCTTAAGGAAGAACAACGGAGATGCCACGCGTGAAATCCATTTTTAAATTGACATGGATTCATTACCATTAACAGCTGGGGAGATGAAGGTAAGGAGGGGGGAGACAGAAATGTTCTTAACAGCTGGAAGGGGCCAGCGGTGCTTTGGGAAGCCAAGAGAGCCGTTTCCAACTGAAGAGGATCACACGGTAATGCAGGGACATACGTGGTGGGGCCTCTGCTCAGAGTCCTTCCTTACTTGGCTCTCCAATTACACCCCTACACTGTCATAGACCTTCTTGGTGGGTACTGCTGGCCAAACCAAAGCAAAGGCACTGAGGACAGAATCTCACAGTCCACGGGACCTTCAGACCTTTGATATCCAATTTTCTTATTTTTCAAATGGAAAAACTGAGGGGGGGGCAGGGGTAGATGTGACATCATGATGTTGGTTCATTCATCAGTGACCAGCAGATCAGATCTATCTGTAGAATGGTGACCCCAGGACACCTAGACAGTGATGGGAGAGAGGAACGAGAGGCTAGAGGGAAGAGGCTGAGGTAGTGAGGAAGAGGAGGCTGTGTGGAAAGAAGGCAGGGTGGAAGACGGAAGATGTCTGTCTGGAAAGTCAAGTCTACTGGAGACCAGCACGTAAGGGCATTGGCCGACACCCCATACTCATCATCATGTTTGACTCAGGGGTCTCCCTCCTGCATCTCATTTTGAGGCAATCTGGATGGGAGCCTTCCAGCTCTGGGTCACTGGTGAATGAAAGCCTATCTCACCTATGCTTCGTTTTGAAGGCGTTGAATTTGAGGCCCAGAGATAAAAAGAGATGCTTGGGGCCGCATTCGTCCATCTCCAGCTTCTCCACCACGCCCAGCCTGTATCCACATGAGCTTCAGGGCCAGTCAGGAGCCTTCCATGGGGAGAAAACAAGCTTGCTGCCTTCTTTTCTTCCATCCCCCAGCATCTCACTTTTTTGTGTGTTTACATCTGCAATTATCCCAATTTTCAGAGAAGATTTAAAAAAAAAACAGGATTGGGCACAGATCTCCTTTCTGGAATGGTTCAGCCTGGAGACATGGAACCCTGCAGCTTTGCTAAGCCTGGGGCCACGGCAACAAGTCTCCTGGGGTTGAGGGCAGAGGGCGGGCTACTTACAAGATGGCGCCGGGGCCGGAGCATGCTCCTGCTCACCTCTCCACCCAGGAGAGGCGTTCTGTCCATTATACACCCGTGCTGAGCTGTGAATGAACCTAGAGGCGGCGTGTGCAGGTTTCAATATTTTCTGGTGGAAGGAGGTCACTGTAGAGCGAGGGTGTAAAGGAAACGTAGGTATTGAGGACTTCTTATTAGAGCGAGCTCAGCGAAACTGTCGACACTGGACCATTTTGGTCCCATAAAAAAGCAATTTCATGTGAGTCAGCCCAGTGCATTCAGACTCTGTGTTGAATTCTTCACAGACACTCTGTGGGAAAACCTTGGTATTTCTTTTTGCCTGTTTAGGACCCTGAGATCCAAAGGGAGTCAGAGAAATGGATGAAGGTTGACATTTTCCATGACAGCCAGCCATTTTGGTCCCTGCTTAGAGGAGGGACCCTTAACGCTGACACTGAGGCATTTCTTTTCTGTGGTAAGCTCAAACCTTCCCCAGACTGTCCTCTCCCTAACCTTTGTCAACCGCAAATGAACTTGAAGGTAATCTCCTGCTCAGGCCACGGGGGTCTTTGGGAAGTTGACTACTGAGTGTGTCAGGGACCACGAAGTCTAGACTCATGGCCCAGGAGTCTCTACTCCACTGAGGCTCCTATGAAGCCCAGAAACACGGGCTCCATTGTATCTATGTTGTGTGACCCCTGCCTGGCTATGATTGGTGGGCAGCCTTTTCATGGGCTGGTCAACAGTGACCTGTGGATTTTTGTAGCTTTGCTTAAAAGCCGGCCTGGGTCTTTTCTCTGGCACTGGAAATGAAGATAGTATTGGCTCAGTGCGAGAGCTGACCCGAAAGGTCTTTGGAGCAGGTTTGAGGGTCGAGATGGCTCTTCTGGGCCACGGTCCAGCTGAGGCTGAGCGGAAGCTCAGGGCAGTACCTCAGCAGAAGACAGGCGTGTGGTGTATGGAATGCAGTTTCTCGGTTATTCCCGTTTGGAGTCAGGAGCTAAACCACAGGTGTTTCCATTACAGTGTCTATTGGGAATCTTGCCTCCGCCTTGAAAAACAGGGCACAGAGCTTAATCCACTTGCAGCCTTCTGGTGCCCATCCCAGGCGATGAAGATCTTCACAACATACCCACTTTTCTTCAGAAGGGGGTGATTGGCACCTTCCCGGCATATCTGCGGAAGTCTCTAAGCCCAAGACAGTCCATCTGGACCTACAATCCCTCTCACCCCAACTCACACGCACATGATCACTCGTCCTGGGGGGGGGTCTCAGCCACACATGCCCTCTCATGCCATCCCTTGGCGCAGGTGTGCTGCCCGGTGGGCCCTGGCAGCTCTTGGGCAGCCATGGGATGGAAGACGAGCTTCTGAGCGCCAGGGAGCACTTCTGATAATTCAATCTCAGCTAATTAAGAGTCACTGAACTGTCAGACGCGTGGCCATTTGGATTAGCCATTAAAATTTGTGACTCTAAGCTCTCCAGACACTTCCTTCTTGCTCCCCTCTGTTTAACTTCCTTATATGTGTCTGACATTATAGGGGGAGCTTAACCCCAAAGTCTGGGGTGCTCTGAGGACAAAGCAGAACTTGGCAGGTTTCCAAGAGTCTTTGGCTTTCATAGCAGGATCCTAGGGTCCTAGGGACAGTGACATCCTGGAGCCAACAGTGTGTATCTCTTCTCAATTCCACGCTCAGTGACCTCACGGTGCCATCTTATAATTGGCCACCATGGGAGTATTGAAATGACAGAAATTGGCAAATGGTTAACCCAAGGCTCCCTCCCTCCTGCCATCCTGGAGAGCCTCTTGGCAAAGGTCTGCCAACATGCCACTGCCTGGGAGCTGCACCGAAGCCTGTATGGGGCTTGCTGGTGGAGGCTGAGGGGACAGGACCTCCATCCCCAACCTGGGCAGCCATGTGTTTGACTGTTCTACAGAGTAACAGCTGTTTATCGAGCATTAAACACAGGCCAGGTCCTGTGTGGAGGCTTTACAAGTATTAATTCATTTTATCTCCTTACAACCCAAGAGGAGACAACATCGTTAACTGCCTTTTTTTTTTTTTTTGTAGAGAAGGAAAAATGAGACTTGGAGAGATCACGTAACTAATTCATCCCAGCGCAACAGCTAGGGAGGGGAGCACCAGGATTTGAATTCAGGGAGGCTGAGTCTCATACTCCTCAGCTCTGTGCCAATGAACCAAGTCACATGGGGCGAGGAGAGAGGTCCTCTGATCGTCACACAAGTGTTGTGGCAAACACACACACACACACACACACGTTAGAGAAAGATCAATAACACTTGCCTTGGAAGCACAAGAACCCAAGCCTTATCCTCAGAACCCAAGTAAAAATTGCCAGGTGTGGAGACACATACTTGTAACCTCAGGGATCCCTGGATTTCACTAGCTAGCAAGTGAATTTGGAGAATTTCAGGCCAGTAAAGATCGTGTCTCAAAACAACATGACACAACCTCAAGGCGGACGACAGCTGAGGAACTGTAGATGAGTTTGTTCTGTGGCTTACATATGCACTCACGTGAGCAAACACCAGCACACGTATGCAACACAGCGTGCCTCAGAACACACCCGAACGTGCACATTACACAAGATTTTTTTTATCAAAAAGGCATTTGAAATTAGGTAATCACCACTGAAATACTAATGGAGGGGCCGGAGGGCTCCCTTGCGCCCTCTTGCAATTTGCTGCCTCTGGTTCTGAATCTCAGAAGAGTCCCTCGCTCCATGACAAGTGTCCTCTCAGAAACTGCAGACTTGTCCTCTACCTCCTGCCTGATTCTGGGACAGGAGGCTGAGTGGACCCTTCCCCCACCTCCGGGGTGATGAAATCATTCAATCACGCTGAATGTGACATCTAAATAAATAAAGAAAATCAAGGGCGCCATCTGGGCCCCTGCAGTATCGGCCCCTGCGCAGCTGCTGTTTATTCTGGGTTATGCTGGACAGCGAGAGACCTGAGTTCAGCCGAGGTGAATGAATGCTCCAAGTTCCTGGGTACCAAACAGAAACCCATCAGCTTCCCCACCCAATCCAGGAGCTCCCACATGTACATGCTTTCCCAAGACCCCTGGAGCTTTGGCCCACCAAGTTTCTCAGTCTGCTGAGCAAGCCTCAGGCTTTTACTCACTAAATGAAGAGCTAGGACTTGGGTATAATCACTTCCTCTGCTTCTGTATCACAAGCTACAGATGAAAACTCCGAATGTTAGTTTTCTAGCCCTGAAAGTAGGATACGGATGCGCCTGCGTTGCGGGGAGGGGAGGCTCAGCACAAGGTCAGGTGCCTGGCTAAGGCGAATACGAGGCTGCAGTGATTAATGGTGACGCCGCCGATGTGAGTTAGTTCTGTGCCCTTGTGCCCTCCTTGCCGCCACCTCATCGCCCTTGTCTTCTGGAACGTCCGCCACAGCTCTCCTAATTTTAGCCCCTCTGAAAAACTGAATGTCTCCATCCTTCTTGTGTGGCTGCAGTAGAATACCTGTGCTCAAAGTTGCCATCTGAGAGCGAGACACTGACAGTTGGTGAGGCTCTTGCTGCCCTGAACCTACATCATAGAGGGCAGAGAGGAAAGAAGGGCGTCGCTGCCATCCAAACACCTGTCATTATACCAGCTCTCAGCATTGGATCAAGAAGTATCCTTTTGCAGTGGAAGATGTTTAATGCAGAGAACCACAACTGACGGAAGTGCAGAGAATACGTGGCCTTAACAGTCACCCAACTACCCAAAGGCTCAGGAAATCTTATAGAAGGGGTTAATAAGAACATTAAGAGCCTGGATGTGGGGAGAGGTACAGCAGACAAATCATCTGGGGTGCCATATCCAAGATCTCACTGCAATATTGTCCACTTCCACAACACCTGCACCATACATGGCCTATCAACATTTCACCACGGACGAGAAAAGATTTCAAGAACTACTACACCTCCCCGAGAGGCTCTTTAAGGCTAATGCCAGACAGGCGATGCCCCGGCAAATACTCAGCAATTTGCCAGTGTAGGCATCTGTGATAAAACCCAGTGGGTCACCTCTGCAAAAAGACATGAAAGTAGGGGGATGAGTAGGAGGAATAGAGTAATACGAAGCAGGGTGGGAAGGGGGGGTGTCATAGTTAGGCACAGGTGTCAATTTGACTGTTAAGGGTTTGAACTCTGGGCACATTTGTAGAGAATTAGTGGTTGAACTAGGCCCAGAGCAGACCTGCAGGAGATTGTCTAGCGAATGGGGAAGGCCCGGCCCATGGTAGGTGGGACTAGGCCCTGAACAGGTGAATAAAATACAGAGAACTGGTTGAGAAAGTTGGCATCCTTTTGAGCACTTGGCCAGACATGCTGGTCTGGCAAGTAAGGATCGTCCCTCTCTCAGCCATTATGTAGAGATGGTGTGGCCAGTTCCCTCGGCCTGGTGTTGGTGTGAGCTCTCCCATCAAGCTGGACTGAGAACTGTAACCAATAATCATAAGAAAATAAACCCCTTGTTCCTTTAAGCTGTTTGACGGTCATTTATCAGCAGCCATGCGGGCCAATTGCACAGGGGATGTGGTTGGACAGTAAGGGGTGAGAACACATAAATTCACTGTATTATGTATTTAAGTTTCTTTTTAAAAATTTTTTTTATTATTATTTATTCAACTGTGTGCATATGCGTGTATATGTGCGCGCACGCGTATGTGTCTGTGTGTGTGTGTGTGTGTGTGTGTGTGTGTGTGTGTCTGTATATGTGTAGAACCACGGACGAATTCGGGAACCACCATGGACGCCTCCACCTCCTTCTGCCCCGGGATTCACAGGCTCCGCCCTACCAGGACCAGAAGCGCAGGCCGCCCCCGCTTCCGCCTGGCGTCTATACGTGGGATCTGGGATCCGAACTCAGGACCTTCCGCCTGCAAGGCGGAGGCTTAACCCCTGAGCCACCTCTCCAGCCCTAAGTTTCAAAGAATAACAAAAAAGGAAAGGTTACAAATGTTCTTCACTAAGAAGGTGTACATATGACTTCATCACCCTGAAAGGTGTTACCCCTCATTCTGTCATATTGGCAATGCCTGAATTTGGTAGGGGACCTATGCATACAACGCCCAGATTCTACTATTCTTTGAGGACTTCTGTGATTCTTCTAGAGAGAAGGTGCCTTTCTCTCTCTTCACACAATTCACAACAACACTGCTTTCAGCTGAGTGAGACCAGTTGCATCATGGCTGAAATCTCAACAGCCTTGGCAAATTTCACACCTTCACTACTGGAGGGAAATATCATGGCCAGAGGAGTTCCCACCCATTCTATTCTGAGTGCAGGTGGGTGTGCAAACCTCAAGACCCCATGCACTACGGAAAAAGGGCCTCTCCTTTCCATGTTTTGTAGTAATAGGCTACATTCTATAGGAATAATCGATGGTCTACCATATCAAGTGCTAGGACTGGGATGTGACCTGCCAGGTTCCTTGATATCATATCAAGACCCCTAGGAGGTCTGATGTGAATCCTGAACTTCCTCCATGCAGCACGGGACTCTTTGCTAAGCTGTAGTGGTCAGTTGCCCTTCTCAGAAACTGCCTTCTCATTTTCTGAGACACTCAGTGGCAAGTCATTGGCCCCTTGTTGGGCCCCAAGTAAAACCTTCTGGGCTGTGACAAGCATGAAGTATCTTATTTCCACTGCTGTTTTGCAGATGAACACATCGAGGCTCTGAAGAGCAAAGGCTCGATCAAATCCCAAGTCCCAGCAGAGAGAAGACGCGAGCTCAGGACACCAGAATCAAGAGCCATAGTTCTTACCTCTGCAATACTGAGCTTGTCAGGGCACCTCTAAAGGCTTTATGTGCCCGTGAGCCCTGAGCAATTCATTCAAGCACTCCTGCAGAGAGAGTAAATGAAAACAATGACCACACTGAGCGAGCCACTGGCCTCCAAGCCAGCAAGGATATCCTCAATCGGATACTTATCTTATTCGTTAGGAAATTTAAATCCCTCAAAGATGTCTGGTGAGATTGATCAAATGCTGTAATTTTTAATAAATGTTCTGATCCCGGGTGAAAAGAAAACACAAGGAGAAACATCAGATAAAAGTAAAGACGGAGTAAATACCAGGTCAATATTTGAGCCTCCCATCGAACGTCAGGGATTTAGCCGACTCCTGTCTAGGGCTTGCCTTGTTTGTCTCCAAATGAGAACAAAAGTCTCCTAGCACCTGGCCCCCAGAAAACAGTCTGGCTCGCGGAAAATTCTCCCAAGTGTGCCAAAGGGAACCTTTCGATCTGAAGTTTGCTCGAAAGTCTGGAAAGTTGAGGTTTCACCAGATGTACTTGAAGGTAGATCGACTCTGCCCACGGGCATCCGCTTTTCTGAACATCTTCCAAGCCAATCTCCAGAAAATAAACTCTGGGTTCAGGGACAGGTTGAACACAGCTTCTGTTGAGAACTGTCTGTTCCTTGCTCAGTTTCACAGCCTTTCCACATTGGGACTAAATTTCCTGGTAATGACTTTTCGGTGCCCTTCACAGCCTTGTAGACGCTGTGAGGACCAATAGCTCCTCATTCCTTACATTTGTAGGTGAATAATGTGTATTAGAAAACTAACAAACACATGGCTGAAGCACAGGAGATACACAACTGAGAAGACTTCACACACCGTCTTGCTCATACAGGGAATCTTGAAAAGCTGATGTTTTAGCAAAAGATGATAAGATAGAGCCATGGTTATCAGGAGCTGGGGAAGAACTTGGTAAATGAATACAGAACTACAAGCACGAATACTAAGTTCTTGTGTCCCATTGCATTTTAAAATCACTGAAGTTAATGATGCCAGGTATGCTTCAGTAGGGCTACATGAGATTTTATTCTTTCATAGTTTCATACAACATATTATATCCTCTCTTGTCCCCTTACCTCGTTCTCCAACTCCCTTCTCCTAACAAGTCCTCTTTTTTCTTATGTTTAATTAGGGTTGATCATGGGTGGGAGGTTATTTACTTGAGTAAAGACAACTTCCCACTGACTATACGTCTGAGGAATGTAACTTCCAATTTACCACTGGTTATACCACTGAGGAATGTGGCTTTCACTCCCCTAACAGCCATTAACTGCCAATAGCTCCTGGGTTAGGGGTGGGGTTTCATAAGCCCCTTCCCCATCCACGGTGGGATGCTGATGGGCCCCATCTTGTGAAGATCTTGTGCAACGTCCATCACTGTTGTGAATCCATGAATACAACAGCAAAGCCATCTCCAGAAGACAGCATTCCATCACACTCCTCCCCAGCCGCAGGCTTAGGTTCTTTCCACACCCTCTTCTGTGATGTGACTGGGCTGGGGAAGGGGTGATATAGACATCCTGCTTAGGACAGAGCCCTCGATGGCCGCTTCTTCTTGCTTTGACCCATTACAGCTGTCTGCATTCACTGGCACCCACTGCAAAAAGCAGCTTCTTTAACCAAGCTTAAGAACAGCAGTAATCTTTAGGTTAGAAATATAAATATTTAAAAGGCTGCTTGACAACATGTCCGTTTAGCAAGACATCGGTAGCAGGTTACCTCCTGCGGCCTATAACCTCTGGAGCTATGAGCTTTTGATCAGGTTTACTGGTACCAGGCATAAATTCCCTCCTGTGGAGTAGACCTGCCAGAGAAGATTTTTTAATGCTTCACTATGCAGTGCTGATAAATGTTTGAAGTGATGGAAATGCTAATTGCACTGATTCCATCATTGCATAGTGCATATGTACATGGAAACATAACACCGCACCCTATAAATATGTACAATCATTATGTGTCTATTGCAAATAAATAGAATTAAAAAGAATATTCTAGATATGTCTAGACATATGTTGTATAACTTTATGCCTTTAGCTAGCAATACAATATTATGGGCTTAAAAAATCTTTTAGAGGGCAGATCACTACGTGTTCTTTACACAATAATAAAAAACAGGAAACTAAACAAAGTCTAGGTGCATCTAAGCAGAATTTTGAATGATATTCATGATCAGTATGTCAGTAGCTGCTAATCTGACATTTTCCCTGGATGGAACTGGGGTTAGTGCTGCGGCCCAATCCCCAGCCATGAAGCATGAAGCATAGATGGTCTACTCAGCTGCCCACTTCTCCTCTGGAAGTCATTGCTTTGGCTTCCACACTGTGCCCCACACAGAGGAAGGCTCTTAACAGTGAGAAGTTGGGCTAATTAACTCAGAAACCTGGATCCTTCTCATGGGGGTGTTTTCCTGAGACAGGGCCAAGTCATGGTATTTCATTAGGATAATAAACTGGATAAAGGCAGATTCCTAGCATATGAAAGTCACTCACATAATGAAAGCTGACTGGTAATTTATGGCTACTCTACCTGAAGGTGACTTTGGGATCAATACCTGCTCCAGTTGGATTTTCAGACACTCAGTTCTTGCAGGTTCTCAGTGTAGCAGTAGAAGGTTGATTCACTTAACTCATCTCTTAGAAAACTTTTTTTTAAAATTTTTTTATTATTATTATTTATTCAACTGTGCGCATGTGCGTGTGTATGTGTGCGTGTGTGTGTATGTCTGTGTGTGTGTGTGTGTGTGTGTAGAACCACGGACGAATTCGCGAACCACCATGGACGCCTCCACCTCCTTCTGCCCCGGGATTCACAGGCTCCGCCCTACCAGGACCAGAAGCACAGGCCGCCCCTGCTTCCGCCTGGCGTCTATACGTGGGATCTGGGATCCAAACTCAGGACCTTCCACCTGCAAGGCAGAGGCTTAACCCCTGAGCCACCTCTCCAGCCCCACTTAACTCATCTCTTAAAGGTGGCCAGAGCCACTGGGCTCCAGACTTAGCATCTCCTGAGCACATAGTGGCTTGGGATTCTTGTCTCTGCACTCCTTTCCTTCTGTCTTGAGGACCGTTTTCCCCAGGCCACATTCAGCACCATAGCTCTGTGGCATGCTTTCCACAGATAGCTCCTTGTCATTGTGAAGACAAAAACCTATATATATCTTTTCTCCCACATTTTATTTTTTTCCTAATCATATAAGCTCAAATAGGTACCTACCCCTGTTCTCTCCCTCCCCTCTCCCCTTCCCAGTCATCCCCCATTGCACTTTCCCCCCTCTCCTTCTTTCACTCCCTGCCTCCCCTCCTCCTCTCCCACTGCCTCCCTCTTCCTCCCTCTCATCCTCTGGAGTATCCTTTCGTGTGAATGCCAAACCTCCCTTTGAGTCCTCCACTCTAGTGAGGATTCAGAACTCAGTGGCATAGCTCGGAGCCCCTTCTTAGTCTCCCCATTAATATGGGAACTCTACTATGACTGTTAATCTCTTGCCTCTAAGGATCCTACTGCCTGGAGCCTTCTCCCTTGTGATCCATGCTAGACTTTGGGGGCCATTGACATGTCAGCCATTGTGCAGTTCAGGCAAAGTCCAATTCTGGCTGCTGCAGCCCTAACTTGTGTGGAGTGTCTTGCATATCGGTGGCCCTTCCCATCTTTAGGCTCTTACCATCTTGCTGCCCCCTCTTCTGCAAGGTTCCCTGAGTTTTAGGATGGGGAGAGATTTGGCTGGTCTGGTTCCAGGTGATTAATGTAGGGGAAGACCTGTATTTTACCATCTTTTAAGAAGTTTTCTTATTCACATGTATCAATTGCACACATCAATGTGATTCATTGTGAAATTTCCTCTGTGCACCTAATGCACAGATCCAATCCAACCTCCTCTTGTGTACCTTCTCCTTTCATAATCTTCCCAATTCCTAGTAATCATGATTTCATTATATTTTCATATTGACTTTACCTTCCACAGACGAGAGAACATGCATCACTTGACTCTCTGTGCCTGGTTTATTTTGTTATCACAATGTCCTTCAACTCAATTCATTTTGCTGCAAATGGCAGGATTTCATTCTTATTTGTGGCTGAAGAATACCGCCTATATATGGATACCACATTTTCTTTATCCATTCATCTGAGGATGAGTATCTGGCTGATGGAATATCTTAGGTTGTGAACAATGCTGCAATAATCATGAGCAGGCTTGTTCCTCTTTGGTGATTTCATCTTCTCTGTATATACATCAGAAGTTAGATGGTTGGATTATGTGGTAGCTCTATTTTTAGTTTTTTTTTCAGGCATAATGACTGTATTAATCTAGATCCCAACCATCAGTGTGTGACCTCCTTTATTTCCTTGTCCTTGCTAAAATTTATCTTTTGTTTTATCAATAATAGTTATTTTAACTGGCATGAAATAGTGTACATTAGTTTTGATTTTCATGTTCCTGATGACTAACAATATTGAGTATTTTTAAAAATATATATTTGTGGTCCATTTGTATTACTTCTTTTGAGAAGTCTCAGTTCACCTCCCTCCCCTCCCTCACTTTTTTAAGTGAATCACTTTTTTCCCCCTTCATCTTTTATCCAGTGCAGAAAACTAACCAGGGTCTGAAAGCCTTGGTTAGATTTGCACGTCAGCACCTTGGCTTTTCTGGCTGCTCTGGTCCTGGTTCTCTGTCTAGCTAGAATCTCTACCACCATGGTCAAGGCCCCCGTCCAAGGCTCCATTGCGCCCGGGGAGGTCCTGTTTCCTTTTTGTTTGAATAATGCAATGCGGTGAGTTTATGCACATTCATGAATCTGACCAGTCAGCTTCTGCACCCCCAGGGCTGGGATGGTACTAGGAAATCTGAAGGGACACTGTAGGAAGGACGTGACTCAGCTAATGAAGATTAGCCACAATTCGGAAACAGAGCTGGCCCTCTGTAAACCCCGCCCTCCCACTTAGCATCAAGCACCAACCAATCAGAACTGGCCTTATTAACAGGCCCCCACAATTCACTATCTGGCACAGGCCATTTTTCTGCCACCGCCCTGAGCTCAGTTAAGTTGTTCTTTTCTACACTGATCTGACCTCGGTGAATTCGTTCACTGCCTTGGGTTCCACACACCACCATTACCCAACATCTGGTAAACAAGAAGGCTGTGGTTACCCAGAACCAGGCTGCCCCCTGTGCCAATGCCACACACCACGGGCACCTTCCTCCAAAGCTTGTTGTTTGGTTCGTGTTTGTCGTTGCGCGTCTACAGTGTGTTTAAGGAGCTCTTCGGCGGGCATGGCCCCATGGTAAATACGGTGGGCATCCCGCATGATTTATTAACTTTAGTGTTCAAAGTTGCATTCGCAGGGCAGGTATGACCAGGGCACAAGTAACCAGGAATTGGGGGTAAAACTTAAGTACCTTCATGGTAGTAAACGTAAAAGCATCCAGATGTTTACAGGAGGAGAAGCTATTTCTAGGTTAACGAGATGAATTGGTTATGTTTAATATATGTGTTTTATAGTTGGTGTTTGTATATGAAGTGTGTTTAGAGGGGAACACTTGTCTGGACTCTACTAAGAGTGCTAAGAGCAGGTCATTTCTCCAGTTTCTCTCCTCCTCCAGCCTCCACCTCCAGTCTTTGGCTCCTGGAACCCAATAGGCTACCAAAGACCCACTGAGAGAACTGCAGAGAAGCAGAAAAGTATGTGTGAGGAGATCCCCAAGGCCAGGCTTGTTGGAGTAAGCGGAGGAGGCTGCCCTGAGCCTTCTTGTTGGAGAGGGTGTCTTTGGAGCCCTCAGGAAACCCGTGAATCCAAAGGCAGACCTCTGAGGCACTCGCAAATCGATATCCCTGATTGGTGGAACAGGTCTCTGTGCTGTTAGGGGCTGTGACAGCTTTCAGATGGGGCATAAACTTTAAAGACCCCCTCAGCATTAGTCACCAGTCTGGGGGGGAGGGGTGGAGAATTCTTTTTGGTATCCGGGAAAAACAGCCGTTTGGGTAATTACATTCTGTTTCCCCTTGTCTCTTCGATCGCATTAGCGGGAGATCATATTCCTCATTCTTAGTCCAGAACCATCCCACAGAGCTGCTATTAAACAGCTGTCACCTTCCTCCCCCTGTCTGGATGAATTTCTCGGCAGGAGGAATGGCTCCCTGGGTATTGTTGCATCGATCCTGGATAGAGGTGGAGCCTGCTGGAGCCAGAGGCTATGTGTAGAGAGGAAGGACACCGGACACCGGACGGAGTTGACAGACCTTGACATGCTGTGTGACCTCGGATAAGTCACTTGATCTCTCCATTACCTGCTTTCCTAAGTGTGGCGGCTGACCCCTGTGGATCAGTAATGTGGGGTCACCACATGGGCTCTTTATCAACAGAGCGTGGGTTCAGCAGGGTCCTGCTCCTGGGTAGATGTACTCCAAGTACTCCAAACTGATCATGCTCCGCCCCTTGCTTCAGGTCCCATTTCTTCTCTGTTATCATTGACCTTGGTGGTTTCCTTGGTGTGAGGGGGGAGGGGGACAATCTTTTACTCTTCCCTCCCTTCCTTGTTCTTCAGGAGCCACACCAGGCCCCTGATACGGCCAAAGTCATGGAATGCCAGAGAAGGCAGTTCAACACGGACCCCAGACCTGGCAGGTAAGATAGGAGGAGGGGGAACTAGGCTCAATGTGTGTGGGGGAATAAGACATAGAGAAGAAACAGAAACAGGCAGAGAACAGGAGGGAGCGGGCTGGGTGGGAGGGTGAGCATCCTAGACAATGGAGAGGGAGGGCTGGGCTTACACAAGTCCCTGGAAGGAGGAAAGGGGCAGACAGGAGAATGACAGTGGGTGACAGAGGAAAGTGCTGGAAGCTTGAGAAACCCACTTCCTTGCTTTCTTTACCTTTATCTTTCTTTCTTTACTTCCAGCACTTATTAGTAACTCACAATCTGACATCGAATTCTGGGATCTAAAGAGGCCAGCGTGAATACAGCCTGGTCCCCGAATGCCAGGAACCGGCAGTGTTTTGGAGGGAGATCGAGTTCAGCGTGTGAGGAGGTGTGGAAAGACTGTCGTCAGACAGGGTGTGTGCAGCCAGGAGCGGGTCGGTCCCACTGGGCACTGAATCTCTGAGCTGTTCTGTGCTTCTCACTTCTGAGGCTGGTGACGGCATCTCCATGATCAGCCCATGGGGCCGTGGCTCTGTGGCGAGCTGTGTCTCCAGTCATCTCACCGTGTGGGAGTCACTTCTTACCTGCCCATCCTTCCCGGGCACTGAGTTCTTTAAGTCGACAAAACATAGTTGAATGTTCTTCATCTCTATAATGCACTGTATCTAGTATGGTGCAGTTCAAGACACCCCACCCCAACATGAAAAGCAAGATCATGAAGTGTGAGGCACATTCATGGGCTGCCACGCCAACAAAATCCTCACCCACATAGTTCCATTAGGACTCTACATAGTTCCATTAGGACTCCACCCTTTTGAGTAAATGACGGCTAAGACACCTCTCTAGAGCATCTATCAACTTGTGCGCCTGGCCTGGCCTCTTCCTCTTTCACGTTCCTTCACTCCTCTTTCTTTTCCACCTGCCCTTTCCCCCTCCAGCAAGAATGGGCCTACCTCAGTTTCTCTTTCACAGTGGCTGTGCATGGATCCTTTTCCCGAGGGGGATCATCTTCTCTTCAGGCAAAGCTTGATGTCCACTAATATTGTAAGTCCACTGCTCTGGGAATGCTTCCTCCCTGGGAGCACAGAGCCCACTTGGCTTCATATTTTCTTAGGGGTCCATGTCCATTACCACGAGATCATTTTTGGATTTTAGCATATCTGGGGAATTAAAGGCATATCTCTCTCTCTCTCTCTCTCTCTCTCTCTCTCTCTCTCTCCTCATTCTCTTTCACTCTTCCTTTGTATACTTGTATGGTATGCATCTGTGTCTATGTGCATGTTCTCATGTTCATCAAGGCAGGGTCTCTCAGATGAGCCCAGAGCTTACCGGTTTGACTGGTATAAGCTAGCCAGCTTGCTCAGGGGTCGCCCGTCTTTGCCTCCTGACTTCTGGGATGGCAGAGTCAGGTCATCTTGCTGGTTTTTACGTGGGTTCTAGAGATGCCAACTCTGATCTTCCTGCTGTGTGGCAAGCAATCTATCCGTTGAGTCATCGCCCCATTGGGGCATGGGCTTTCTATAGCTGGGTGACTACTTCAGTGTCAAAGAAGTCTGTCTTTTGGTGGGGACATGGTAGTGCTAGGGAGATAGTGGTGGGCATCATACCAAGGGCTGCGTGCATGCTAGGCAAGCATTCCACCACTGAGTCCCACCCCAGCTCAAGATCTATTTTTGGACTTAAAAATATAGGCAGAAGTGACTTGGCCCCCTCTCTAGGAATCTTATAACGACTTCTCCTTTATGAGGGTATGTTTTCTAGCTGTATGAGCTTGCTGGACCACTAGCTACCCCCAATTTTCCAATCAGGCCCAAAGGGCAGGATTGAATTGTTGCCTAGACTGTAGTTGGCTTGGCCTGCATATGGGTTATTTGGTTTATTTTTTTACCCTTCAGGAAATTGTGTCTTTTATCTTTTGTACAAAACTCCAGGGGCCTCAACAATAGAGACATTTTAAAAATCCAAATAGATAACTCTTCAATTCATCATTCCTGCCTCTGACAAACAGGATTCTTGGACAATTGGTACAATTGGAGACACAATGCAGACTTGGTCATCTCTTCTAAAAGTTATGCCTTGAAGAACCTGCATTGAAGGCTGCTCTTGAAAAGTCCTGAGAAATAAAATACCTTAACCGGAAACCGGAATAATGCCAGTGTGAAGAATCCTCCTCCTCATTCTCCTGCTGCTGCAAGATCACCTCCTTCCTCCTTTTTTGGGGGGCAGAGAGATTACAAAACCCTCCAGTGGTTTCACCGAAATAAATCTAAGCCCTTAAAAATGTCACTCAGCCTCATAGTCCCTCATTATAATGGGCTATAAACACAGATTCAAAATGGGAATAATCTAAATATTACCAAGCTAATGTTCTACACTGAATTAGAGTCCTTCATGATTAGAGATTAATTAAAGGGAGGCTGTGCAGATACTTGTGTCTGAAATAGCTATCTGAGCTTTATGGCTCTGACACCTGTGTTTAAAGACCAGGAAAAGAGAGTTCTAGGGTGAGTAATGAAAGCTCTGACCATGGGTGGGAGGCTGTGGCTTCTGTTCCGGCCCCCTCCCCCACTGGAGAACCAGTGCATCATGAGTTTCCATGGTGACTCCTCTATGGCACAGGTCAGAGATGGAGCAACTGATGGGCTCATCATGGCTTCCAGGTCACTGTTTAGAAAAGTGAAAGTCCCCTTCCCACTTGCATTAAGAGGGAGCAAGCTTCTGACAGACATCCTTCCAGTTCTTTCAGAAGGACCCAGCATCCTCCAGAAAATACCTTCCCTTATGGAGTTCATTCACCCTTGAAGAACTAGTGCCCAGCTCAGGGGTCTCTGCTATGATCTTCCTAAGCAAGATGGTTTCAGGATTGCTGGAGCTTAGGGGAATGGGTCAGACTTCCCAAGACTGAGATGAGGTCACTGTGAGAGCTGAGTGTGAAGGCAGGGGGCAAGGACGGATAAAGGAGCTATCTTAATGCGGTGTTTTTATGCTCACTAATTCATGCACCTATGACTTTCCCCACTCATCATGCCCATCTTGATAAGATATGTATGTTTGAGACACTGAATCATCATGGGAGTTGGTGCATGGTGACTGGGAGGAAAACTAGGACTCTCAAGAAGAGAAGGAAAATCAGTTGTTCTGGAAATTTCCTAAGCTGATGTGTTTCATAGGCTCTCTCATGAAGTCTAATCTCATCTTTGCAAGTTTGGCATTGCAATAATTTTATAAGAAAAAACAAGGCTTGGAGAGGTCACGGTAGGTAAAGGCTGTTGTTGACTATAAAATCTTCTACTGTAGCATGCTGTCCTCAAGGGATTTATCTCCTAGCAAGCTTGCTGGGCAGGAATGCATTTTCATGAATGTCGAGTGAACCAAGCGTCATTAGACAATGCCCTAAAATATAGAATTATGCTAAATCCCAAGTCTCTGTGTACGAGAAGTCATGAACAGCAGATAATTTAAGGCTAGCTAGTACCAAAGGAGCAGTTTCAGTGACGAAGCTCGAGGATACCACTGGGGAGTGAAACGAGTTTGTGATGGTCCAGATGAGGTGCCCTCTCAGAGGAGAGGTTGCTAATTGGTTGAGTCAGAAACTGGGGCTTTAGCAAGAGCCCATGACGTGCTTTTGGAACATGTCGGGCCGTCCTGGAACACAAGCTGCCTCCCGCCATAGCGAACCAGCACCCCAGAGAAAATGTGGAATTGTACACAGTCCTCTCTTCTGGACCCAAGTCAGCCCCTTCAAAGGTGGCTATTGTGGCGGAGCATCTTAGAACTTGAAAGTATGTTGAGTTCCTTGTCTCTCATTATAATTGGTGTGCGCACTTCAGGAAGGTCTTTAGAAAGGGGCACTGACCCCTTTGTCTGGTGTTCGTTTAGCTTGACAGCTAGAGTCAAGGATCGTGATAATGTGATTGTTACAATCACCATATAAAACGTATTGGCCATGTCACCTGGGACTTCTTAGCTTGACCTGTTCTCTCATCCTCCTCTACCTCCGTGGAGACTCCTGTTTTGTTTCTTTTACATGAGGGAGATTAGATACCCTTGAAAAATATAGAAGAATTTTTAATTTACTTACTTATTTTGTGTGTGTGTGTGTGTGTGTGTGTGTGTGTGTGTGTGTGTGTGTGCGTGCATGCGCATGTATCAGAGGGCACTGTGGTCCCTGTGGAAGACCAAGGGTGACTTGGGAATCATTCTGGATTGCTTCCACCTCCGTTTTGCTTTTCTCTGCCCACCAAGGTCAGAAGTTCAGGTTGTGGTCATTTCTGCCTGGCATTTTTATATGGGACTTGGGATCTAAACACAAGATGCTCTGCTTGTGAGGCAGTGTCTTAACTCCTGAGCCATCTCTCTAGTCCAATATATAGATTTTTTTTTCAAAACAGTAAATTCTAGAGATGCTTGAGACATGGTCTAACTAGGTACCTATAATGACTTGAGACTTACACTTTTCCTGACTGGTCAGCTTATAGGCATATACCACAGATCTGGAGTTTTTTTTGAGTCAAATGCTGGGACTTGAGTATCTGATGGGTTGTGATATTAGATCTATGGTAAAACACAACAGAGGGAGGCAGAGTGCAACCATGTGGTACTGGCCTCACAGAACAGAAGCAGAAAGAGGATTAGCCATGCTAATGAGAGAACGTTCCACGAGGGCAGTTAGGTGGGAGCGAAGGACAAGATCAGAAAGCTGGAAGGCTCATGAGGGGGAGGAATGCTATTCAAGCAACACTCTCTAAAAAAGAAAAAGCATGGCGCCCCTATTGTGTGCCAGGCTTCGGGAGCAGATGTCACAGGTGTAAGACTCACCATTTACCAGGAGGAAAATGATAAAGCACCAAGTGCCTCACCATGTACCAAATGGAATTTGTTTTCAAATCTTTTTTACATTTCTGTCCCCTCCCCTCCTCTGCCCTCCCCTCCTGTCCCCTCTCCTCTTCTTTTCCTCCTTCTCTTCCTCTTCTTCCTCCTCCTTCTCTCTCTTTCTCTCTTCTCTCTCTGTCTTACTCTGTCTGTCTCTTTGTCTTTCTGTCTCTCTCTCTGCTTTTCCATGATGCACAAATGGAGGTCAGAGGGCAACTTTGTGGGGGTGGTCTCTCTCTCCACCATGTGAGTTCTGGGGATGAACTCAGGCCATCTGGTTTGGTGGCAAGCACCTTCACCTGTAGAGTCATCTCTCCAGCCCCAGCAAAAAGGGGTATTTTTGTGCGCCAGGAATAGAGATGCAGTACAAGGAATTCCACACCTGACGAAGGAAACCACTGAATGGTGACTCTGCGGTGCCCTTTGCTCCCTTTTCCTGGAAGACCAAACAGCCGTGAGACACAGCAGCACCTCACATGCCAGGGGGTGGAGGTAACTGCAACAGATAAGAGCATGAAATGCAAATCTGATTTTTAAAAATTTTTTATTATTTATTATTTATTCAATCGTGCGTGTATGTGTGTGTGTGTGTGTGTGTGTGTGTGTGTGTGTGTGTGTATATGTATGTGTGTATATGTATGTGTAGAACCACGGATGAATTCAGGAGCCACCATGGACCGCCTCCACCTCCTCCTTGTTTACTCTGCCCCGGGATTCACAGGCTCCTCCCTACCAGGACCGGAAACGCAGGCTGCCCCCGCTTCCGCCCGACGTCTACACGTGGGCCTAGGATCTGAACTCAGGACCTTCAGCCTGCAAGCAGAGGCTTAACCCCTGAGCCACCTCTCCAGCCCTGCAAATCTGATTTTTTAAAGACCTGAAGAGTTGGGGTTCTTTAGGAAAGTCGCTTGCCTTAGTTCTGGAAGGGCAGAATCTTATTTTAAAATATAATTACTAAGTGAAGGGGAAACAGTGAGTCTAACATATGCGTCTGGGCATGTGCCAAGTAGACAAATTATATCTTCTTCATTTTGTAAGCTCAGGGCCTCCGAGCTTGGCACTGAAGAAACCTACTTGGTTGGGGAATTGCTTCGCTCCAGAATCTCCTTTTCTTTCCTTCCCTCCCTTCTTGTTTTACTCATTACTTATCTCCCTCTTTTTTCTGAGATGGCTGCTTCCTTGGGAGTCCGTGGACCACTGCTGCCATCACCAATTTGGCCTCAGGGTTGACATTTAAACCCTTTAGAACCTTGGCAAATGCCCAGATAAAACTGGAGGTCCAACGAGATCAGCTGAGATGGTCAACATGACTTTACTAAAACCTGGGAGGGTTTTACTAAAACCAGAGTTCTGGGTTCTGACTCTGTTTTCCCTGACCCCAGAAGAAAAGATGGGTGCCTCGGATCCTTCCCTCCTAATTTCTAGCATCTTCCTCTGATGCAAATACAGTTTGCCCCCATTACTGAAGAGCTCCCTCCAATTTAACTTCTTGAATCCTACAAGACATCAAGAGCCCCCTCATTTTCCCTCACCTGTGGCTCTGCCACACGACCCACACTAGGAAAGAACGCAGCCTTGGTAAGACCCTCTCTCCCCCGCTTGAAATAAGTCAGGAATAGAATGACGTGCTATGACTTGTACGCAGATGTTAAAGTTGACCTCAATGAAAAAGAGATTAGAATAGTGATTCACACCTTGAAAGGCTGTATTAGAGAAAGAGATGGAGAGAGCCGATTAGCAGCTGCAGAGGCGCAGCTGGACACAAGGGGGTGACTTCTAAGATTCTTTTTATAAAACTTTATTTATTTTGAGTGTGTGTGTGTGTGTATGTGTGCATGTGCATGTGTGTATATCCGAGGGTGTTGTGTGTCCCTGTGGAGGACCGAGGGTGACTTCGGGAATCATCTACACACCAGAGCCAGAAGTGCAATCCACCACCGTAATGGCGATTTTATGTGGGACCTGAGATCGGAACTCAAGACCTTCTGCTTGTGAGGCAGAGTCTTAACCCCTGAGCCATTTTTCCAACCTGACTTCTAAGATTCTATGGCACAAGGGGATAATGATGGTTGACAACAATTAATCGAATGTCAAAAGCAAGGGAGAGGAGCTTGCATGTTCCCAAGAAAGGAATGATAAATCTCTGAGGTGACAGGTAGCTCAGTCAGTATTCTGACTTGATCATCACCCATTATATGCATGTACTGAAATGCCAGTGCATCCTGCAATGCACACTTTACCTTACAATGTCACATTGTATCTCACTACAAAATTTTCTGTGGAAATTAAGAATATACTTTAAAAAGATCTTATTCTTCAACTGAAAGACTGTGTCCCTCTGAGGAATTATAAGGTCCATGTGTGTATGACAGGTGTGTGATCATGCAATATATGCATGTGCATGTGTGTCAGCATGCATGTGTGTGGACATGCATGCATTGCATGCACACATCTATGTGGTATGCATGTCTGCGTGCACACGTGTCTGCATGTGCATTGGTCTCTCAGTGAGAGAATGGCAGGCACATGAAAGGAAGGAGGAGAAAAAGGAGAGAACAGGGAAAAATAGGTGAGATTCAGAGGTTCCTTGTGCAGAAAGAAAAGATTCCATCTAAGCTCACCGGGCAGCCAGGCACCAGGGAGGCCCACCTGACCATTTCAATCACCTGTCCACAGATGCAGAGCCTCGGGCCTGCGCCCGAAGCAAGAGTCCAGCAGACTTCTCTGACAACTGAAGAGGCCACCGGGACCAGCCAGCCGATTCCACAGCCCAGCTTTCTCTCCCTCAGAAGAGGGAAGGAAGAAGATGGAAGACGGAGAATGAACTGAGAGACAAGTAAAAGGACGATGACATTCAGAGTGTGGGAGAGACATGGGAAGAGAGGCTGAGGCTGTGCGTGTGGAGATGAAGGGAAAGGCTGAAGGTGAGATGCCAAAACAAATGGCTGAGAGGAGACATGATCTGCCTGCACCTATTGGTTCGTTATCACTGGATGTAAAGAGACGAGAAGGGTCTGTGTGGAGCGGCTGCCTTGGCATTACAGACAGTCACAGCTGGAAAGGAGTCAAAGGAGCGGAGCAAAAACCCTCTTAGGGACAGGTGGCAGAGGGGACAGGTGAGCTTGCATCAGTCCACACACACACAGTGGACGATGTATAGCGAGACATTTGTATCGGCACACAGCGCGATATGGATCCTGAGATGACAGGACGGGAAAGGAAGCAGAGCCCAGCTCTCCTGGGAACGTTCAACCTTCTGTTCTAAGCCACATGAGTGTAACTTTGGAAATTTCTCACTCCAAGCTTAAATGTACAGGACAGAAGCCTTGACTCACTCACAGATTTGTCTTGACCTCTGGGGACATGGGGAGAGGCGCAGAGGACTTGGTAGCCCTCGCAGACGGCTGACCCTGTCCAGGGGACAGTTCGGCTGTTGCTCCTTGTGGCTGGTTTGCCTGCCCCACTGTGTGTCTCCAAACTACAGACTTGCAGCTAGTCTGGAATGGGAAGTCATCCTCCTGACCTTCAGCTTGGGCCACCTGTCCCTTCCCCTATAGCTAGTGTGGCTACTCCAAGCTCTTGTCCGGAGCCGGTTTTCTTTGTCATATTTAAACTTCAGAAAGGATTGAAAGGGTTGGATTCTAAGAGTAAAATAAAGTTGAGGCACTCAACCTCTCTGGGCCTTTTAAGACAATGGATTTAATATGTTCATGCGAATTTCCAGGAAGAAGCCGCTAATTAAAGCTTATTGCCTCTCAGCTGCCATTGGCCAGCCATGTGACTTGTCCTTCCTGTTAATTAGAGCAGAAAGGGCATCCTGGTGGGATGTAGCCCACAGAACCCAGGTTCACCTTCCGGCCCACGCCTCCAGTGAGCTGGGGCAGGTCCCAGGGCTGCCGTGAAGCCCATCACCCACTGCGCCGGGACGTGGGGTGCAGGCAGGATATTACAGCCGTGTTCTTGAAGGAAACGATAAGACCCTAGTCTACCCGTTGCATGAATGATTAATGAGAGGTAATTAGTCAATGTTTGTTAATCGCTTTACAGACACAAAGTGCTGGCTAAGAGCTCAGTGAAGACGCAGAAGCGGCAAAAGCCCGAAGGCTCCACATCCACCCAAATGCTTTTTCCAGAATCCTCCAGCTTGTGCCCAGGCAAGGTGGATCTCGGAGACCATTTGTACTGTGGTTTTGTACACTGCGCTCTGAGGGGCCTTCTGGGCAGCCGCCCAGCAATTGTCTCTTGGCGATTCCATCCAAACAAATCACAACAAGAAGGGCAGAGGAAAGTACCACAAAAACCATGCTCTCAGCAGAACAACACAGGATGCCAAAGCTTGAAAACTGCTGCGGGTGCAAAGAACACTCATCAGGTGCCTGCAGCGAATCCTCCTGCACTCGTCAGCTAGCAAAAGGCTTTGTTACTCTACATGCCTGGACTTCCATTCAGAAGGATGCTGGTATTTGATTTCCATGAGGAGCTCTGTCCCCTGGTCAGGGCAAAGAGGAAGTATACTGGATGGTGAGATAGAGGCTTAGGAAATCCCTCCTCTACTCCCCCCAGACTAGCTCACCATACCAATAGTCAAACCAACTCCATCCTCAGGAAGAATCAGAACACTTATATTAAGGGAGCGTAGAGAGATAACTTCGTTGGTCAAAGCCTTGCTTACAAGAATGAGGACATGTGTTCGGTCTCTAGAGCCCATGTAAACTAAACTGAGTAGGCACTTGTTGTCATCCCAATGATGGGGAGAAGGAGGTAGATGGATCTCCCGGGCTTGCTGGCCAGATCAACTAACCTACTTGGTTAACTGGGGAGTTCTGGGCCAGTAAGATGTCCTGTGTCAAAAAACAAAGATGGACAGAACCTAAGAAATGACATCGAAGCTGTCCTCTGGTCTCCACAGTCACATGCATACCCACTAGTCCATATACACGTACACCTATACACACATGGGCATGTGGACACAGATCAATGCATAGTAAAATCTAATATTTAGTGAGGCTGACTCTAATCTAGTATGAGAGTACTAAGCCCTTTTCTACTCACTTGGGACATTGGGTCTTGTTACTCGACTCTGGATATTACCCACTATCTGTCCAACTATGGCTTGCATGGAGAGGTTATCTTTACCTCTGGCCCCAGCTCTCTAGATGCCAATCAGAAGTCTGCTATACCTCCTTGTACCCAGATTGCTGTGTCTCCAACTTTGTCCGTGTTCCCTCGGATGTGCCCCAAATATCAGGGAAGGGGGGGTCATTATAAATCAGAGAGTTCTTTTATCTGAAAACCTACATGCTGAAAACCTGCATGCAGTTGGAATTGGAACTGGACCTAGAGTGATGCCAGTTTTAAAATAAAAATGTCCTCCCACACTAATTGCTTGGCGAAACCGAAGCTCAGGAGAGATGTACGTCAATGACAGGTACAACATCCAAGCGTGAGGAGCTTGACCTACTTTGGGCCTCTCCCAGCTTGCTTAGGGACAGTTTTCCTTCGCCATTCTCTGCAGATGAGGCTTTAGAGGCACTACAGTGAGCTCAGTCTCAGACCCAAGGGCCAGGCCTTGAACACCAAGTCATCCCGCCCCTCCTCAGGGGTTTCTCTTGGGCTTCATCCATCCCCTATTGGTCCCGTTCTTGCAGTCTCATACCAATAGCCCAGGCCATCAAGATGAAGAATTGCCAAGGTCCCTGGGCCAACAATACCATACCATGCCACGCCAGGCTCTTGCGGGACAGGGAGACATAGGTTCCAGCAGCGTGTCAGATGGGACACACATGTCATCATATGCAATCTCACATGGGCCCTGGGGAGTAGGTTTCACCACCATCATTTCTCACACGTGGTATATGAATGTCTCAGGGGCACTTCAGTAACTCAGGAACCAAGTCTCTGTTCTTATCCAGATCCTGTTGCCGTTCCTCTATCCCTGGCTTTCCTTTCTGTTGCTCTCTGGGCATCAGTTTGCTCTGGTCTCCTTTCAAGAATGAAAGGAACAGAGACGGGAAGGTTGGAGTGCTGGATTCTGCTGCAGTCAGTTGCTTGCAGGACACGAAGGCTGGGGGAGGGGTGGTGCATGGAAACCCATGTCTAAGCTGACATTTCCTTAGCCCTCTGTGAATTGATTCATCAAGTCATCCCCATTCACCTCACTGCCACACATCTGAAGAATGGCTGCAGAGAGGCCTTTGCGACCTAAAGAGGAAATGGATGCCCGAGCCCCTTGCTCATCATCTACTTGAACGCCAGTCTCATTAATAATGGGGGCTTAATCCTCCACATTCATAGAGATTCCCATTACCCCAAACAATAATTTTTTTAATTACCCAGGCAGAATGACAATTGCATATTGAATATTAAGGATGACTTAAAACTAATAAATACTTTTTGGAAATTCCTTGAACATTTATAAATGAATTAAAAGTTATGAAATATTTATAAGCAGTAACAACACCACTTAGGACCATTAATAAAATAAATACATTTGTCAGAGAATGAAATTCATTACTATTTTACTACTAGACATCGATGTCAATGACTGGATATTGCTCCAAATTACTTGTAAAAGAGACCAATTATTTTAGTGTGATTAATCTTTTCAATTATTTCTTTCATGTAGTTGTAATTTGAAAGTAATTTTCTTCTGGGAGTACCATGACCTCCACACAGTCATTCTTTATTTATTTATATTTAAAAACCTTTCTTGGATCCAGCCTCCATTTCCGGGTGAGTTCCAATGGTCGACTATTTAAAATAGTAACCCAAGCAATCGTTATTGTTCCTAAGCACTTTATGAGCACTTGTAATTGGCTTTATTAGTGATTATGAGCAAGCCATTCCAAAGAGAGGAAGTCTTTGCCAGCCATGGCTCTGTGCACTGGGAAAGGATAAGCCAGCAAAATTCCTTCTGGATTCTGTGACTTGGCTCTGCCTGCCTGTTTTGGATGGCGGTCAGCTGCGAGGGAGGATGTGTGAGAAACACAGAGGACTTTCCCAACTTGCAGCCACCCCCCCAGGATTGCCCAACCTTACTTCTTTCTCTTTTGCATGGCACAAGGACCTCAAGGCGTTCGGGCACAAAGTGATAAAGTAAACTTCATCACGGCCAAAGCATTGACTGTAGGGAAAGAGAAGCAGCTGCGGAGAGTATGTCATAAAGCAGATGTGGGCTATTAGTCTGTAGAGCTCTGCTTTGCTTTCTCTCAATAGCTCAGAGGAGGTGCAGGGATCTGCAAACACCCCCTGGGATAGCCTTAAAGAGTTATTCTGCTCTAGTTTCAGAGTGGAGACCCTCAGCTAATCTTAGTTAAGGGGACACTAGAAGGGGGCGGGGAGGGAGGGAGAGAGAGAGAGAGAGAGAGAGAGAGAGAGAGTGAGAGAGAGATTGCATTTATCATGCCAGGCATTGGCCAAGAGCTCTACACACAATATCTGTCTTAATTTCCCAACAAATCTGTAATTATGCATTATTAGCCCATTTGATGATGAGAAAACAAAGCCCATAGATGTAAGAAACTCTTCCAAGCTCACAAAGGTGGTAAAGCCTCCTTGGAGCTGAGATCCACACTCATTCAGTCTGATTTAAAAGCCCATAATCTCCCTCCTCCATTAGGATAAGCAAAGCTTTATTGAGCACTCGCCATGAAAACAGTACTTTTAGTTGCTAATTGAGACACAGAGGTTTAAAAAAAGAAGACTTGGATTCTAGGAAGTTAGCATCTATTGAGTGAGACCCATAAATAACTCTGGAGAGAAGTAGATTGCTTTAAAATAGAATCCATATGGAAATGTAATTCTAAAGGGAGATTTCCCAGAGAGTCAGGATTTGAGAGTGTAGGGAGTGTGGAAGACAGTGAACAGCAGCCCAGAGAGAAGGAAGTTTGAGATGGCATAGTTTTTGGCGAAATATGATTGGATCTCAATAACTTGCGAAATAATTTGTGTATGTCTTCTTGTGTGCGAGTGTACCTGTGTGTGTCTATGCTCCTGGGTATGTATGTATATGTATGTGCTGTGGAGGCCGGAGGTCGACAGGATGTGTCTACTTGATGGTTTGAAATCGTATTGGTGGATTCCTTCTTTAATTGTGTGCTGTTGGGTATGTTCTTCTTGATGGAGGGCGTTGGAGGTCTGGTGTTGTCTTGCTTTCTGTATGGATGTCTTCCTTACTTCTTCATTCCTTACTCTTCCTTACTTTTGTTCTTTTGTCTTTTCGTTTGTTTCTTCTTTCTTTCTTTCTTTCTTTCTTCTTTTTCTTCCTTTCTCTTCTTTCTCTCTTCTTTTTTTCTTTTCTTTCTTTCTTTCTTTCTTTTCTTTCTTTCTTTCTTTCTTTCTTTCTTTCTTTCTTTTCTTTTCTTTCTTTCTTTTTCTTTCTTTCCTTCTTTCTTTCCTCCTCCCTTCCTCCCTCCCTCCCTCTTTTTATTTCTCTCTCTTTCTTTCATGTGCATGTGTATGTGTGTTTTATGTGTGTCCCAGAGAGGACTTGATTGTGAGTGTTTATGGAAGCCCATGAGAGCCATCCTGGATTGTTCTACATCCCTTTTGCTTTGCTCCGGGGTTTCTCTGCCTTCCGGGACGGCTGCTACCATTTCCTCTTGGCATTTTTACACAGGATCTGGAGAACTGAGCTCAGGTTGTTTTGCTTGTGAGGTAAGGGCTTTACCCCTGAGCCAGCTCTCCCTCCATCTTGTTTTCTAAGAGAGGATCTCTTACTGAACCTGGAGCTTGCCGATTTGGCTGGACTGGCTGGCCAGTCAGCCCTGGCCTTTCAGCCTCATTGGTGTTGGGGTCACAAGCATGTGTCACATGCTATTTTTTTTAAGCGAAGACTCTGGGGCTTGAACTCAGGTCCTCATGCACTGCCAACACTTCGACTCAGCCATTTCCCTAGCCCAGCGTCATCTTCATGTTTCTCTTTTAAGTAACTCAGCCTACATATACATTAAAAGCAAGAGGGCTTAGAAGTCTGAATTAAGGAGTATTTTGAAAATAGGCTTCACCAACCACAAATAAGGTTCACCTGAAGGTTGTGACTGCAATTTCTCTCCAGTATTCAGTTCCAGGCAACAGACCCCCATCTTTACGGAGCTGATTCAGCGCCCCAAGTGACAGTCCAGCTGGTGGCACCTTCGCTCACTGTGCCTTTGGCCATTACTTGCCGTCACCACAGGCAAGGGGCATCGGAGGAGGTGAGTCCCATGAACAGTGGTCTCTCCTGGGAAGCAGGGAGGCAACAGCTTGGTCTCTACGGACCGCAGGCAAGAGGAGGTGCAGAGAGATTTGTCTATAGCTTCATTTTTTTTTCAATTCTCATGTGTATGTATGTGTGGTGTGCATGCGTGTTTATATGTGTGCTGTGTCTGTGTGGGCACGTGTGTAGATGCATATGCACATGTGTGCACATGCGTGTGGAAGGTCCAGGTTGGTGTCAGGAACGATCCTCTATCTCTATTCTTCCTTATTCTTTGAGGCAGGGTCTCTCAATCAAATTCAGAGTTTAACTATACAGCCAGTCTGACTAGTCAACTTTCTCTGGGGGTCCTATCTCCATCTTCTGAGGCTGGAATTACAGCCACAACACCATGCCAACCCATTTTCATGGATTCTGAAGGATCTGGATGCTCGTGCGATAGGTGCTTTAGCCACTGATCCATCTCCCTAGTTTGGCCTTGGCCTTCGTTCATGATGTATTTCTAAAGCAGTTGACTCTTCTATGGAAAGGAAGAAGTGAGAAAAGGGACTTCACTTCAGGCTTGCTGAGTGCTGGTTCAGCGTGCATTCTGTGGTCTTTCTGAGAGGACCATTGGAGCCGAAGAAAGGCAGTGCAGTACCTGCTCAAAACTCTGATGTCACTTAACTGTCAGCCGGAAATGCCCTTTGGGGAGGAGTTTCTTTCAATGTGGGATGAAGATTTTTAAAGCCATAGTACTAAAATTCATCCCTAGATAGAAACAACAATTTTTAAAATCAGGGTCAGCAGGTACTGAGCTTCATATCTGTTGGGAAATGTCTATTAAACGAACTGGCGGGTACACCAATAGATAGATGGAGAGGGGTGAACTTGTTGCAGAAAGGGAGACTTTTCTGCCATCAGTTTCCAGAGAGGCACTGCCATGTTCATCTACAAGCACAGATCGAGAATCTTGCTGGTGTTTGTTTGTTGAAACAGAAAGTGCCAGGAACCCATAGGGTCATGCTTCAGTTACCCAGCTGGATTTTTGGAGTCAACTCTAGGCTCTGGACTCTGGTTGGTTCCATATGACTGACCAAAGATGGGAACCTCTCTATTTGTTTCTAACTGTGTGTGTATATCTGTGTGTGTGTGTATGAAAAGCCACTGGGTGTGTTTGTAGAGGCCCAATGGTGACTTCAGGAGTCATCCTTGATTGCTTTACCTTTTTTTTTTTTTTTTTGCTCTGCTCTGGCTCTGTCTTCCAGGGTCGGAAGTGCAGGCCACTGCCCTGTGGGTTTTATGTGGGATCTGAACTCAGGACCTTCTACTTTGGAGGTTGAGGTTTAACCCCTGAGCCATCTCTCAAGCCACTTTCTCTCATTTCTTCCTGCTCCTTCTTGAGCCAAAGCCGATATTTTCCATCATCCATCATCATCTTCAGTAGAGACAGAGAAAGGACAAGCTGGTGCAAATCACCCATTTTAAAAGATTATTTATTCTTTGGCATTTTCATATATGTTTGTAATGTATCTTGATCATATTCACCTCAATTTGCCTCTTTTATTTCCTTTCTTCTCCTTCCACACCCCATCTTCTTTCCGACATGTCCTTCTCCTACTTTTATGTCTTTTTTTTCTTGTAAATAACCCACTGAGTTCAATTAGGGTTGCTTGCACGTGCATGGGTGTGGAGTTATGGGCTGGAACATGGGAAACTTGGGTGACTACACCCTGAAGAAAAAAATCATTTCCCCTTCCCCAGCATCTCTTAACCTCCAATAGCTCCTCAGCTAGGAGTGGGGACCACGTGTATCCATCCACATCCATGCTTGTGCAGGTAACCAGGGCGCCTGCGTTCTCAGAGCAGCAGCCCTACCATATGCACAGTGTGGTTCTCGCAGCATCTACTCCAGTCCAGAGTTCCTCCATCTTATCTGCCCTCCGTCCTGTGAAGTTCCCTGAGCCTGGGTAGAAGGGCGTCACCCATTTATTTTTATTGTGAACATTCATAACATTCAACTCCACAGCCAGCACGTCGCAACTCATTTGAAAATGGCCCAGATCCAAAGTATAATAGCCTTGTGCTTAGTCCTAATCTTTTAAAAGAAAGCAAGGAGAATAAAACTATATTTGGCTTTCATGTTTTACATAAGTACAGGATTAGAGGCTCGGAAAAAGTAGAGGTAAGAGTTGAAAATAAAACTGTCTAGTAGTCTTCAAATTGTATCTTAGCCAGCCCCATTGTTGGGGAGGTTAAATCTGTGGAAGAGGGGAGTTTGTCCATTTCCCCCAAGGAATTCTGCTTCTTAATTTTACATGTCAGACTTCTATGTAAAAGTTTTAAATAAGAGTTAAGTGGATACAACATGCATGCAGTTCAATTACTTTCAAGGTAGACCTGGAAGAATCAGGGTATTTGTGCATTAGGACTGAGGACATGGCTCAATGGATGAAATTGCAGCACAAACATGAAGACCAGAGTTTGGATTTCAGTACTCACGTAAAAAGCCAGACTTGCCCGTGAATGTCCGTAACCCCATTTCTATGTTGGGGAGGAGGAAGGGGGTAAGACAGGAGGATTGCTGGAGCTTTCTTGGCCAATAAGAGACCTTGTCCCAAGGCTCTAAGGCAGAGAGTGATAAAGCAGGGTGCCTCATGTCTTTCTCTAGCCTCCGACATGCAATACGGGTGCATGCTCCACACGGACACATGTATCCCACACATCTGTGCACATACAACCACACCCATGTTACCTGTGCATTCCCAACTCTGGACATGTGTTGCAAAGTATCGTAGTTGGTAGACTGCTTGACGTCTGATCTTCCCCCCTTCTGAGCTAACAATTAGTGAAGTAGTTCATCACAGAGAACACTTACTTCTCCAATGGGCAGAACAGAGGAGGTGTGCACATAGAGTTTCAGTAGCATAAGGGACCAAGATTGCCTCTTGATTAGAAATTTGTTAGTGATTTGTCTGTGCCAACTCAGATGTGGTGCCTGTTGGTTCTTGCAAGAAAAGAGGAATTATGGTGGTCAGCAACCAAATGCACTTAGGTGGCTCCTTGTTTTGCATGGTTGGGTTTCTTTTTAGTTCCTTGTTTCATGCTGACTACGGGCAGTGGTATAACTCAACCATCTATGACCAGTCTGGGTGGGCGCAGCGGGGGTAAGAATTGATTTCTTAGAAAAACAGAGGTTAGCCATAACGTTTCAGGAGAATGCACATTGGGCTGGCCAGTGATTTAGTAGGATAAATTCCAGGGGAAACCCTCAGGTCTTTGTTCATTCCACATCTATCCAGTGGAAGAGGCAGGCTAGCTATCCAGAGGTGTCCTTGCGTAGCACCAAGGCACAGACGCTAACAGCCAGATGGCATCTGATCTGATGTCAGCTAAGACTTTCAGGGAATGACTCCATTCTCTGTGCATCTCGATTTCCCCATCCATACAATAGGGATGATGATGATATAACAACACAGAGTTCATAGCGTCACTCTTGGGACGATATGGGCTAATACAAACATGTCCACGGAGCAGGCCTGGTGGGGAAGGGCCGGGCACGTGTCGCAAAGCATGCTGGGGGCTTCTCAGGGGCAAGTGGATTCTGTTCACATTCTTATCAAGGAGCTGGTCCTGCCCATTCTGTAAGATGTGTTTTCTATAGGCATATCGGCGGGAGGGCCTGACGAATGTCCTGCATAAGCCCAGTGCTTTGGGTTGTCTTCCCATGAGAGGGTGTGTGTGCGCATGTCTGTGCATGTGCGCATGCGTGCGTGCGTGTGTGCGTGCGTGTGCGCGAGTGCATGTAACGTGGGGGTTAAGGACTCCCTGGACTCCTAGACCTTTATGTTTCTAAAAGTTGTACAAATAGCTCTTTCACTCACTTTACTGAAGGGGGATTAAAAAAAAAAAACCCTGTTCCTAGCAATTTCCACTCATAGCTACTTTCTTTTGGAAGTAGTAACTCAGTAGCCCAAAGGTATAACTCAGGAGCAGACTGTATTAAGTGATTGATTAACCAATCTGTCAGGGAGTATTTATGTGAGATTTCTGATGCGTTTAGCACTATATCAACTGTTCCCCTGAGAAATAATAGAAATAAAGGACAAAGCCGTGAACCTCAAGTTAGGGTTCCCTGATGACTAATTGGGAAATGATTATAAAACAGCTCCGAGATTTCGATGCAGACAGTGAAATCTTCCAAGGAGAAGTTCGGCAGCTACAGTGGCATTTCCTGGCCTCTAGAAATAAGCTGCGGAAGCTCAGTACAGCCCTCAGATTTTATACATTCTAATAAGGGAGGATATAAGTGACCAATATGTCACAAATGGGCTTCAGGAAAAGGGAATGCCAAGGTTTGCTTCACAAGGCAAGAAGGATTGGCAATGGTGTGAAGGAAGATCAGCCAGCTGCTGCCAAAGCCCATGTTGGCATGTGTGAAGACTATAAGAAGAGGAAGGCAGGGGCTGGCAAGATGGCTCAGCCGGTTAGGCACCTGATCATGGAGTTCAATTCCTGGAAGCCTGCATGGTAGAAGGAAAGAAAAAACTTCTTCTAAAAGTTGTCCTTTGAACTCCACCTGTGCACCTTGGCACGCATGTGTGCATATTCCTAATCTCTCCCTCAAATATGAAGGCAGATGGTTAAAAGAATTAACTTCAGAGGCAAATCCAAGAAGCTACAATAGAGCCCTCAGGCAGCAACGTAAGATACATGGTGACAGAGGTCCAGGAGTTCAAGGTTATGGCCAGCTGGGGTGGATAAGGGTCAGAAGAATAGGAGTGGACCAAGAAGATTCTAAAGCTTTCGGTATAAATAAAACCTCAGCCTCTATACCTTTTAAGCAGGCCAGAGGGTATTATGTACAGGACTCAGTGACTGTGGTCAGGCCCAGTATGGTGATATTTAACAACTTGGGCCAGTTTTTAAATGCCTGTGAGTTTCAGTTTTCCTTCTTGTGAGAAGTGATGTGGAAAGTTCCTGTCTTGTCACATTACTGTCAGGCTTGCATGAGAAGGCACAGGCCAAGGGACTGACACTTTCCCTCAGCACCCGCAGGCACTCCATCAACATTAGCACGTATCCTTACCCGCCATATTAACTGAGCACCTATTAAGTGCACACACGTGATAGGTGCAAGGACTTAAAGAACACATTGGCCTGGTCTCGGTCCACCCCAAGTATATATTATCTCCTGTGCAAGAACTGTCTCCAGTATATCTTGTGAACCTTCTCCAGATTAACCAAAATGGTACTTCCTTTTTTTTTTTTTTTTTTTAAATAGAGGCTAAAGAAAAACTGTGGAGTTTTAAGGTTGTATTTTTCTAAATATGTGATTGAACATGACGGAGCCCGACACGGTCAGGAAAAAGACTAAACAGCTTAACAATCCAGTTACAGTTCTGGCTAGCAAGTCCCCAGCCCCCTCCATCCCTTAGAGGAAACGCGTCCTTATCTCATGACCCGAGAAAGCTGCTGGCCTTTTAGCGTATCTAAGGAACCTTGAATCTCAACCAAGGCATCTCTTAGCTCCCCTTGACTGTAAATATGAGTGTGGCCTAAGGATGCTTCCTGCGTTTGAAACTCGTCTACCCCACCTGAATTCATCGCATTGTGGAAGGAGAGTGAGAGCTGCTCAGGAAACTGAGAACGACAAGCTCTTCCTTCTTTCTTACGCACTCACACACGCCTTGGTGGCTGCGCAAAGATGAGCAGAGGACAATTGGTCTCTTGGGAAAGCATCTTGTCCTTAGACTCGGCACCTCCTTACCTGGGGCTTTGGAGGTAACTTAGTCTTGCGTACTAACCCAGGATTCTTGACCTGGAAGAGGTATTTCCCATATCATGAGAGAATACTGGCCCAGGTCACGCCATTGGCTTTGTAAGGACAGAGAAGCAGATGAGGAGCAAGTCTCTTAAGCTCAATTAGTACATGCACACATACACCTTCCCCTGTGCAAACCAGGCCACAGGGGAAGAATTCTTTATGCAAGAAAGGCTTGCAAAGAAAAGGGTAGGAAACGGCTGTACAGCTGGCTAAAATTCAAGAAATTTTTGCAGTGCAAGACATTTTTATGGTATCTATGCAGGGACTTCATACTCTCCTATTTTCTACTGAGGTTTTTCAGTGCAGTTACACTGCGTGGAAACGGAATCTTTCTCCCTGTCACATTTCTATTACCTGGTTGCATTTCAACAGAGGACATCTTTTGGACAGATGCAGACCCTTGACATCTGCAAAGCATGATGTTTTCCAGACACATGCATAGATCTCTGAGTTCACGAGTGCGGAAATATTTGCACACACTCCTGGCTCGCCCCCAGACCACATGTTCGTCACGCACCGCCTCATAGCACAGGTTAACCACCTTCTCCACTTGAACTAAAGTCTAATCTATCACATTTATGGTGACTTTTCTTTTCCCTCAGCACATAAATCAGTTTTGATTAAAACAAGAACACATACACACACACACACACACACACACACACACACACACACACACACACACAAAATCCATTTGCAAAGGTTCTTGCAAGGCCAGCAGCAAGGAGGAGCCACGGCAGGAGGAGCACGGGAACTGGGGGAGTGCTCCTTACCTAAGGAAGTTACTGTCCTCCCCCATGAACAAGAATTGAAAGGCCTCTACATATAATACATGGCCCTCATTGTGGAACTTCCTGGTATTCATGTATATTCTAAATACAAAAGGTGCTCAGAGCATAAGTTCTATGTCTCCTCAACTGTCTTTATCTGGGAGGTAATAAAGTATAAGTATGGCCCTTGGCCTACAGATGAGGGAAGGTCAGATCAATCTCACAGAGCTACTGATGATTCCTATCACCCAGTTTGCCAACCAGACTTGAGACACTGCTTAATAAAATACGTATGTAAATTAGGAAGCTGGAAACCAGACTAGGTGATTAAAAACTCTATAGAAGAAGAGAAGAAAAACTAATGAAAAGCCTAACAGATAGAAGTACTGTGATGGGGGCTAGAGAGATGGCACAGGGGTTAAAACTCTGCCTCGCAAGCAGAAGGTCTTGAGTTTGGACTCCAGGTCCCATATTAAAAAAAAAAAAAGCCAGGCAAAATGGCGGAGGTCTACACTTCCGGTCCTGGTGGGAGGAGGCTGGGAAATCCCAGAGTCAAACAAAAGGGAGGTAGAAGCAATCCAAGATGATTCCCGAAGTCACTCTTGGGTCTCCATGGAGACACACAGCACGCTCTGATCACACACACACACACACACACACACACACACACTAAATAAATAAATAAATAAATAAATAAATAAATAAATAAATAAATAAATAAAGTTAAAAAAAAGTAGTACTGTGATGGATGGGATACTTTAGTCAGAGTTTCCTGGCAGCAGAGGTCAAAAGGAAAAATAAATCAACAAATGACCCTTTGGGGAGATATATTTTCTCTTAGTAATGAACAGATCTTGAGTAAAGTCACAGTGTAGCATTTTAGCAAAGGGAACTCAATGACATGCTGGCCCGTGCCCTAATAGCTTTTACAGAAATAAGCTGCGTTCACATGTAACCATTTCTCATGTTGTCTCTTAATAGCTTAAAGAAAACCACTGAAAACACTTAACCTCAAGAATAAACAAAATAGTAATCATCATTAAGTTGTAGGGAGGATGAGAATCTAGGTGAAAGAAAAAGAAAATGGCAAATTGTCCATGTTTGTTCAAGACTGAGCAAAGGCTACTATGCGGGGCTCTATTACATTGCTCTGTTTACTTGGTGCACATTTCAAATTTTTCATAACAAAGCATTTTTCAGATAATGGAAAGCAATTGGTGGCTACAGAAATGAAGCTAATGTGTTGTCTAAGAAAGATCATATATTCTTTTTTGATGAAGTTTTAAGTTAAACAGATTCCATTTCATTCTGGATCTTTGAAAATTGATTATCTGGGCTATGATGCCCCTGGTGATATTCCGAATCAGCCTCAAAGCACCACAGATAAGCCCGGATGCAGGTCACGGATACATCCAAGACAGCAGGCTACTGAGGAGAGGCAGGGTGGACAGGTTCAAAAGTTCAAGTACCTTCACTGCAGTTCTTCAGGGCGAAGAAATCCACAGCAGACAAGCTTCGGTTTCCGCTGGAAATGTATTCTAGGGCCACTCGGAACGGGTTCTCTGGGCGACCAATTCTTCCCTGCAGCACCGTCCAACTGGATGCATTAGAAAGCAGAGAACACCAGTGTAAGAAGCAGGTTTGAGCTACAGAGAGGGAGGGCCCAGCAGTGAATCCTGGGATTGCACCCTTCTACCAGAAGATGGAATCCCAAGTGGCACTGAAGATGGTGACCCTGGCAACATCATGTACGCACGAGCCCACTATTCGCACTCACCCTCGCCAGTCGTGTTGCCAGGCAATCAACAACCCGTGGGCTGTTTTGGTAGCTAGTTTTGCTGAGGAAAGATATTGGTACTTAAGAAAACTGGCAGCTGGGTTAAGAAAATGCCTCCCCACAATTTTTTTACTAGTATATTCATAATAATCTCTGGATAGAACACTTGTTTTTGGCTTTTCATCTGATACCAAACCCTTAGAGCGCTCAGATTCATTATATACTTACTTAAAGGAAGATGGCAGAGCTATTTATTTAGTGCAGGAAAATTAAAGTGCACTGAAGCATGGATGCAAGAGGCACCTCAGATTGACATGGCTTTGGCAAAAAAAAAAAAAGATGCAAACAGAAGAATCAGAATGAAATCAGGTCAAATGGTGAACTCGGCATCCACCTGTCAGAGAGCAGAAGGCAAGCTAAAGGGACATTTCATACCTTCTCATGCTATTAACCTCTTGGAACAATGCCTGTCATGGATTGGAACATCCAAATTGCCTTTCGACACTGGCTCAGATAGGTAGGTAGGTAGGTAGGTACAGATATATAGATATTATCGCTAATTTGCCTGCATGCTGCTGTTGAATTCATGACAAAACAGACTATTTTTAATAGAGGGGGTTTTTGGGGCTAGAGAGGTGGCTCAGGTGTTAAACCTCTGCCTTGCTGGTGGAAGGTCCTGAGTTCGGATCCTAGACCCCACGTATAGACTCCGGGCAGAAGCGGGGGTGGCCTGCATTTCTGGTCCTGGTAGGGCAGAGCCTGTGAATCCCGGGGCAGAGTAAACAAGGAGGAGGTAGAGGTGGTCCATGGTAGGTTCCCGAATTCGTCCGTGGTTCTACACACACACACACACATACATGCACACATGCATACACGCATAATTGAATAAATAATAATAAAAATTTAAAAAAAATAGAGGGGGCTTTTATTCTGGCTTACAATTCTTAGTTCAGTGTGGCACAAGAGCCCATACTAACACCAGGAGCTGAGGGAACTGGCTACTCCATGTACTTAGTTGAGAGAGGGACAAACTCCCTCACTTGCCAGACACCAAGTCAGTCCAAAGTATGCTGAAGAATGCCAAGTTATGGAACCAACTTCCCCCATCTTATCCACCTACCCATGGAGCAGGGAAAGGCCCCCTAGATCATGGGCTAGGACTTCCCACAGCAATTAGATGCTCTCCTGAAGGCTTGCTTAGGGCTTCCTTAACCACAGATGCTTCACAGATGTGCACAACAGCTCAGCTGTCAATGGTCAAGTTGACACCTGTATATCTAATTAGCATAAATACAGATATAGATATAGATGTGTATATGTGTGTGTTGCGTGTGTGTGTGTGAGAGAGAGAGAGAGAAAAAGAGAGAGAGACAGAGAGAGAGAGAGAGAGAGAGAGAGAGAGAGACAGAGAGAGAGAGAGAGAGAACTCAGTGGGTAAAGTGCCTGCTTCTCAAGCTTAAGAAGTTTGATAAGTTTGATTCCCCAGAAGTCCATATGGGAGAAGTGATCGATTCCTAAAAACTGTCCTCTGATCTCCACCCTGGTCTTTCTCTCTGTCTCTCTCTCCTTTCTTTTCCTCTCTCTCAAATAAAGAAAACATTATAAAAGATATAGAGGCTGACAGATGTAGATACAGATACATACAGATATCGAGACAGAAAAAGAAATATATTTGAAATTTAAACAATTTTTATGGATAATGGAGAGTACTTGAAGTATTTTATGTTTCTTTCTTTAAAAAATCAACTTTTGGATGGCGTGATGGATCAGCTATGCAAGCAGAAGAACTGGAGTTTAGATTCCCAGATCCCAGGTAGAAATGCCAAGTGGGCAGGTATGATGCCCCCCCTATAATTTGCATCCCTGGAAAGTGGAGCCTGGGAATTGCCATAGATAGCTGGCTCTCTAGAATAGTATTAATGGTATGTTATGGGTTTAGAAACTCAGGCTCAGAAAAACAAGGTAGAAGAGCAATCACTGATGATTTCTGATATTATTCTAAGGCCTCCACAGGCATAAAGACTTGTGCTCCCCATTCACATACAAGCACACGTACACACAAGCACTCATAAAATATACATGTACACATGAAAATGGAGGGCTGGATGGAAAGGCAGAAATTAACAAAAGGTTTTCCTCTGGCTTCCAGACACACACACACACACACACACACACCACATATATACTCATCCATTACACACATACACAAACGATTTTATATAATTGATATATTATAAATTACCATGCACTAAAAATATATAATTTGATGAATCAAAGTGTATAAGTTGGAGGGTTTTGATTTCTCTATACAGTTTCTTTTCATAGGTTGGGCTCATATATGGTAATATAAGAGTAAGGAACTTGGGGGGGAACTCAATTGCTGTTTAAAAATCTTCAACCCCTCACTGTAAATATAAAGTGACACTCGCTATAAAAAATAAGAAACAAATAACCCCCTGACAATTCACAGAAGTCAACAAATAGGAACAACTCGGGCGGCACCGTTCAGAGAGCGCCCACATCACCAGTGCAGCGAATGGTCTCAGCTGGAATTTTCTAGAACGATGCCACGCTGCAGTGCGTCCTGCCACTTGCTGCATGGCGGGAGGCAATCCATGGAGCTGATACTAGTATTTCATTGGTCGCACCTTAACGACTTGGGCAAAGCTTCTCGCTGCTGTTCGTGATCAAGCTGTGTGTGGTCATCTAATTCCATCGCAGGACATAGTCCTGCAGTCAGAGCTGGAGTGTGTGCCCAGTTAAGTGTTTCTTCTCTTCTTTACTCCCACAGTGAGTCTGAGGATCTAGTTCTGCATATTGCTCTTATCTGTCTTTGCTAACTTTTATCTGAGTGTCTGTGTGTGTGGTGTGGTGGTGGTGTGTGTGTGTGTGTGTGTGTGTGTGTGTGTGTGTGTGTGTGTGATGTTTATTTGGCTGTGTGCCTGTGCAAATGCTTATGAAGGCTAGAGATCAATATCTATCTTCTCTGTCGCTCCACCTTAGGTTTTGAGAGGGTCTCTCACTGAACCTGCACCTCACTACCTCAGGTTAGCTGGCTGGCCAGTGAGTTCCGGGGACCCTGGTGTCGGCTCTGCTCCACCCTGGGATTCCAAACACATGCCGCTATCTCCAACTTTTACAGGGCCTCTGGAGATCAGAACTCAGATCTTCTTACTTGTATGGCAGTCACTTTACCCTGAGCCATCTCCCTAGCCCTCTCTTTGCTAACTTCTAGTGAAAGTATTGCCTAAGGCAATGATGATCCCTTGAGTGAAAGTTTTATGGCTTAAGTCCTGGCTGGGCAGAGTTGCTGGGCATAAAGTGGGATGTCTGTTGAACAAAGTGGGGGTTTTGTCTCCTTTCTATGCTCTCGTGTAGTTAATTCAGGTCACTGGAGTCAAATCTTCAGCCATTTAATAAAGTGCATTAAGTTTCTCCACAATGGATGCTGTAGGACGGATTATTGCTCTTGTAAAGTTTGTTCTCTGTTATAGTACCCAGCAGGATTTCCATCCAAAGGAAAGCCCGTATGGTTGAATAATGGAGAAAGAGGCCTTTCGGTTTAAATGTGGGAATGACAGAGCAAGAAATATTAGAAAAGAAAAACATAATGAGAGGTAAAGAAAAACAAATAAGCAAAGAACGTGGAGTTTTTCATGGCTTCTGAAGCATAAAGGGCCCTGTGCTTGAGGAAAGAGGGTAGGAAAGGTATGAGCATTCATATTCTGCCAAAGTTGCGTCTCTCTGCTCCCAGAAATGATGGATTTTAATTCCAGGTACACAGTGGCCCCTGACAGTGATTTCCATTTCGATGTTGGCGCTCGCCCTCTGGATAAATGTGTCAGGAGTTTTAGGAATTAGTTTCTGAGTTACCGATGCAATAACTTTTGTCTGAAATTCTCTGGCCTCTCATAGTTTACTGCTGTAACTTTAATAACTTTTCGAGCAGTTGCCAAACATGTATTTTATATCCAGGGAAACTGGGACTTGAAAAGGGCAAGCTTGTACCTAGGGTCAGATTTGTTTAAGAGACAGCAAAAAAAAAAAAAAAAAAAAACCTCCGTGAAAAACAAATGTGAGCTCCTTCTCTTTCTTTCTTCCTCCGTCTTCTTTGCTTGCATCCCACTGGCCGAAGACACGGCTCATTGGAGCCTCGCTTGCCTTCTTTTGGCTCTTGGCAATCCTACTTATGTTTGCTTGGGGGAAAGGTGGCGTTCTGACCTAGAAACTCTGAGAAACACACATGCAACTGTATCCATGGGCTGGGGATTGGTGACATCCTAACACTGTTGTCTCAATCAATCAGGCTGACAGTGTGTGTGTCCACGTGGACTTTAGGAATCTAGAAGGATTGTACGGACAGCCTGCCACAATCTATTATCTTCCACATGTCTCTCTGGAGCCCACCCCACTCCTTCCCTGTTCTTCTGCCTCTCATTTGCCTGATAACTTTGAACAAGACACATTTCTGGGGGAAAAAAAAGCTGAAATTTTGGATGTTTTCCCACCAACTGTATACTTGAGCAGAAGAAGTATCTCTAATTTTGCATGTGTTTATCAATGAAAGCCCAACAATTCACCTTTGCCCAATGATTATATAGTAATGAGTAAATTAAGTCCAACAACAACAACAACAACAAAATCAAATAAAAAAGAACAGGATCACCGGCTTATGGATACCACAGTATGTTTTAGATCAGCTAGAAGCTGGGAAATGAGTCTTTGAAACTGGTTTTGGATTTGTTTGAACCTGGACGGGTCCCTGTACTCCTTAGGTTTAAGTTTCTTTATGAGCAAAATGTGAGTACTGAGCTAAAAGCTCACTGTAGGTCAATGCTGCACCATTCTAGCAGATTCCAGAGTTTCTACTGACAAGACTCTCTATGAAAACTCTAGAAGCTGAAATTGACCAATAATATCTACCAGAATAGGAGACTTAGGGATTAATCTTTACACTACAGATTAGTATAAAAAGGTTTGGACCTTTCTTGGAGAAATGGAGACTTTTCACTATTACAACTTGAACCAGTATTATAGAAAGTAAGGTACTGTTCATATGTTGTGAGAACAAGAGACAGCATGGACCCGTCTGTCCAGTTGAAGGTCACAGTGACTTGGCATTGCTGGAAAGATTAGTGGTCCGGGCTTTCAAGGCAAGTCATTCTGGTTGGACAGTGGGTTATACTGTGAGAAAATCCACAAAAGACCTGGTATGGAGAAGGAAAGAATTTCCCAGCTTCCTATTGCTCCTGACAAGGTTCGTATGTACATGTCTGAAGGAAACTGATGTATCTGACATGAAGCGAGCTGCTGTAGGACTGAAGGATTGGCAGTTGTGACCCAAGAGAGTGAGTGAAATGGCAAGGTTATTCAAAGCCCAGAATGAAGGGCGTTTTGCGGCAGCCTGTGAGGCCATGTTGGCAGCTGACAAGATAGAGAATGTGTCCTCCTCTGCTGCAGTGTCGTAGAATCCCAGGGGCCCTGATGCCGATGTTGGGCTGCCTCACGGGAGTGAGCCCTCAACCCTCCAGCGAGCTGCTCACTGGAAGCCTTTCGGCTGGCTTCCCTCAGCACACTGCGGCGAGGCAGGGCCTGCACTTCATCCTCAGCTCTGGCTGTGCTACCTTTGGCAGGTGACCCAGGTTTCATGAGTTCTCAGTTTCCTTATTTTTAAGATGTAGATCATGCAAAGAATTCAAGGTCATCCTTGAGTATGTAGCAGGACTGTGTTTCAAGTAGAACTAACCAACTAACCAACTAACCAACACATAACCAACCAAAGAACCAATTAGCTAAACAACAACTTGAAAACTAGAAAAACTAGAAAACCAAGTAACCAACCAACCAACTAACCAATCAACTAAATAACAACAACAAGCCTCAAACAACCAAAAAAAAAAAAAAGGTCATAGTACCTGTTGCGGTCTGCCTGCATGGTTGCTGATAAATGACCAAAAATCAGCTTAAGGGAACAAGGGATTTATTCCCTCTTACGATTACTGGTTACCGTTCTCAGTCTACCTTGATGGGAGAGCTCACACCAACGCCAGGGCCAAAGGAACTGGCCACATCATCTTTACATAATGGCTGAGAGAGGGATGTTCCTCACTTGCCAGACCAGCATGTCTGGCCAAGTGTACAAAAGGATGCCAACTCTCTTAACTAGTTCTCCATGATTTATCCCAGGGCCTAATCCCACTCACCATAGACTGGGCCTTCCCCATCAGCTAGACAATCTCCTTCAGGCTTGCTGAAGCCCAATCTCCTGGGCTTAAAACTCAACCACTAATTCTTCACAAATGCGCCTAGAGCTCAAACCCTCAACAGTCAAGTCGACACCTGTGTCTGACTATGACAGAACCTATCTTGCTGGGTTGTGGGGAGCATTTGTGAAGATCTGGGTTAAGTGTTAATAAGGGCAGTTCTCAGCACACAGTAGGTCCTCAACAAGGGAGCTAGTCTCACTGGTTCACGCAAACATCTGTGGCACAGTTCATTTGAGATTCAAGGGGAAAGGAAGGTAGGTAAAAGATGGCGGGAAAGACACTTAGATTTCTGAGTAACAGCTGCCATATTTGGTTAAACAAACAAATAGAAAAGCTTAAATTGATTATTATATGAAAACACAGCTCTAAGAAACTATTCTAGAATGGCCATACTACAAGGTATATTAATCTTAGACCATGATGGCAGAAGAACTCTGCAAAGATCTCCTCTCTTTTCCGACCAAACCTTTCTTTCCCACTGGGAGTTCTCTCCACTTGGGAAATGGTGCTTTGTGTGGGGTTCTCAGTTAGACTCAGCCACGTTGCATTCTGAACTTCAGGTATATTCAGGGACACTATTGTACTCTAAAGTGTTCAATGCTCTAGGGCTACTAAGAGTTTAGGACAAAGGAACCATACAGCCTTGGTGAGTAATTGTGGTGAGCTTGGTGAGTAATTGTGGGTCTTGGGTACTACTGAAGCACTGTGGGCAAAGGGAGGCTGTCTCAGACTGGTGATCGATAGAGGTGGCACTTGAGGATGGGTTGGGAAAAGGAACTGGCAAGAACACCCGGGGAAGAGGCTGAGCTGGCAGTGTGTGTTCTGAGCACAGGTGGTCCCATCCGGTGGGAGTACAGATGGTTTGGTATGCAGGAAATACCACAGTATTCCTCAGGAAGAGAGTGACTCCCGAGTCTCACCTTCCCGCCTTTTTCAGGCCAAGGTGATAAATTGTTTATCATTGTGTCCTACACAATGATATTGCTGAGTGAGAGGAAAAAATGATGGCACAGCTTGCCACGAAACACATTTGATCATTCTTGGAGGAAAATTTCTGTGGCAGTGGAGCCGAGTTAATCTAAGAGCTCATTCCCATTAGCTAATGTCAACAGCCATGCATCCAGGTGACACGGCATCTTCCTTGTTAGGAGGACCTTAAAGGATGGAGGGCTTTGGGAGTTGCAGGTAACACATGTGACCAAGTGGCTCATCGTGTAACTCTTGGAGCCACCATTTGCCAAGAGCCAATAGAAGGATTGAGAGAATTGCAATTAAGACAGAGACAAGGGGAGTGCGCCTGGGTTCTCAAAGAGCAGAGTTCCTAACAGATGCATAGATGTTCTCTACCACACCGGTCAAGTCCATAGGACCATTACCTACAACAGCAGCAGCATTCACATTAACAGCACTAACAAGACGGACGACAGGAGCCATTGGCATTCACAGAAGGCCAAACTGTGCTCTGCTTACAGCTGCCGTTTACACACTGGGTAGAGTCCTTATGCACATCATCTTATGCTGTTCATCTAAACTTCCAGAGGTGAATCTGTATTTCCATTTCGGGTCTTGGCAAACATGACCAGGGATGGGAAGCTTCACTATATGGCCATCTTCCTTTTCTATTCTTGTTGCGACAGACACATCATTTAAGTGGCTATGGACTCTCTAGCTGGGACAGTCAAAGTCATGGTCTGGGTTGAAGATGAGGAAAACTTTGTCACCTGGAACTTTGTCACATGATGGCAATGATTCCTATGAGGCATAATCCTGCCATGGTGTAGGCTGCGTGGCTGACATTTCTTGTACTTGCGTCTTTGCTAAGACTCTTTCTTGACAAGAGTCTGGCTCAGGTATGAAGGTGTGAAGATTTGTTGGGAACAAGGGACTGAGCCAGTGGGGGAAGGACGTATCAACACAGGGGGAAGAACGCCAACTGTACTTCCCCCCAATCTCACCTTGCAGAAAAAACATACATAACTTTTAAATTCCTTAAAATATACTTTGGTAATTTTTCAGTGGGTATAAACTATTCAGCATGATTTTTTTATTGTCTCCCTTAAATCATCTAGATTTAAAGAATTTTTATGAAAGATAACAGCAGGGGAAGTGCTTGATCAATGCAAATTGTAGTGTGAAGTCCTTTGTTTCTTTTAATTTTCTGTAAAGCTAATAACAACATGTGGCATGTGACGTGGAGCACTACATCCAAGTAGCGTTAGTTCTCTTATTTGCTTGCTTTTCACATTGTCCCAGAAGTTAGAAGAACAGTCTGGGGGAATGGCTCAGTTGGTAAAGTCCTGGCCATGTAAGCATGGGGACCTGGGTTCAGATCCCCAGCACTCATTTAAAAAAGGCTGGGTGTGGCAATGCATACCTATAACCCCTGGTCTGGGTTGAGGTAGGGTATGTGTGTGGGAGGGGGATACAAGGATCCTTGGGGCTCACTGGTCAGCCAGTGTAGACAAATCAGTGAGCTCTAGGTTCAATGGGAGACCCTGTCTAGAAAAGTAAGTGTAGAGCAACTGAGGAAAATGTGTCCCATAAACCTGTGGCCCCCACATGCTAGCACACGCACTTACAATACACACACACACACACACACACACACACACACACACACACACACACATGTAATATACATTCCCCATGCATACAGAAGTTAGTATGCCCTGGAGAAGACTGGATGGGGATGCAAATGAAATTAGATTGAGTCAGGATCTGGTTCTCACTGGCCCATGGTGGAGAAGAGCTTCTTCGAGCTGAGGGTGGCCGCGTGCTCTGTAGGAGAGGGCTGGGAATTCAAAGGGGATGCCAAGGTGGGATGCGCTTCCTGGGACCAGGTTGACTTGGCTGAGACTTGGTACTGGCAGCTGGCAAACAGCTTGTTATCATCAGAGAAATGATATGGGTGATGGAGCAAAGTCAGGGCTTTGCGTATGCCAGGCAAGAACTCTGCACTCACTATATTCTTAGCCCCTTTGGGCTCCTTTGCTTGGCATCTTTTTAGCTACTTTAATCTTCCTCCTTTCTCCTTCCCTCATACTTTCTTCCCTCCCTTCTCTTCCTTCTCACTCTTCCTATTTCTGTCTTCTCTTAAGAGGAATATAGTGCTTGAAAGCAGACAGCGCAGAGGTAGTTTTCTATTTTCTCTTCTTAGTTCTGCCTCTTACTGGCCACGTGACCTCAGACAGGATACTTACCCTCATGTCTCTGTGCCTGCATTTCATAGCTGCAGCATTAAGGAAAAACTATAGTAGCAGAAGTGTGCTTAATTGCCCTTCACGCGACCAAGCTGCCTGTTGGATTAGCTCAAACTATACTTCACACGCAACGAAGCACTGTGTCCCCATAATGTGATGGGAGGTTCCTACTTGTTCGCCTTGTTCTTAGTGCCCATCACTTGAATTGTTCAAGCCACTGAGATTCAATTATCCTTGCTCCCTAACCCGTCCATGCAGTTAAACTCATTAAGCTAATGCAATGGGGTATCTTTGTACTTAGGTACTTATTTGTAGTGACTTAGGGCTAAATCACTGCAAATATTGTCTTTGCATTCTATGGGAAATAGCCTAACAGAAAAGATCGGAGGGAAAAACGTCAAAAATCCAGAAAACTTTAAAAGTACTTAAAAATGATTTCTACTTTAAAGAAACTGAGGCTGAACATTGTGGATGAGGTTTCTAGAATGTGATTGATGTGAGAGTCAATGCAGAGCTCCGGTAACAGACCCCACTGGAAGCAAAGGCCTTGCCCTGCAGCAAGGATTGATGGATTAGCATGCATTTAGCAGCTGAAAGCTACAAGATGTTCCACGATGGAAGTTGACTTCCAAGCATCTATGGATCGCCAGCTTATGGCCTAAGAGGGGTTTTGTGTATTCTGATTCATATAAATAAATACGAAGAAGGTTCACAAGCAACTTCTTCCCCTTCTTTTGAAAGGAAGGAATGCTGACATCCGGACAGAAGGAGCAAGTGACAGAAAACTTGCTCAGATGGAGAGTCGTGACCCTGAGTGTCCTATGTTCTTCTTTCTCTGGATATTGGATTAGGTCCCATGCAAGCCATTGCAACCCTCGGATCCTTTGGACACCTGCTAAAAGCTCCCATAGGGAACAGCAGTGCTGAACCTAAGGACTTAGCTAGACTCAGGACAGCGGAAAGCAAGGGAGTTTACTCTGTTTGCATCTCAGAAACCAGACAACTATCTAAGAGTACCTGCCGAGTTCCCTACTCCCCAAACCTGCCAGACATTCTTTCTGGTAGCCTGGGTAGTGACTTTTCTCTGATTGGATTCTTGCTGACCCTTTGTTTGTTTTTCCAATTTCTCCTCTAAGGAGGTGGGTGCCTGCCACCCACCCTTGGCCAGTGGGAATCTGGTATTTGGCTTCCCAACTCTTTTTTCCTACCACTGGCTCTTAGCACCATCTGTTCTTTCTAAACACAATCTTTGCTTTCAAGCCAAATCAGTATATCGGATTCTTTTAGCTTTGCTTTTGTTTGTTTTCAAATCTATCAACCTGTGGAAAAGGATAAAGACAGCAGTGAAATCTGCAGGATCCCTCTATCAGCACAGTCGGCCTCTGGCTTGAACCCTGAACCCTGAACTCTGAGCGACACTGGGGGCTGGGACGGCCATCCTGAGCTACCACCTTCCGACTCTCCAGCTTGGAACAGTCTCTCTGCATGGTCAAAGGATACCCAGCAGCCCAACCTGATCCCCCGAGGGGCAGCCTAAATGTCATTCCGTGTGTTAACAGATTGATTGGTCTGAAAAAGAATACGACTCTCAGAGCCAAGCACGAGGCTGATGCCCGTTTTCAGGGGCCGTGTCAGTCATAAATCTCTGGGCAAGTCAATCCACTATAGTGAAACTCCATCAGGCAAGAGGATCTGGCTGTAAACTACGACCTCACAGGCAAATTCTGGGGCTGCAAAGGTTTGTGGGGTCTGGAGAGGTGGATGAAGAAGAGTCTGCAAACTTGTACCCAGCTACCTAAGTTGATTGCTCATTCTACATGCTGCACGGACTTGGCTCCTTTACTAGATGGTCCCCCAGGAAAGAGAACTTGTCAGAGGTTTTGCTGAATGGAAGGAGTGCAGAATCTCCTTCTAAGTCCCTTGGTGTGGAGGGGCTCACAAGTTCTGCTACCCAGTGTCTTAGCAGGACTGCGAGATGTTGGCTTGAGTCTTGGAAATAACCACATTTAACACCCTACACAGTCCTTGGAAAGCGACGCTGCTTTGTGGCGCAATGAGATGTTTCTCAGCGGCTGGATGGGACCCGGGGCCACATCGCTCTCTGCCCAGCAGCCCTTTCATGTGTGTCTGGAACAACCGCTTTAAGACTCATGTGTGGTCAGGTGCTCCATGTCCTCCAACTGGGCCTTGGCCTTCCTGCACAAGGCAGGACTGTTTCAGACTCTGTTTTTGTTGCTAGCAAGGTTCTCTGTCCCCCAAATCTCTTTTTAACCTTTTGCCTACTGAGCTTCTCTTTGCTGATCAAGGCTCAACTTGACATCCTGATAAGGAATATGATTCCCAGGAGGGACAGGAAGCTGTCAGAGGGGAGCCCTGGTCAGGGGTATCTCATCCTGCAAATTTTTGAGAAAGCTTCTTGGGGAGGTGACACTTCCTGAGTGTCTCACCTCTCTTTGTCCTATTAAGACTGGGTAGGAAAGGGGGTTCCATTCATGCAACTGTCCTCTCTTCCCCAAATAAAGACTTGTTAAAACCTTATAGCTTTACTGCTTCAGAATAGAATCTTCTTTGGACATAGGGTGTTTATCAAGATAATCACAGTTCTGTGAGATCACTGGGGTGGACTAGGCTCTCAAACAGAAAGGGATTTGGACACAGAGATGGGCATGCGCATAGGGAGAACGCTGTGTGAAAATGAAGGCAGACACTGGGAGGATGGAGCTTATAATGCTTAGTATTGACGACCTCTGAGTCACCCGACAAAGCATCTCTACCTTCAGGTTGGCCTCTCGTCAGACTCGACATATTATCTCTGCATGGTTTGAAATGTGAGTTGTCCCTCGCAGTCTCATGGGTTTGAATCTTTAGTTGTTTGGGGGCACCTTTAGGAGGTGGAGCCTTGCTGGAGGAAGGCAGTCATGGGGGATGGGACTTGACATTGATTAGCCCCACCCTCCTTCCCGGAGAAGTCGGTTTGCAGCTTGCAGTCTGCATGATGGGCATGAATTAAGCTGCCTCCAGCTTCTGCCAGCCAGCTATGCCTTTTCCATCATAGAGGACTGTGTCTCTCCTCCAGAACCATAAGCTGAGTAGATTTCCCTTTTCTCCCCTTAAGTTGCTTGAGCCTCAGTAGTGTCTCACAGCAACCCAGAAGAGTAACTTGTACAGTCTGGTTTGCTATAATTGGACGAGACTCATTCATTGTAGGCGGTACCGTTCCTTAGGTTTCGGGTCCTGGGCAGTGTAAGAAAGCAAGCTGAACGCTAGCAAATAGGCAAGCACAGATTTGTTGCTCTCAGTTCTTGCTGTAGATGTGATGTGACCAATTACTTCAAGCTCCTGCCACTGTACTTTTGCTGCAATGATGGACAGTGACAATTGATATGGAATTTTGAGTCATTGAAATTCTTTCTCCCTTAAGTTTGTTCCCCCCCCCCTCAGGTACTGTACCTGTCACTCTTTCTGCCACTGAGAGACGACACTCATACACAACTTAAGGGCAAAGGGGGAGATTTATTTGGCTTAAGATTCCAGAGGGGAGGTACAGTCCTTTATGGCGGGAAAGGCATGGCTGGCTGGCAGAAACTGGAGCAGGCTAAGTCGTATCCATCATGTGTACCCAGAGACAAACCGCTAGTGGGGCGGGGCTAACAGCTTCAAGGCCCATTTCCTGTGAGATGCCTTTCTCTATCAAGGCTCCGCCTCTTAAAGTTGCTGCAACTTCCCCAAACATCCCCTAAGGATTCAAACACATGAGCCTGTGGGGGACTTGTATTCAAACCACGGCAGCTGATGTGTTACAGCAGTGAAGTAAGTAACCAAAACAGAGTTATAAGTCCAAGAATTTCAAAGACTGCCAACACACGGCAGCTAGGAAGAGAGAATGGGACAGATTCTCCGTCATAGTTCCCAGATGGAAACAGCCCTGCACCTTGGACATCTAGCCTCCATGCGCATGAGACAATATAGGTCTTTTACGTAGGCTCCTGGTTTGTGATGATTTGATGCAGCACCCTCACATATCAATGCAAGGGTATCCCTTTCACAGACCATGGGTGATGGCATCATTTTCCTGGGTGGCGGCTGGCACAGGAGCTGCTAAGGACCAAGGCTTTGCTCTCTAAACAGCAACATCCTCCTGGGGCTGGAACTGTGCAGCTTCCTACACGCTTCTCCTGTCTCCCAGATGAATAATATCATTAGCGCCTTGGCAGAGGCTCCTTTGCAAAACGACCTCAGGACACTCTTGCGAGGGCCCCAGGAATCACGGTCCCCTTGTCCTCATCCAGGCCAAGGCTGACCCCTTTCAGCCGTGCTCCAAGCAACATAGTGGGGTTCAGGCTTCCAGCTGCTAGTGTGTCAGCCAGTGGGAGTTTTCCAGAACACAGTGAACAACCACTTGAGAAGCCCTGAGATGACGCCAATGCTGTGTTCATCTGGGAGTCGATTTCTCTGCTAGAATTGCCACCGCCAATTTTCATGTGACTTTCGGTGAGCTCGAAATCACAACCTGGAACTTTGAGGAATGCTGAGTCCAAACAAGAAGCAGAAGCACAGAGAGAAGAGGTAGGAAAGTCTGAGCTGGGCTGGGTTGGGTGGGAATAGTCAGGCATAGGGCCAGCCCCCCCCCCGCCCCACTTTCTCAGTTCCTTTTGGACCTTAAGTGTGTACAATAAGAAAGCCCTGGACATTTAGACTCCTTTGACACTGGTCCTAGCCCTGGAGACCAGAAGTTACAATATTCTGGAAAGTGTTGGCTCCTGGGTTTGGCTGGGTCACTCCTTCAGCTTGGGAAATGATTATTTGTGAAACACTAAATCTTCCTTCGCTTGCCTCCCAAGAGATCCCGAGAGATGTATGCAGGGTCTGAAGAAAGGCCTGCTTGGATACTGACTGTTTATAATTATCACTACAGCCACCGGTTGAGTTAAATCACTTTTCATGGAACATTTTGGTACCATGTACAACATCTAGCTTAAGATTTTATTGCTGGACCAGTGAAAATAGCTCAGTAGATGTGGTCCCTTCTTGCAAACCTAGAGACCTAATGGTGGAATGAGAGAACTGACTTCCACAATTTGTCCTTTGACCTCTACATATATTCTGTGACATATAGGTGTCTGCACACACACTCTCTTTCATAAATTAATACAAAACATTTTAGCACAAAGATCTAGGGTAAAGATCTTCTGAGGATGCCCAGGTAGCCCTGTCAGTATGACGGTAGATGTTAGTAAAATTTACCATCTCCTCTTAAAACAATGAGTAGAAGTTATGCTGGGAGCCCCCCATAAGCTCATTTCGCTTGCTCTGGAGTGACCCCTGCATTCTGAGATGCCTACCTCATGACTTGTGAGGGGATCTATGTTGTCTCTCTCTTAAGAGTAAGAGCCTTCTTGTGCTTGTCCAGTCCAGTTTAGAAGTCTGGTCTTCTAATGCGCAGTGCTTGAAATGCAAGAAATCCCTCCTGTCACTGCGAAGGGCTGCTAAGGACCCAGAACATTCCCCACCCAGGAGTCTCCTTTCCCCATGGCTGTCTGTAATCGAGCTCAGGGCTTGGACCATGGATGGAGGAGCCCTGTGTCTCAACTGTGCCCTTTGGCCTCTTGGGTGAAATCCTGTTTCTTGGAGACAGATAGATGCTTTAGGCCCATAATTAAACCTTACCAGTAATGGGGATTCTATCTGCTGTCACCAGACAGATAACATTAAATGACATCCCAGAAGTAGCTTCTTTAGCTCCCTCACCCCAGCATCCTGTCTGAGCCCCTTTACTACACCCTGATCCAGCTGACCTTTGCTGAGCAGAGCAGCGGCCTGTTTTTACTCCCCGTGCCACGGCTGCCCTTTGCAGACTGTTGCTACTTCTGTTCTCTCTCTCTCTCTCTCTCTTTCTCTCTCTCTCTCTCTCTCTCCTTGGCGTACAGGATAGTGTGGAGTCCCTTTCCAACACTTCCTCAGAGAACACCTGCGTTCTCTATCCCCAAGACATCGCAGCACTCCACAGGACTCGGCCAAGCTCTCTCTCCTCCCTTGCCTGCTCCTTAGCTTCAGCATCTTAGTCACTGAATATTTTCCCATGGAAGGATTCCCAGTATGCATTTGCACGCTCACAGAATCACACAGCTTTCAAAACAAACATGGGCAAACATGTGCATCCTAACACGTCTGCTTCTTGCTTCCTATCAGAGACCTGGAGAGTGGAGGTAGGTGTGTGTGTGGGGGGGGGGGTGGCTGTGCTCTCTAAATACACAACACTTAGAGAGGAGACGCTTCTTGGTGGATTGCCCATTGGGCCTGGTATCGTCTACCTGCATAGCCACAACATGCAGGACTCCAGATGGAGGGGACACAAGTTGAGTGTTCAGTTCAGTCAAATCCCAGGAGTCCCCTGTGTAGAAATAATTGAAGTCTTTTAAACAGAGGTGTCTAAAAGAGCGATTAAAAGGGAATTGCAATTAGGGAACCCAGAGGTAAAATTTCAGAACTGGGCCATAAATCCTGGTTTGACATGAAATTTAAAACTCCCCAAATGGTCTGCAATGTCCTATTAAAAGGGTTTTAATACTAAAAAGTAGAAATAATGAATGATAATCTGGGTATTGTTTCTGGGCTCAGCTGCAGCCAGGAGGGACGTGCTGATGGGATCAGTAGGTCGGCCCAGGGCTGTGTCTTGCCATCTCTTGCTTCACAGGAGACCAGTGAAGGCGGGAAAGGCAGACCTGTGGGGGGCAGGGCACGCACCGACACCCTGACAGAACTATTCTTCAGTGAACGCCTGTCTGTGTTCTGTTGAAAGCCAGATGTAGAGTCTGTGTCTGGTACAGTGGTCTATGGAGAGCAGGGCTGAGGATGGACGGTCTATGGTTGTGGGAATCTTCTCACCCCAAGGCCTCTTCTGGGCTTCTGAAGGTCTTGTGGGTCAACAGACTTGGGTCCTGTGGGCGTCTGTCCTGGTGCAAGCAGAAGCACATGCACAGAAATGTAGTGGGGTCTAGAGGAAAATCCCAGCTCAAGGCTTAGCCCCTTCACTGGTTGGGTGGCTTTGGACAAGTCACTCCATTCCTTTGTTCCTCCAGTATATCAACTCTTTGCACGATTTGGTAGGATGACAAAGCAGCATGAACAGGAGAATGCTTTGAAACCACGCAGGAAATCGGTTTCTATTGTTTTGATATCTGTCTGTTTGGGCTCACTTGGATATAGTCTCCTGGCACTTTTAAGTCTGTTCCTTCAAAATTGGTGGCAAGAAAAGATAGTTAAATGAATTCTCACAGCTTCTTCCAGCTCTTGGATACTAGGATGAAGGTCGGATCAGTGCAAGGAATGCTCCCCTCCATCCTGCACTCCGTTATTTCTGGGGTCTGAACTCTGTACCTGCAGTGTCTCGCAGCACTATCCTTTCTACATATCATCTCTACACATAGAGGATGCGGTCTACCCTTTCCCCTCACCTCCCTCTGCATTGCTTCTAACTGTCTCCATATAAATCACTTCCAAGCTAGGTATGCTAGTTCCTAGGAGTTGTGACTCAAAGAGGTTAGTAGGTTTGCAGGACCACCTTGCCCCCAGAAAATATTAGCTGTTGTGGTTGCTATACGACAGATTCTGCACTGATGTGATTAACTCTTCTCATAGCTTTGAGCTCCCAGCAAACTGTGCCTTTGATGAGATGTGATAATGTGATATGGGCCTGGAGCTCCATGCTTGCAACGTCACAGGCGCTGAGCAAATGTTGGATGCTCCCTCTCTCCCTCTCTCCCTCTCTCCTTCTCTTTCTCTCCGTCTCCCTCTCCCTCTCCCTCTCTCTTTCTCTCTCTCTCTCTCTCTTTCTCTCTCACACACACACACACAATGCAGAAGAGCCAAAAGCAAAGACATGGTCCTTTGACTTTGCTAGAAACACCTTCCAAGTAGACAAGTCAAGCTTCAGTTGCTGCCTGTTTGCATAAAAACCTTTGGTTTGTCAGGGGCAAACCCATGAGAATATTGGGAGGAATGCTGCCAAATGAATGCCCCAATCCACAGTCTATCTGTTCCATCCCCCTGTAGTGCTTGGCCCATGTCTCTGAAGATGTGTGGTGGGTTATTTATTTATTTATTTATTTATTTATTTATTTATTTGCTTGTTTGTTTGTTTGTTTCAGACACTGTAGCCCTACACTTGTGTACCCCAGGGTAGTCTCAACCTTGCAACAATCCTCCTACCTCAGCTTCTTCAGTGCTGGAATTACCGAAGTAAGCCACGAAGGCCAGCTTCTAAAGATGTTTTGAAGGGTTTGTTTTTAGCGAACGTGGGTTGATTGTCATATGCTCTGAGCATCACATTCTCTGTTAATGCTTCTGGTACGGTTGCATTTTCGTGTCAACTTGACAGTTGCTGACTGTTTGGGACACAGCCGGGGGGAGTTAATGGTCGGAATGGCCCCTGAACAAGTCTGCAGGTACTTGATTAATTGGTGTGGAAAACCCAGCCCATAGTGAGGGGTTCTTTCCATTGGTGGACTGGATACTCGGAAGTGCAAGGAGGAGGGACTTGCTCTTCCCTTATCTTGTGTCGACTTGCTGTGGAGTCCAGTCTTCAAGTGTCACTCGCTTTTTAGAACATCATCGTCGCCTTCTTTGTTGCTGCCGCCACTGCTGCCTCCGTCCGTGGCTGACGCCGAGACCCACCCTTCCACCTTGCCGCTGTTCCCCATGCCTTTGGGTCGTCGTGTCTGTGCCTTGCTGCTGTTCGATGTTCATTGCTGATGTTGGAGCCCAGCTCTTCTTCACTGACGTCGGAGTCCAGCTCTTCTTCACTGACGTCGGAGCCCAGCTCTTCTTCACTGACGTCGGAGTCCAGCTCTTCTTCACTGACGTCGGAGTCCAGCTCTTCTTCACTGATGTTGGAGCCCAGCGTCTGTGATCCTCCTGTGAGGCAGAGGCTCAAGACCTTCTCAGGATCTTTCAGCTTTGTGAGACATTCCAGTCAAGAACAAAGCAGCCATGGGCAGCTGCTTTGCAGCAGCTATTTTTTTTATTGTGAATTAATTTAACAAACTTATTTATATATATAGTACCTGCTAGAGATTCTGTTCTTCAGAGAACCCTGACTAAAACAGCTTCTAAAACCACTTACTTCTTCAGCCACTTCTATGGGATTTTACTGGGGCTCATATTTTTAAATTTAAAAAAATTCGATTCACCTCCAAAATTAACTTAGTCCTTTTAGCACGGAAATACTTGCATTCAAAAAAATAAAAATGTTTATAACAGATGTACTCACATTAGACCAGTATCTTCTTCAACAGAGAATATGTAAATATTTACTAAAAATAGAATTTCTTATAGCACAGCCTGGGCTGATGTGAAAGATAACTTTAAGTAACAGTTAGCACGGCCCTCCAAAGTGTGAAGAATGTGCATGCCAATCTACAGTGATGTTCCAGGAGCCGATGAAGGAAGACTGAGAGAGGAATTTGACCCTCAAGGGAGGTTAGCTTTGAAGACTGAAGAGTCTATCAGTGTCATAATTAGGCATAAGTGTCAACTTGACAGTTGAGGGTTTGAGCTCTGGGCACATTTGCAGAGAATTAATGGTTGAATTAAGCCCAAAGCAAACCTGCAGGAAATTGTCTAGCTGATGGGGAAGGCCCAGGTGGATGGGATTAGGCCCTGGAATAAAATACAGAGAGCTGGTTGAGAGAGTTGGCATCCTTGTGTACACTTGGCCAGACATGCTGGTCTGGCAAGTAAGGATCGTCCCTCTCTCAGCCGTTATGTAGAGATGGTGTGGCCAGTTCCCTCAGCCTGGTGTTGGTGTGAGCTCTCCTGTCAAGCTGGACTGAGAACTGTAACTGGACAATTGTAAGAGAAAATAAAAACCCCTTGTTTCCTTAAACTGTTTGATGGTGATTTATCATCAACCATGCAAGCGAACTGTAACAATCAGTTACTTTTCTCTTGCTGTAGCCAAATACCTGACAAAGAACAACTTAAAGGGAGGGAAGATTAATTTTTTCTCACAGCTTAGTGGACTACTGTCTATCATGGCTAGAAAGACACCACATCAGCCTGCTGGTTCACGTCTGGCAGTTTAGGAAGCAGAGAAAGGTAAAGATCCGTGCTCCTTTATGCCTTTAAATGAATCCAGGACCCTTGTGCATGATTGGCATTGCCCACATCCAGAGAAGGTATCTCCTCAGACCTTTTGCAACGTACTCACAGACATACCCACACAGATGCCCTGCTAATGCCCTGGGAGTCTCTTCAGCCAACCAAACTGACAACCGAAATTAGCTATGGCAAGAAATAGGAAAAAAAGTAAATAAGCTTAGGAAATTTATATAAGCATTTTTCACTGGATTCAACAAACACCCATGGAGTGTAGTATGTTTCTGGCATTATGCCAGGTCCTGATATATAATGAAACATGTTCTCTTAGGTTCAGGAACAATCGAAGTCAAGGACAGCTCAGCTCAGCCCAGGTTCCTTAACTTGGGGAAGGTAGAGTTTGGGAAAGACATTCCAGGTAGGTATCATGGAATAAAGAAAAGCACACCTAAGTCCTTCTACTCTACTCCAGGGAGCAGTGATGGTGTGGAAAACTTGGGCCCTGTACCAGTTAGATACAGATGTCAACGTGATAATTGAAAAGTAAGTCTTTAGGTACATCTGAGAGGAGTTATTGCAGATAGGTTTCTGAAAACTTGTAGGAGACTGTCTAATTGGTGGAGGAAGACCCAGTCCCTAGACCCTTCCCTGTGCAGGTGGAGAAGATGAAGAGAGATCTGGACAAAATGGAAGGCTGTATGTCCCACATTCAGCTCTTCCTGTGGATGTGGTTGTGTGGCCCGTTCCTTTGGCTCCTGAGGTTGACAGGAACTCTCCTACCAGTTACATGATCTCTCCTCCACTGTAACCAGAAACTGTAAGCCAGGAATAGACTCCTTGTTCTCTAAATTGTTTGAGTCCTGTATTCATTCAGCATTGGGAAAATGAAACTGACCTGGAATCCCATCACCAGATTGCTCCCAACTTTTAAAGTTCAAACACCCCAGACAGAGACAGTGACAAACGTGTCGAAGTAAGAGTCATCCAACTTTAGAGAAAAAGAGAAGGCAAGTGGTACAGGTCAGGGAAGAAGTTACAAAAAGAGACTTTCTTTTTGACAGTGTCCCTTTAAGTGATGTGACTCTGGGGACTTTTCCTCACTGAGCATCTGCCACCCTACACAATAATTAGCCAGCGACACATTTTCTTTGTTGTTCATTAAAGATTAATGAGAGGCAGCGCTTCAGGTCTGGGAAGATGGAGAAAGCCTGAAGGGGTCACTTGAACCTTTCAGATGTGCTTCTTTCGGAAACTCTGATGAGCGGCTTTTCAATGGAACAGCAGCCGTCTGTCTGCCTTCCCACCTACAATATGTCTTCGATGGAAACGAAGATGTGTTTGGCAGGTATCTCCCCCCCTCCCCCCCAGCTGAATGGCACATGAGGGAGAGGGGGGAGAACAGCTGGTGTGAGCTCTGTGGAGAGATGCGCAAGTTTCCTGCTGGGGTGACGGGCGTTTTCAGCAAAGCGTGTCTCCCCACTGTGTGGAGTAGAAATGGCAGGTGTCCGGTGCCACCGTGCAAACACGGTGAGGTCTGGCCAATCTGGAGGCCAGTCTGCTTTTATCAATCTATGCTATTCTATTAGATACTGTTTTTATACTCTTGCTATCCTGCAGGTAGAGAGGAGATAAACAATGTTTACTTAACAAAAGAGATGGAAGGGAAACAAACGAATGAAAGATCAAATACTCCCAGTTGAAAACAAGGAGTCCAATTATGTAGACGGGGGGAGGGGGGGAGAAAGAAGACCTGGAATAATTAATGCCCTTCTGAAATTTAGGAGGTCCTGGCCCTTTAAGATTAGTTCCCTCAAATGAATTCAGGCCCATTTAGACCTTGCTTCTCAGAGTGTTGCCTGGTTTGGTCCACTTTCTGCATTTTCTCCCCTTTTTGTTTGTTGAGTGTGTATTTGGCACCTTTTAGCATCTTGTACAATGCCGTATACCCAGAGGAGCTCGGGACCCATTAATAGACATGCTGATGATGCCAATAATCAGAGCCAGGAGCAGTGATTGTATTATAAGCAAAGCATTTGAATAATTGCAGAGCTGCTGAGGCCAGAGTGACACTTCTCCATCCCCAGCACTGATGAGCGTGACCTTGGGACAGGTCAACCCCCAGAGTGCCATGCTAGAAAGTCTGGGGTGAGCTTCCAAACACATCATTCTGGCAAAATTTATCATCCTGAGTCTTCCAGTCTTCCCTAGGGACTCTGACCTCCCAAACTGAACAGGGGGTCTACATCCTTGTCATTCCCTCTCTCCCCCCCAAATCTTACTCCATCTTCTCTATCTAACCAGAGAATGGTCCCCCTCGCTAGGGACTGGCTCTTCGCACATCAGCTAGATAATACCTTTCTGTTCTCACGTCTTCCTTCTAGAACCCATTGGCTGAGGAATCTGTAGGATTTGAGGCAGAGTGAGAACGTAAGATGCTCTGAGTTGAACTATGACCAGCCTGCCCCGCATGGTAGGAACACGAGGTCCCTCTAGGCTCAGTGGCTACATATCACTGAACAGCAGCTCACCAGTCACAGACGGATGGTACCTGCCCTCATTTGCAGAATGTGCAGGACACTGTGCTGGGTTCATGGAACGTTTGTTCTAGGAAATAAACACACTCAGGTCCTTCAGGGAAAAAGTGGTCACAGCGTGACTGGACGCAGCCCTTCCATCCCACAGAACACACCTGGATTTGATCACGTGTCGCCTATCTCCAGTGCAGTGTATCTTATGTTGAGTTACATCCACGCACCTCACTTGTAGTCCCATTTTTAATCATGGGCAGGTAGAACTATCTCTCAGCTCACCAACAAACATGTTGAGCTGCTTAGAATCTACAACTTTCTCATCCGAGGTAGCTCTGTGTCTTTTTAACAGAACATATTTCCTTGCAGTTTAGCCATACGTAAGCCTGTGTGTGCAAGTAGGGGAACCTCAGTTTTTAATTCCACCTTTGTTGCTCCTCCCAGCCGATGAGTACCTGGAAGATAGTATGTTGAGCACTTTATAATGACTTCATGGGGTTTTCACCTGCCACTGTATGAGGTAGGTCTGCCATGATGTCAAAAACAGACTTGATCAGGACAACATGGTGAGTCGTAGACTTGGAATTTGAACTTGGGATCCACATGTATCTGACATTAAAACCACCCTCTTGTACTATCTCCATGTAGAAGCAGGTAAGTAAGTCCCTTGATCTCTCTAGTGCTCGTGTGCTGTGGACCAGTATCTCAGCACCTTATTTGACCCAGCAGCCTTCTCCTGCCTCACGTTCAGGGTCATCTTCTGTCTAGATCATGGCGTTTCTCCTTTCTCCATCTCATCACGTCACCTGACAAACTCCTCCATGTTCTCCTAAATGAGTAGAGATCCAAAAAAAGGATGTGGACCATGTAAAAGCCAATCCCAAGAAGGATGGTTTCAGGAACAATAACAACAAAAAACCCTGACAGTCCCTCGAGGACTAGCGGCAGAGAAAGATATATGATCACCAGGGTCAAAGGAGAAAGAGAGAATAGACTCCAAGTCCTGGGAAGATTCCTGAAGGAAAACGTGTTCAGAGAAGTCCTTTAAGGCTGGGGTCTGCCAAGAGCTCAGGAAGGGAGTCGGCCAGGAATATCCACCTGGAACTCAGGGTAGCAGTGGGCAAGGAGTGTGCAGTGATCTCTACTGGCCATTTAGAGCCTCGCTACTTCTTACCGGCCACTTTGGACTAACAGGCACGTTCTTAACTCAGAGTCTGGAGTTCCCTAGAGGAAGAAGCATATAGTAACTCATTAAACATTTTTTAACCTCTTTAAAAGAGGTCCAGGAGCTAGAGAGATGACTCCAGAGCTAAGATTCTGCCTTGTAAGCAGAAGGATATGAGTTTGGATCCCAAATCCCAGGCAAAGACATCAGACAGAAATGATAGGCACCTGCATTTCCAGTTGTAAAGACAGAGCCTGGGAAATCCCAGTGTGAAGCAAAAAGGAGATAGAAGCAATCCAGGATGAGTCCCAGAGTCACCCTTGGGCCTCCACAGGGACACACAGTGCCCTCTGATACACACACACACACACACACACACACATACACACACACACACAGATGCACACACATAAAGAGAGTGCGTAAAAATAAATAGTAAATCTTGAAAAACTAATAATAAGAAAAAAAACACATTTTAAAAGAGGTTCAGGCCAATACTCTGATTTGAGAAATGCTGTCTGACCCATCTCTTGCACTAATGATGTGGACATTACATTTAATCTTTTTTGACTGGCTCTTCATTTTTTTAAGGGCAGAGAATGGGTAGATGAGAATTGTTTTTAGCTCCGTGACTTGCAGGCAAAGGATGAGAGGTCTTTGGGAGGCAGACACACCTTTCTGAGATTGTCACCTTGGCTGATGGTCATGAGGTCACCAGTTTTGTTCTGGAGAATGCTCAGAGCACAGAATCAGAAAGAGTGAGACTTGCTGATTTTTCTCTGGCGTGGACTTGCCCGAGCACATCTCAACCCACATTTCTCTTTGAAGGGAGAAGAAAACCAGGCGCATGCTTTGTTGTAATTGCATCCTGGAGATGCCATGTCATCAACGAACAATAATACAGTGGAGGACACAGAAGGGTAGAACATAACCCCACAGTCATTCTTGTCTCTCCTAGTCTGTCCTCAAGGCAGGCTTCACTCTTATCTAGAATGATCCAGAGACAGGACACCTCTGAGTTTCTTTTCCCAACCAAAAGGGTGAGGGGCGTCCTCCCTGGCTTTTTTTTTTTTTTTTTGACATTTCTTGTTTGTCTTCCTCTCTCTTTGTGGAGAAGCCTGCCATTGTCACAGACTTAGTGCTAGTTTCTCTGTGAATGACTGTCAAATCTCTACTGCCAACCCTCGTACATTAACACACTGGCACCACCAGATGAGTACTTTCTACTACTTGGCATCATTCCTATCAGCGGCCTCTATCACATGGAGCACCTATCAGCTGGTGCACGAGGGGAGGGAATGGTCTACAAGTGCAAGGTTTCCTCCAACCAGAGAAGATGCTTTTGGCCCTCGACCTTCTAATTATTTCTACCAGCTCCTTTGGCTTCCATCCCGCTTCATCTTCTTTGATGTCCAGGGGCCACATGTTCTCATATTTTTGCTGAGCTTTGACTTTCTTTGCTAAGACTCTTATCTGTGTTCCTGACTCCTAGTGTCTTAGTGGGCTTACCACTTGCCTGCGTGTCTACAGGTGACCACTGACTTGTTTCAGTCCTTGAACTTGGAGTTCTCATGCTCATTTCTCTGATTCATTCCTATGTCTGGGGTCACACATTATATGGAAACTGACTCCCACAGGTTCATGTTTGGACTCTTGGTCCCGTTATTGGGGATCTGTTTTGGGAGGCTGTGGAACTTTTAAGAGGTAAGACCTGGCTGTCCAAGCAGGTCATTGAAGAAAGCCTTTAATGATTATATAGCTCAGTCCCAGTTCTGACTTTTCTCAGCAACTCTTTCTTGGTTCGTAAGATGTGAGGGGTCCCAACTGCACACCTTCTTTGCCATGATGCACTATACCTTTTCAAACAGTGAACCGAGGTAAATCCTTCTTTTCGTAAGTCGTTCTGCCAGTTATAATGTCACAATGATGAATGACGTGGCTAATGTATCTGGCTGCTCTGGTTGTCTCCTCTCCCAGTATGCTCCTGGCTTTTCCTCTGAGGGGGAGACTGGGAAGAGCCCTTTACTTTATTTGTATTTAAATCAAGAAGGTTGAAATTGGATGGACTCTTAGGGTTCTGAAATTCCGGGGCTTAAAAACACTGGATGGCATTTAGCTAAACTCTTCCTTTGGAGAGATGAAAGACAGACTCAGGAAGATAAGAGATTGTATTTATAATCCTGGGGCCAGGATTAGAATTGAGGTCTTTGGAGTCCTGTGTCTTGCTCAAACCTTCTGTCTTACTTTCACTAACCTCCTTTCTGTTTGCAAATAGTTCTTAGCTTAGACCCTTGGATACATTTCATATTCTTGTTTATTTGGAGACACAAAACTAAAAGGCCCTTGTACCCAAGTCACTTTTTGCATTAGCAGCTTCTAGATGATATGAGGAATACGCAAGCCATTTATGAGAACAAACTGTCTTTAAGGACACAAGCGCTCTGATTGTTTGCATGCTAGTGGCACCCACTCGTTACAAATAAGTCCTGTCTATTTATTAAAGCAGGCCCCTTCCAGACACTTGCCGCATGCAAATGATCCTTCCCCACAATTAGGGTAAATTAGCAAGGTTTTACTGAACTAATGAGACAATGTTTGTGAGACTTGTCTTTATGCTTTCCGGGCTCTTTTGAGACAAGAGTCTGTAATTGGGATCTTCAAACTGTCTGTGAAAGAAGGGAGGTTATCAAGACGTCTAGTCACTTCAGAAGAATGCTACATGGAGATGTAACTCTAGGTGCATGCATGTAAGGATGCACACATATATCCATGCATGTAGACCCTCCTCCCCACATTTGTATCCAATCACACATCACATGTGTTGAATAAAATCACATTTTTTTTCATTCACAGTTAAGATTCTACTTTTCTTCCTAGCAGGTGACCACGTTGAATGTCACAGTCTAGAATATAGTCTGATTCATAATGGGTGGTCCAAACAAATTAAAAAAAAATCATAGCAGGGCTGGAGAAATGGCTCAGGGGTTAAGCCTCGCCTTGAGTTCGGATCCTAGACCCCACGTATAGACGCCGGGCGGAAGCGGGGGCGGCCTGTGTTTCTGATCCTGGTGGGGCGGAGCCTGTGAATCCCGGGGCAGAGTAAACAAGGAGGAGGTGGACGTGGTCCATGGTGGTTCCCGAATTTGCCTGTGGTTCTACACACACACACACATACATACATACACGCACAATTGAATAAATAATAAAAAAAGAAAATTAAAAAAAAATCATAGCAGGCACCTTTATTGTAAACCAGGTTTTCTGAAATGTTAGCAATGATCCGTGCAGCCTTCCCAGGGAAATGATGTAGTCCGAAGGTGAAATATCTCATGTCGAATAGCTCATGTGTTAGAACCCTTGGTCCCCAGCTTGTGGCACTGTCTTGAGAGGGTGTATAACCCTTAGGAGGTAGAGCCTCACTGGAGGGGATGGGGGAACCTTGAGAGTTTAGAGCCCCGCCTCACTTCCTGTTCATCACTCTGCTTCCTGGCTACAGATGAAATGTGATTGCCTTTCACACTCATGCTGTCCCTCCTTCTCTACCACGATGGACTGTCCCTGCTAACTGTAACCCGAGATCCACTTTTCTTCACTGAAGTTGCTTCTTATTGGGCATTTGGTTACAGCAATATGAAAAATAACTAACAGAAGAAACCTTAGCATCTCTATTTACCAGAGGGAAACACTGAAGCTGAGCAAACAAAAACACATGGTTATAAGTTGCGTTGGCATTCAAACCTATTAGCTTTTCATTATGTCCCAATGCATAATCTTTATCCACAATTCCAGTTTCTTTGTTTAAGAATTTGCCTTTCTTGGGACTGGAGAGGTGGCTCAGGGTTTAAGCCTCTGCCTTGCAGGCGGAAGGTCCTGAGTTCAGATCCTAGACCCCACGTATAGACGCCGGGCAGAAGCGGGGGCGGCCTGCATTTCTGGTCCTGGTAGGGCGGAACCTATGAATCCCGGGGCAGGGTAAACAAGGAGGAGGTGGAGGCGTCCATGGTGATTCCTGAATTCGTCTGTGGTTCTACACACACACACACACACACACACACACACACACACACACACACACATGTACACATGCATACACACACAATTGAATAAATAACAATTAATAAAAAAATAAAAAAAAAGATTTTGCCTTTCTTCAAGAATTTCCGTCACTAGTTCCTTGTTCCAAATCTGTTTCATTTACTGTCTGCACAGATTCATAGCCGACAGTTGTCAGTTAGTTTAGGTCTAGAATGAGCAGGATCTACCTTCAGAACCACTGTTTCAAGGACTGTGCAACCCAATTTTAGGTCAACTTGATTGGGCTCCAGGATGCCCAGCTATCTGGTAAAGTGGTGCTCCTGGCGAGACTGCAGACGAGATCAGACTCCAGCCAACTTGCTCAGTAGGCTGAGTAAGGGTCGGTTCTCCCTGACATGGGCAGATATAGCCCGCTCTGTTGAAGGCTCAATAGAACAATAAGGTAAAGAAGCATGATCTCTCTCTCTCTCTCTTTCTCTCTCTCTCTTTCTGTTGGGACATCTGTTTTCTTCTACTTTTGATCATAGAAGCTTCTGGTTCTTAGATCTTTGGACACCAACTGAATTACATCACTGACCTTTCTTAATGTCCCCATTATGGGACTTTCTGGTCCTTACGATCATGTGAACCAACTCCCACAATATATTGTCTGTCTGTCTGTCTGTCTGTCTGTCTATCTACTGATGTATCATCATTTATCATCTATTAACTATTATCTATCTATCTCTCTACTGATATATCATTAATCATCTATTAACTATTATCTATCTATCTATCAATCATATATCTCATCCATCCATCCATCCATCCATCCATCCATCCATCCATCCATCCATCCATCTATCTGTCCATCCGTCCATCCATCTATCCTTCCTATTGGTTATTCTTGTAGGGGAACCTGTTAACCCAAGGACATGGCACTGAGGCTACAGGGCAGCAGGCCTGGAAGGTGGGATAGGCACAGAGCCATCTCTGCATATTTTTGATCTCTTCCAGATCTCAGAATGTCTGTATGCAATTCCAACAGACATTCTGAGATCTAGGACTAGTGAATGAGACTATAGAGAGGAACCATTTTAAAAAGCTGTTTCTCCAAGACCCTCATTCATAATGTGAAATATGACCAAATTCTCATTTAGATTCTACAACCAAGGTTTCAAAGACCTACTTCTGACCTACTCCAGAAGCAATTTTCTAAGAGTTTAGTATGGTAACAGAAGATATTTCTCCAAAAATAATTATGGGGCAAGATGATTTTTTTTTTTTGAGACCACCAGCTTTCGGGGACTAGTATTAGGAAGCAAAAACTCACTTTAGTGACTATAATAGAAAGAATGCACTGCACTTACAACTCATAAGAAATATTCTTCTACCAGCTGGACTTGATTAGTCCTTTAATATCCTGATTCGTGGGAACCAGGGAGTGCCAGGTTTCATAGTCTATAACCTTTGAGGTCTAAATCAACTGTGCAATTAAAAATTATTCATCCAGACCAGAAAGCTGTCAACCTCTTGTGTGTTCTGGCCGCTCTAATTACTAATTTTCCAATCCTACACTTTAGTAGAAACTCCTTGGGAGTTCCTGGGACCAAAAGAAAAAAATCTAGGCCTTCACTCAGTTCAAGTTTCAATGTTCTTTTCTCCTAAAGTTTTTTTTTTTTCAGACTCCAGAGAAAAACATGAAATTAGTAACCGGCTTTATAATCTTTCTTTGTAATTATATTGCTAAAAGGCAAGGTTCTTTGCTTTGAGGAGCGTAGGAAAACAGAGGTTGATGGTTAAGGAAAAGTGTGTCCAGAATTAATAGGCTAATTTATTGATCACTAGTTTATTTACACATTTATTCATCACCTAAAAACTGCTTTAAAATTTTGAATATGAAAGCAGTGGACGTTACAGGTGAGAAGGTACAATAGAAAAACTGGGGCCTGCGAGATAGTTCAGTGGATGCGATGCTAGCTTACAATCCTGGGGACGTGTGTTCGGTCACTAGAAACCCACCTGGTACACGTATCTCTGTTTCTCTCTCTCTGAAATAAAATATTAAAAAAAGAAATACAGAGATGTACACACACACACACACACACACACACACACACACACACACACACAGGCTCATAAATTACAAGGAGACCCCAAAACAATATTTCTCAGTGAAGCTTTTCTGACCTGGGAGCATCATGGGCTGAGGTGTCACAGACAGAGATGGGAAATGAGGAAGAGGAGAGTGTAGAAGGAGGGGCTGCTGAGTTGGGAAGGGGTAAGGAATGGCTAAAATTAGAACCCACTTAACCAGGAAGGGGGTGTTCCTGTGAAGAACGAATGTGTTACACACTGGGAATGGTGGGTCGTCTGTCAAGGATGGTCTGTGCCCTGGGAAGGAGTTTGGTTTTCATTGGAGCATCGATGGAAAGTTTATGAAGATTTCTCATCAAGAAAGTATATATGTAAAGCTTTCCACAGAGGAAAAAAGTTTTGGTCTTGACGGTAAGGAAGCTGTGCAGGGATGAGTCTATTGTGAAGGACCCAGGCAGATGAGCTCAGAGATCCAGCTTCCAGAATCTAGATACCAAAGGTAGGAGGAGGTAAAAGGAAGTGAAAGCATGACTTCAGACAAACTTTGCACTGCTGCTTGAGGATGTAAAAGCTGCTCAAGTTAGTCAGAAAATACCTGCACCCCTGGAGGCATCAATTGCACCCTGAGGCGCTGCCCCCAGGTTCATGACTATCTCTATTCTCTGGTTATTCCCATTTAAGAAAACCGTCCAGCCACCGACTGATTTTTTTCTTTCCAGCCACCTTCACCCCAGCCCTGTGAGACCCAGAGACTCCTAGCAGAGCTGGTTCAGAGGAGGGAAAAATTCTTCCCTGCTTAACATTCTGCAAAAAGCATGGGCAAATCTCCGAAGTCAATCATCATGAATGAAGCCATTTAAGAGCGAGGCCCGCGACTTCTCTGTGCGGATGAATAACCAGGCAGGGTGAATCGCTGGCAGAGGAGACTGCAGGCAACTCTCTTTCTGCTTTGTCACCCTTTATGACCTGCCTTACAGTCCAAGCGCCCTTCACGGGAATGTCTTGCTTTGCAAAAAGAAACAGATAATAATAACCACAGAGAGGAGAAACGCTAGCCCTGCAGCCCGTTACTTAAAAAGTGCGGGAAAGGGTTGCCAGGCAGGCTGCCCTTGCGCACTGCACTGTGCTCCGTCATTGGCAATGATAGACCCCCAAGCTGCAGCAGATGCTACGGAATCAGCCTTGGAGGCCGCATCTCTTCAATGTCACAGAACTTGGCTAGGAAAACCATGGCCAAGGGGACTGCTGATGAGTCACCGGCTCCTGTCGCCTTCACATTGTTGGTCTCTGTTCAGCCTGGGGTGGCTATGGGTGAAGGGTACTGTTGGCTCCTTCCATCTAGGCTTCCAGAAGGGAAACTGGCACCAATGCATTGGGCAATGGACTCAAAGACAGTGCTACCAGAAATCACAGTCCCCCTCCCCACCCCCCAACCCCGAGGTCAATACCGCCTCCAGAGGAAAAGCTGTCCAGATTGAGAACAGGCAGGGGGCCATTTTTGCGAGCCTGCATTTAGCTCCGAATGCCTGTGCAAAGCCTGACTGAGCGCTGACTTGAGTGACAGGGCCGGGAAAGAGAGCCTAGCCTGCTAATTTCACCTCTATCGCTGAGCCACCAACACAATGTCTCTCTGTTCTCAATTGTGTCACGAAGCAAGCTGGGAGCCGGGAGCCTGCAGACCGATGGAATCCCTGAAGGACACTCGCAGAGAAGGTATCCAGAAAGCGACCTCTTTCACAGGTGCAGGCGCAGCTCTTAATTCCAAGGCACACCTGGCCGCTGACCTCAGCAGAGATAAGCACCAGATGAGACAAGTGATTCCTGGTTCGCTCTCTCATCACGCTCAGCCTGCCTGACCCCTAAGTCTCAAGAGAGACCAGAGCGTCCAAGTCAGGCCTGCCCCAGGGACCGTGCAACTAGTCTTGTGTATTCCATGTGTCATTTCATTTACATCTGTCCAAAGAAACACAAGGAGGAGGAAGAGGATAAGATGAAGGAAAGCTGGGACCTACTTGAAAACACTGTGACTTCTCTGGAGTCCTTCCATGAGCAAACAGAAAGCTAGGATTTTGTGCTGAATGGAATCCTCCAAGTCCTTGCTCTTCCAACCACACAGTAACATCCAAGCTATTGAATGACCAATCACACCACGGTGATCAGTTTCCACGGGAGAGATGGCTGGAAGGAAGGAGTGGGTTGAGCCCCGCCCCGCTCTGTCCTCCCCAGGTTTTATCTTCTCCAATGGCCAAGCAAGGAAGTGTCTCGCTATCGGCAACAGAATACGCCTTTCAAAGCACCCTTTCCATTTTCTCTGCTTCTTCACCATCAAGCTGGTATTTACTGGGGAAATAATCTAAGCAATAAAACTCCCATAAGCTGCAGCAGACCAAGCTAATAGAAATTGTACACCGTAACAGAAAGAGGCACAGGCAAGAACATCGATACTCCATTTATTTTATTCAAGACAGAACATTTTAAAAGGGGTGAGGGACTTTTCAGGAAACAGCGGGGACCTCCACACTGGAGGCTTAAACTGAGGTTACCTTATATACATGTGGGCATTCCACATTTTCATGTGTCAGCACTAAGAATGATGGTGAACAAAGAGGACTCAAAGGGGAACAGGCATTTTTATAAAATATTTAAACATTAGAGAGGATTCTGGAATCTCTCCAACAATAGAAACCTTCCCTCTCACCTCCATCTCTAGTGGCAACCATGGTATTACGTTCAGAATATATTTCAGGCCTTTTTCTTGTAATATGGGACACACACACAACTATTCAAAAAGAGAATAAATTCATGTGTTACTTGGGTAATGAAAATTTAATTCTAAGCAAGAAATGAAGAAAGATAAAGAGAAACTAAAAAAGTATACTCTTGGAATGAACATGCGGATTCAACTTTTAGACTATTAGATCGATGCATTTACTAGAGACAAAGCCTCAGGCAGAGTCACGCTATTTAATGTATATCTGACCTGAGTTTCTTAACAATACCATGTTAAAGATGGGTGACCTAAAATTAACTGAACTGTGAGAGTAGAGTAGGCAAAAACCAAGTCATGCACACACACGCTCTGATCTGGTTCTGAAACAAACTCAGTGGGGAGCTGTCTGTAAATTTCAGAGACCCACCCAACACTACACTACCTGATCATTGTAGTGGCTAATCTCCATTACGCACTGATTTAATTCAACAAATTCAGGTAAGATTTTATTACAGGTTACTGTTCTTGTTAAGGGAAAGGAGCTAATTAGTAAGGTCAAGCAGGTTGTCATGAAGGTGTATCAGTCACTCTGAGGGAAATACATGGAAAGAGATAAGGCAGAGAGAGAGAGCAAGAAGAGAAAGGAGACAGAAATGAGCGAGAGAGAGAAGGAGAGAGATTCTGTCTCCACATTTAAGCCAAATCACTTAACTTCTTAGGCCTTGTTTTCCTCTACTGCAAAGTGTTGATAATAACCAATTTGTCGTTCAAGGGGATTAGAAATAAATATTCATAGAACACTTGTGCAATTTTTGGCACGAAGCAGATGCAGGTAAAACTTCTTATTTGGACCCAAGCCTGTTGTACAAGGAGCTTACCCTCTGGTGTGGGAGAAAGGAAAAGATGGGCAGAGGGCTCTGTAGACCTGCTCCCCAGGGAGCAGACTGCAGGATGCCATTCTAAAACAAAAAACACAACAACAACAACGCCACCCCTTCAAGGTCTTTGTCAACCTCTCTGAAGGAATGCACAAGGAGAAAAAAACTTAAGGAAAGCTAAAGCTTACCATAAATGGCGAGATTCTGGAATATTTGAACCCTAACCTGCTCTCTCTTTTCTCCTGCCAGCTCGTGTGATAGAAACTCCACGTGGATTCCCCCAGAACCATATGGCTCAAAGCGGAAACTGTATGGCAGGCAGATTCCATCTTTTCTTCTGCATCTTTGCCCAGGATCTGGTATCTCCCAGAAAGGAGAGGCCACCGTGTCGCTCATCGTGTGCACTTGTGCTTGGCAGAGACTAGATTCCAGGGGACCGCTGTCAGAGTCTGCGACCCTCTTACTTCATCTACCCCTTGCTCACCGTTCTATGCCACTCAGAGGGTACTGGAACTAAGTTGTTCTCAGCACAGCTCATTTGTAGGCTGGAAGGTCCTGATGGAGGGAGGCAAGCGGAAGAGAATCTACAGCCCCCTGTCCTGAAACAAGGCATCACTCCAAGAGAAGTGGCAAACGGTTGTCTGCCTCCTGCCCTCCAGCCACCACAGGTATTCTGCGGGAAAAGAAGCAGGTCTACAAAGTGTCCTCTTGAACGGACAGAACTGGATGGAAAGACAGGGTGGGAAGGTCCATGCCTTTCCACGCCTAAGGACACTCTCCAAAGCACCAGTGCTTTTAGCAGTAAACGGCTGAGAAGACTCAAGAGAACGAGCTTAACGGCCGTGTTTTAGTGGAGAGAGGCTGAAGAGACAGTGAAGAAGAGCTTGCTTCCGGTGCAGATGTTGTTGTTTTTTTAATCTGTTCAAATCTTGCCCTCAAGAACTTCTGCAAAGGGATTCTCATTTAATATACACTTCCTGGCCGCTCCGCCAAGAATGATGGCACAATAGGCTGACAATTAGCGGGTATGGTGCCAACGGAGGCAGTGAGCCTCACCAAGATCATGGAAATAAGCAAGGACATCTCTGTTAAAACCACTGGCGTCCTAGAAAGACGGCGCATGCCCAGGGCTGTGGCGTTCTCTGGAGTGTGGTGCTGAAATAGGCTCTGATAAGGATAACTAATACCAGCCAGAAGAAATTCCTCTGGCGCTCTTGGGAAGCTTTTTCATTTTATTTCTGTGTGTGGTGTGTGCATGCATTTTTTTAAACTTTATTTATTTAGTGTGTGTGTGTGTGTGTGTGTGAGAGAGAGAGAGAGAGAGAGAGAGAGAGAGAGAGAGAGAGAGAGAGCACTGTGCCTCCCTGTGGAGGCCCAAGGGTGACTTCAGGAATCATCTTGGATTGCTTTTACCTCCTTTTTGCTTTGTTCTGGGATTTACCAGGCTCCACCCACCAGGGCCAGAAGCGTAGCTGTTGCCATTTCCTCCTGGTATTTTTACATAGGACCTGGGATCCAAACTCAGGACCTTCTGCTTGCAAGGCAGCATCTTAACCCCTGAAACATCTCTCCAGCCCAATGTATGCATGTTTTTATGTGTGTGGTAATGCACATGTTTATCTATGAACATGTGTGCAGAAGCCAGGTTAACAGGTATGGGGGGGGTTGTTAACCAGGATATCTATGTGTCATTTGGGGAGCTAGAATTCAACTCAGCATCCACATACACATTCATCAGAGCAAAAAAAAAAAGTCAAAAGACAAAAAGAAAATATTGAAAGCAATAAGAAGAAAATAGCTAATTAATTACAAAGTAACTCCAGTAAGATTAACAGCTCTCTTCTTATCAGAAACAACAGATAACAAAAGACAATGAAATTACTTCAATGTACTGGAAGAAAAAAAAATCTCTTCATCAAGAATCTTCTATCTGGTGAAACCATCTTTGACAAAAATGAGAATTAAATAAAAACATCCCCAGATCATCAAAATGGAGAGAATTTGTTGCTAGTAGACCTGCCTTGTAAGTAACACTAAACTCTGAGGAGATAGCTCGACAGATAAAGCGCTTGCTATGAAATGAAGCATGAAAAGCTATGTTATAGTTAGATATAACTGTCAGCTTGAGTTGAGGGTTCGAGCTCTGGGCACATTTGTTAAGAATGGTGGTTGAGCTAAGCCCTTAGCAAGCTGCAGAAGACTGTCTGATTGGGGAGGCCCAGCCCATGCCAGGTGTATTAGTCCCTGGACATGTGGATAAGATGGAAAGAAGTGGGCATCCTGTGTACTTGGTCAGACATGCAGGTCTGGGAAGTAAGGATTGTCTCTCTCTCAGCAGTCATGTGGATTTGGTGTGGCTTGTTCTCTTGGCCTCTGGTGCTGGTGTGAGCTGTCCTGCTGGACCAAGAACCGAAACTGTACTGTCGTAAGAAAGAATAAAATCCCTTGTTCCCTTTGGCTGTTTTCTAATTAGTTTGTCAACCACATGAAGAGTAACTACTGCCCCTGAGGTCAGACCCACAGCACCATGTAAATGCCGAGCAGGCTTGGTGGTCCATTCTGTAATCCCAGCACTCAGGAGGCAGAGACAAGCATTTCCCGAGTAAGCAGGCCAGCCAGACCGCTGAGTCGGTGATCTCTGGGTGCAAATGAAAGACCGGCTTCAATACACAAGGTGGAAAGCTATTGAGAAGACATGCAACCTCACCCTCTGGGCTTCACACACATATTCACCAACATGTATGTGCACCCCAACATACATACATACACGTGTACACACATACCATACACACATGCACACATAACAAAAGCAAAAGCTTCCTAAGAAGCACTAAAGACTTTCTTTAGACCGAGAGCAAGTAAGGAAAGATTATTAATTCCACACGCACATACAAGTACAAGAAAACAAACAAGATTAGCAAAAGCAACCGTATATTTATAAGGAGCACTTTAAATGTATGTTTTGTCCTTCTTTTAGTGGATTTTAAAAACATTGTATAAACAACGATGTATATAATTGTATTATTGGGTTAAAATATAGAAGAATATATTTGTTAATAATAGTGCAAAGACAGGGGCATAGCAAAGTTTTACTAGACTAAGGAAATGAATTTAATCTGCAGGAACAAATTAAGAGAAATGGTAAATAAGAAAGTTAATATAACTAAAACTATAAATATGTACTTACTCTCCTTTTTCCCTCCCAGCTTATTTAAAGGACATAAAATTACATAAAGCAATAATTATAACAATGTATTCATTGTAGGGTTTATAATATATACAGTTGCTATATATATAATAGCAATTATATATATAATAAGAATTTTATATATATATAATAGGAATTAAAAAGTAAAGAGGAAAAAACTATGTGAGAATAATGCTTATGTAGCTTCCTGGAATTATATTGTTATAAAACTAAGTAGATCTTGATAAATCAAGGCAAACATAATAAGCTCTCAAGCATCCCAAATGAGATAGGGAAGAAGCATAGAAAAGTTCAAATGTTATTCTGGAAAATATTACCTTAATGAAATAAAAGGCAGTGCTGGATGAAAAAGAGCCAATGTGATACCAAGTGCACATAGAGAAACAGATAAAAAGAAGACAGACATCCACATACATGAATGATAATATTAATTGTGAATAGACTGAGTAGTAAAAAATAACAGATCTCAAGTAACTACAGAGTACTTGGTCCTACTAGGCATCTAAATCACATCCCACCCCAAGGCTCAGGGATAATGGTGGCACAGAATCGAGGAGATGGAGGGTGAGGATGGTGTCGCAAATAGAGTCCATGAACTTGATGTGGTTGCGCTTGCTCCACACTGCACAAGAGTTGGCCTGTCAAAATTTATCCTGGAGAGGGAGGACCTCATAAGGGGCCACACCTCACTGGGGACTACTAAGGCTGGTGGTGGGAAAGGGAGCTACTTTCTCTGGTGGTCTAACCATTGGCACATCATCCATGCACAGGCTGCTACAGGCAAGTCAGCAAAAACTCAATGGGTCACACATGACAAAAGACACGAACATAGGAAGATGATGGGAAGAAGGTTGACACTGAGAAAAGAAGGATGCTGTGGGATCAGGTAAGATGGGGTGAAAAAAATGACTTAACTTCATTTTATTTGTGTATAAAGTGGTCAAAGAACAAAATTTAAAAAAAAGGAAACAGGTTTTCAGTCTGTGGGTACAATATGGGGCAATTCACTTACATACTGTTGACAAGACATGTGAATACATATTCTTCTCATGTGCATAGGAAAGATCTGCTAGTACAACCACACACTAGCCTATGAAAAAATCCTCAATGCATCCAAAATGATGAAATTCTTCAAGTTATTTTCTCTGATCACAATAAAGTAAAAATTAGAAATAAAGAGCAGAAAAATACTTGGGAAAGGCATAGATACCTAGAAATTAAACAGCATACTTCCAAGTGAACATTGAATCAAAGAAATAGCTACAAAGAATATAATTAAAATATTTTAGATTAGTGAAAATGAAGATAAAATATAATAAAACAATTGGAAATAGACAAAGTATGGAAAGCTATTGAAATTTTAAAAGAAGGAGGATCTATAAGCCATAATGTCCCTTCCCATCTTAAGATACCAAAAAATGAAGTTAAACTGATCCTAAAATAAGCAGAGGAAGAACATAATAATTACAGAGAAATTAATGAAGCATTAAGTAGGAAAGTAGGGGGAAAATCAGTGGACTCAAAATTGGTTCTTTGCAAAAATCAACCAACTTGATAAACCCATAGCTAGGCTGACTGAGAATAGAGAAAAATTAAATCATAAAGTCAGGAACAATAGAGATGGCATTAGTACCAACTTCACAGAAATAAAAAGATTGCAGCAGAATACAATTAAGAGCTGTGTCCATAAATTAAATGCTTTAGATGAAACAGACAAATTCCTAGATAGAAATTATGAAAACTGACTCAAGAAAAAAGAAATAGAAAAATCAGAATAGATGTGTATCACATAATTAGACACAGTAATTTAAAAAGCACCAGCTCATTGGGTAAAGATGTCAACCACAAAGCTTGACAAGCTGGGCTTGATTCCTGGAGGCCACATGGCAAAAAGAGAGAACCTACTCCATCAGGTTGCCCAATGACTGCCATACGTGCACGATGGCATGCACACGTCCCACCCCCAAGATAAGTAAATGTTAAAAAATAAAAGCTTTCATGGTGAGCACATCTGCCCTATTGTGATGGCAGTTGTTGCGCCGCCGCCGCCGCCATCCTTGACTGCAGTCTGAGCCCAACTTCTTCGGCCATCTGACACCGGTTGAAGACCTGCTAGCAGCCCTCCAGGAATCCTTTAGTCTGTAGCACTAGACTGGACAGTTGAGGTGCTCAGCCTCATGAATGAGAAGCTACTGTGTTCTTGGAATCTCCAGTGTGCAGACAGCCATTCTTGAACTACAAAACCTGCATTATATAAGCCAATTTAATAATCCCTGTGTACTATGTTCATTCCACCACTTCAGTTCCTTAGAGAACCCTGACTAATAGTACACACATGCATAAAATGTCACCTATATGATTCCTCTGCATGATTAATGTATACTAATAAACTTTTTTAAAAAAAGTAATAAAAAAGCTTTTAAAAATATCTGATGTCCAGCTGCCTTTTCTGTTGAAATTTACTAAACATCTAAATGCCAGTTTTTTTAGACATACTTCCAATTATAGAACAGATAGGAGCTCTCATTCCTATGTTCATGTAGATTGATTTAATATTTGAAAACCCAATGCCAGTTTTTTTAGACATACTTCCAATTATAGAACAGATAGGAGCTCTCGTTCCTATGTTCATGTAGATTGATTTAATATTGGAAAACCCATGAAGGTAATATATAATATTGATAAAATACAGAATAAAAGCACAGAATCATCTCAATTGGTACATTAAGTACATCTGAGAAAAACTAATAAGTCTTTCATAATTGACCATAATCTGAATTTGACTCAATGGAGCCAAAATAAACTTTTTGTCCTATAAAAGTTGATTTATCACAGGTATTTGTAATAGACAGCCGATTAATATATGTTCTGACTAACACTGTTGACAGAAGTCAATGATCTAGGTAATGAAGAAGACATCCTATGTTTGTAAACCAGAAGATTGAATACTAATAGTAATAATCCCCAATCTGACCTATAGATTGAGTGCAATTCCTATCAGAATCCAAGGTAGAAATAGAAATTTATAGAAAAAAGATCTCAAAAAGTGAAAATAGTCTTTAATAAGAAGAATAAAGTGGAGGATTCACAATTCCTATTTGCAAAACTTATTGAAGTGTACCATATTGAATATGATGTCTTCAAGAGACATATGGATCAAAGAAAGAAATTGGAATAAACCTCCAAATTTATTGGGAATGGAATTTTGAGAAGATGGCGGGACGACTCAGAATGCTGCGTCAAGCGGCATCCAAAGAACGATAGAAGAACTCCTGCCTCAAACCATATGCAAACATGGATTCAAATGGCCAGAGACTTAAGCAAAAGGTAAAGGAGATAAAACTCATAGGTGGAAATACAGGGGTACATCTTCATAACCTTGGATTTGACAGTGACTACTCCTACATATGACATACAAATCAAAAGCAACCAAAGAGAATATTAAAAAGTTGGAATTCACGTAGATTTAAAGCTTTGGCACTTCAAAGAATTCCATCAGGAAAGTAAGTACATGGAATGCTCAGAGAAGATATTTGAGAATCGCACAGCTGATAAGGGTCTTGTACGTATAATATACAGAGAATTATAACTCAATAACAAAAGAGAGAAAATCAAGTTTTAAAATGTGCAAAGAATCTTAAAAACCAATGGAAGGGAAATTTTCTGTGTAAAGCCATATGGTAAATATTTTAGGCTTGTGTGGCATGAAAACAACCATAGAAAATATGCAACAGACAAGCATGGCAGTGTTCCAGTAAGATTTTATTTACACAAACAGGTGGTGGGTTTATGCAAGCCACATTTTGTCAACCTTTGCCCTACGGCAACTCTTAAAAAATAAAACAAGGTGAGCTAATAAGTCAGTCTGGGAAAGGAAACGGAGGGAGGAAATATGAGAGGGGCTTACTGATTTGCTGAAAGAGAAAGCAATTAATGAATACTGTTTAACAAAAGAACAGAGAGATGAATGGGGGAAGACAGAGGCCATCTATTGTTTATGATCTCCCAGGCACTCCCTTTGTTGCAAGTTTCTGCTCAAGTCTCCTGACATCCCCTTGTTGGCGGGGCACCTTGGGTAAGGACTTCAGGATCAAAGCTGCCAACCAGAGCAGCCCCGGCGCTATCTGTCAGCCTTCCAGAATGAACAGGGCTGGACAGAAATACAAAGTGAACAAAGGCGAGGCAGTTGTACATAAAGGGTTACAGCAAGAGTCTTAAGACAATTACTTTCACAAAAGATAGGTTTGGAAATGCTAGACACAAGAGAATCAGCACAGGCTGGAAGCCAGGGAGGACAATTCAAAGCTCGTGGAAAGTAATGGGAAATTGATTCAGGCGAATCAATCAAATGATTTCTGATACAGGACACAGGGGGATAGAGGATGCTGCCAAAACAGACCAAATGATAACACAAGGAGATAGCAGGCTTTCAGGTTGCTTTTCCCATGAGTCATTAATATGAACATGTGGCTGTGTCTACAAGACAGAAGACAACGGTAGCGAGACTAATGGACTACGTAGGAGATGGGGGACTAGGTAGGAGATAAGAGTTGATTCTGTTGATCCTACTAGCTGATCGACTCTAATTTAAGCCAAAACTAAATCACGAATGAAAAAAAAAACCACTGGAGTCATTTATTTTTTTCCCATTTATAGTGACTTAACTCTAGGCACAGGAGGATGAGAAATCAATGTGTTTAAACGTCTTGCTCAAGATCCTGTGCAAACTGCCTGCATGTCCTTTGACATGGTGGAGGTCAGGATATGAGGCATCTGTGGGAATGGTCAATGGTGACAGGGACTTTGGGGATATTTGGGAATGATTGTACTCCTGGTGAGGGCTCCCAGAAGACTTGGGGTTCCGTGAAGCTCTTCTAGGCGTTTCTGTAATAGACACTGAGTCAGTCTGTGAATTGTGATTATTGTTCCACAAGCAAATAGGACTGAGTGCTTCCTGGATACAAAGTACTTTGGGGACTCACTTATTATGATTTGTATTTTGTCTCTTAAGTCAGTAGAGAGTGTGTGGAAGAGGAGAGGAGAAGAAGGAGAGAAAGTGAGAGAGCAAGTGACAGAATCTAACCCATTCTATTGGCATCATTTTAGCTGACCTTTGAGAATGAGGTTTAAAGTGAATGCACCTTAGCACAGAAAGAACTCTGAGAAGAGACCTTAGGCTATGAGGTCTATGCTTAAGACCCCATTTCATTTGTCTCTGACACCTATTTCCCAGTATCCTCATAGGACAAATAATCTCAGATTGACATAGGTAGGTTATTTATGTGATGATTACACGTAGTTAGTTTCCACGCTGGCCATGTTCGTCTCTCTTGAGAATTCGACTGAATGCAATGGGCTACCCAATGGTAAACTAGACATAGCTATTTTTAGTGACTGATTTGATGCATTGCTCACCAATTGATTTGCAAATGATTCATGTAGACATGCCCTTCAGCCTCTGTCTCCATTTCTCAGTGAAGTGGAGCTAAATAAGTACCAGATAATATGTTCAGAACCCTCATCCTAACCTTCGCTCTCCTGATTGCGGGTTCTGAGCCATCCATCACTTGCTTGCCCTGCGCTTCCTTATCTGTGCGAAAAGGAAATGGGAAGTTACTAAGCTCCCTTCCTCGTTGTTCCATTGATGCTGTCACATAGTCAACAAAATATCTTCTGGACAGGACCCTAGAGAGAATCTCTAATTGTTTCCAAAGCAATCGGGCAATGTCTAATGGTTACTATGGACTTATATGACAATACTGGATGTGTAGAAGGGACTTTGGGATACCCCCTGTGAGCACTCTGATTGGTTAAGTGATTGTTTCTCAGACTCCTGTGGTCTTCAGCAGTGCTTCTCAATCTTTATCACACATGTGCATGACAGAAGGATTTTGCCAAAACACAGCCTGATTCAGTTGGTGTGGGGTGAAGATGGAGCTTCCATATTCCTAACAAGATCTTATGTAATGCTAATGTTGACTGTACTTTGAGTTGTTTTGAGGAAACACAAGGCCTGTTTTAGGAGGCAGGATGCCACATCTAAGACAAGACAAGTTTCAAGTCACATACAAGAGCTGGATCACTCATTGATGTTTTTTTTTTTCTTTTGGTGAAGATTTGAACATGCATCTCTTTGCTTTTTTTTTTAATTTTAATCTAAATTATTTATTAGAGTATTATCCTATTTCTTTTTTTTGTGGCCACATGATTTATTTTAATTTTTAAATTTTTTTCTACTTTTACAAACATATTAAGTATTCATCCCAGCTTCCCTCCTGCCACATTATTTTTTTATTAAAAATTTAATTATACATTTTAAAATTTTTTTACCAGTTCCCTCCCTGCCCCCTCCTCCCCCCGAACCCCCTCTTCCCCCACCCCTCCCCCAGTGCCTCCCCCCCAATTCCCAGAGAGTCCTTTATTGTGTACGCCTAACTCTCCACTGGGTCCTCCTCTCCGATGACATATAAGGACCCAGTGGCATTTCCATAAGCCCTTTCTCTTGTTCCCCTTAAGCATAAGATCACTACTATGGCTGTCAATCCCTTGCCTCCAGGGGTCTCGGTGCCCTTAACAGATGCTAGACTTTATGAGGGCAAGAGTGCGCTGGACATTGCGCAGGGCATGCAAAGTCCCATTATGATTGCTTTGGCCCCAACTATTGTTGAGAATCTTGCAAATCGTTGCTCCTCCCATCCTTTTGCTCTTACAATCTTACCGCCCCCTCTTCCGCAAATGTCCCTGAGCTCCAGGATGTGAAGGGCATTGCAGGAGCAGCAAAACTGCAAAAGAAAATCAACAAACCACAATCCAGAACTTCAGAGACTATATCAATCACATAGAACTAGGCCAGCCTAACATCTCTTTGCTTTTTAACCAATATAGTTCAAATGTCTTTCCCATCTATGGTATTGCACCCATCCTGCCTACAGTAGAGACTCTGGGACTAATTTAATGGAATACTTATGTGATGGTTAGTATTGTTTACCTGACCCCTAAGATGCAGGTTTCCTGGCCCACCTGAAAAGAGTTCTCTAGATTAAGGTTGGCCTCTGGGCATGTCTATGAGTGATGGTTTCAACCGCATTAATTGATGTGGAAAAATCCAGTTGATTTCCTACAAGATTAATCCCTATATAATCCCTGTATAAAGATAGAGCAAGTGTGCATGAATTCTTTCTCGTTCCTTGTCTTGATTGTGGATGCCATATCAGCTGCTTCCGGTTTCCCCACCATGATGGATTGTAACCTGGTTGACCAGTCAGTTAAACCCTTTCTCCACTCAGCTGCTTCGGTCAGCTATTTCACTGCAACAATGAGTGGTGAAAGTAAAATAATCTACAGCAAGGTATATTCAAACTTCTTTGATCCCAACCTTGCAACGGCTGGAGTCAGTTCCTGTATTTGCAAGAAAGGAGGAACCTATGGAAAGAGTTAATGTGTGGATGCAGGCTTTTGCTCGGAGTTATGGAGAATTCCTTTCCTTTTCATCTCCCCTCTTGTCAGGGTAGGAATACTACCATATCGTCTTTGTTTAGAAAGAGAATGCATAAACTTTTTATTTGAATATTTTTAAAAGCCCTTAATCTCCATCTTAGACATCTATATGGCATACTTGAAAGAGGTACACAATTCTTTCAAAAGAGGACAGAGGAGCCTCATGGGCTAATGAAAATTGGGACTCAAGCTAGGTGGGCTAATAGGGATAGCTCATTCCTCTTCTGATAGTTGAGAAAACAGAATTCATTCAAAAGCCCTTACCCATCCCTGGTTTGCCTCTTAAGAATATCAAATTCATATTGATTGCTCTCTGATGGATGATTTACATGGTGGAGATGGAAACGTGTTCATCAATTTAAACTCTGGCTTGTCATAATGTGTTTCTTCCTGAACACAGTGTGCATTACTTGGAAGCAATGCTAGTAGCATCATAAATATTTCAGCTGCCGGTGTTTGGGACTTGCTTCTTTGACCTGGCTCTAAATCAGTCAATAAGGAATAACAATGGTCTAGTCTTGAGTTTGAAGAGTGCTGATAAGATGCATGATGAAAATTCATAAGATAGGTATTTATCACAATAACACTTAACTGACAAAGCAAGGGCATTCATTGATCAGTCCCCAACTTACATATAATTGCCACTTACAATGGAGACTTGCTTTCTGATTCTGATGGACGTTTTGGGCTCCTGGCTAAGTGATGAGGTGATTGTGCCTGTTCCCATCAGGTCAGTGGGGAACCCATTTGAGAGGGAATAGGCAATTTTGAAGCAGATCATTAGAACTGGAAGGAATAATAGGAATCGTCTAGTCTAGAGATGCCATAGACAAGGCAACTGAGTTCTATAGAAATGAACTGATTTATACAAGGTAGTTCATTAGTTAAAGCACCCAGACTGCTTGAATTGTCCAGTGCAGGTTAAGAAACACATGTGTGATAGTTAATCCTGGGTGTCAATTTGACACACCTGGCATTAACTAAGATCAGCTGAGACCACCGGAAGAGATTACCTGGATCAATACATTTACAATACAAAGACCAGCCCTAGATCTGATTGGAACCTCCTTAAATCTCATTGGAACCTCCTAGTAGCAGACCAGATAAAAGGAACCATAGAACAGGAGACTGGGAAGAGGAGAGACTCTGAAGCTGTGCTAGAAAACGCTCTTCCCTCCTGCCACCCAATATCTTCTGTTTCTTCAACCCCTCAGCTCTCCAACCCTCCAAGTCTTCAATGTGACTAAAGACTCTCTAGGAATCCTCCAGCCTTCAGCCATCACCCACTGGACTACTGGACTGAGCAGCTACTGGCAGCCATTGTTGGACTACTTTGGCCATTTCTCATAAGCCAACTCAATACATTCCCTTTTTATATGTTCATTCTGTTGCTTCTGTGACTCTAGAGAATGCTGACTAACACAACATGACTAGTGTCAAGCAGAGCCCACGGGACCCTTCAAGTCATTGGGCCATTGGCCATTTATATCAACAGATTTTTCTTTTGTATCTTTGCCCTAAAACAAAGTGAAAAATGAAGTAATCAATCAAAAAGAACAAATAGAGTCTCTATTACTCAATGCTGGTTCACAACACATACATATTGAGTTTAGTATGTGTCAGGCACTAAAATGATTACACTCTTGAAGGATCATTGAGTCCTCCCACTTGGGGACTCCAAAACTCATTTCTCAGCAGACCCGGAGGGGTCTTCAGCACCAATCAGGAAGACCATTCTTCTCATTAGACAGCAGTATCTCTATGCATGTCTCAGAGGTGGTCCTACCAGATGCCATGAGCAAGAGAATAATAGAATATCTTCACATCCAGAATTTGGAGGCCAAGTACTTTTCCCATGCATATCCTCCTGTGTTTCTAGATCTGTAGTGATGAAAATGTTCCATGAAGTTGGTCCAAAGTTACAATGGTCATAAAAGCCAGAATTCAGATTGGATAACAGGTAAAATTGACTCCAAAGGCAACACAGTGTTTCCCTCTATGCTGGTATTATTCCTGCACTGCGCTGAGAGTTCTAAGCAGGTCCTAGCAACTTTTGACCCTAATGCAACACACGTGGGCTTCCTTTGGCTACTAAGATTGTTTCTTTTCACTTGTTACATTATCTTAGATATTTCCTCTTTATATATTTCTTTTTGTATATTAACATTTTGTTCATGTTCAAGTAAGTCTTTGAGTATAATTTTGGTCCCCAAACTGACTAGAATAGGAAAATCATAGGAGAAGAAAAGAAAACTAGCTAGTGAATTTTCTCTGATAATGTAAGAAAAATTAAGGACCTACATATTGAGAAATCATCAATAACTCCTTAGTTAATCACAAACTCCTTAGACATTTAATGGTTGCCTAAGGTTTTTCTACTGATTGTTATTGTTTGGATATAGTTTGCTTTCTAAAGCCTTATTTGTTAAAGACCTTGTTCTTTGTCCAGCAGTGTTACAGTGGTAAAGATATAAGAAGTGGGGTCGAGTGGGGAGTCTCTATGTTATGGAGAATTGCATAAGGTATTCTCAGAGGGACCCTGATTAGATCTTACATTAGTGTGCTATTACAAAACTCTGAGCCTGTGTCTTGGGTTTCAGGACATGACTTCGTGGGTTCCCAGCATGATCCCGTCCATGGTGCCAAACCAATAGTGCTATCCAATCTGGATTTTCAGCCTCTGAAACTGTGAGCTGAATAAATCTCTTTTCTTTATAAAGTTACCCAGATTCGGGTATTTTGTTACAGTAATATAAGATGGAGTATCATCCTGATAAACATCCACCAGTGTTGCTGTTTCTCCCTGTTTGGGTAAAGTTCCAGTGGACTGACAAGGAACTTAGGGGGATTTTTCTGCTGCCCTATTGCGTCCCAGTTCTCTCTGCCTGTCGCTCAGAGGGACTGGTCTTGTAATGTCATCATTTTTCAGATGATATCTCAGCATCAAATTATTATCTCTAGACTCATCTCCTACATCATTTTCATTAGGCCCTTTAGATTAATCTGATTTCGCTGAACCTATTAACTGAGACATGACAAGCATTGAGAGCTCATCTTCTTCAGGGTATGGAGAAGTCTTTGAGAAGAGTCTCTTTCAACAGAGGCTAATTTTGTTGCTATCACACTGATGTTCGCTCATCAACTGATAACTCTCTTATTAGCCCATCAAGTCCAGCTTTTAATGGTCAAACCGTATCTGTGCCCGCAATTCAATTTCCACTCTGCACTAGTGGTTCCTTGATACCTCGGAATTCTTTGAACCTGCTTGATTAGCCACCTGAGGCAAATGGCTGGGTCATTCTAAGTTTTATGAAACATCTGTGCACTTTGATCACAGATCAGTCAGTGGAGAAAATGGCCTAGAATCTTCCTTGCACTGTTTAGCACAGACATTCCCCCTCCCCCGTAACCATATGACCTGGAATTGAGTGGGAGATGGAGCTAGCTAGGCATGAGAAAAAAAATCAAACCCATAACCAACCCCAGAAGCTGCTGGAGGGGAGCATTTGTTTTGGACCCCGTGCCCATAATTCAGAGGTTTCCCACATCCTGGTGGGAAGGGTGTGGTGGGCACAGTAGCCCACCTCATGGCAGAAAGAATGCAGAGAGAGCAGGTGCCTGAACTAAGGCTCCTTTTGGAGCCGCCATCCTTACCCCTCAGGTCTACACGTGTGCGTACACAGGTGGTGCTGAGAAACCCACCGAGTTCCATCCTTCCATTCTGAACAAGGGACAAGGGGCAGCTACTTTGAACTGACATTCTAGCTCTTCTTGGGGGTGCAGAGACAAATGTCCTCAGGCTGTGAGAGTCAGGGAGGGAGACTGCAACATCCCCCGGGCTCCTGAGAGATTCTGAGAGAATGAAATTCTGGGGTTGTCCTAGATACCGGGACTTCTTTGTGATTCTAGGGGCCACTCATTTATGTGGAGCTTGGCTCTTCGGACCTTCCCTGCTTATGGGAGTCTCTGAGCCAGATAGCACCTCTAAGAGATAGAAGGGGTCTCAGAACTAAAGCTGACTTCAGGTCATTCCAGAATCTGCATTCACCTTGCTTCACCCTCCCCTCCCTGCCCGTGTGTGTGTGTGTGTGTGTGTGTGTGAAGTCAATCGTGGGTGTCTTTATTCAGGTGCCATCATCTTGTTTTTTGAGACAGGGCGTCTCATTGCCTTGAGTGCATGGAGTAGGCTGAGTGGGCTTGCCCATAAGCCCCAGGGATCTTCTGTCTTCTCCTTTCCAAACTAGAATTACAAGGGTCCGCCATTGTGCCTGGCTTCTTACTCGGGTTCTGGAGATAAAATTTAGAAACGCATGCTTGCAGGGCCAGTACTTAATGACCGAGCTGTCCCCTGAGCCCCTGACATTTACCTTGGAGCACCTCCTAGCTACAAGAGGTGCTCCAGTTACTTAGGGGAGAAAGGGTATTATTTTAGCTTATCGCCCTAGAGGGGACAGAGCTCATAATGCATTATTGGCCCTAAACTCAACAAGCAGAGAAATCGAGAGAACAGGAAGTGGGACGAAGCTATAAAACCTCTAGACCTGCCTAGTAGTATTCTTCCTCTAGCAAGGCTCTGTCTTCTACGGATTCCACAGCTTTTCCTAACAGCACCACTAATTGGGGACTGAGTGCTCAAACATACAAGTCTATGGGTGATATTTCACATTCAAATCACCACAATCCAAAAGCCAATCTTCAGGAACCCAACAAAGCTGATCTTCTGCTCATGCAAGCTCCATTTTAATAGATCTACTCTTATATACATTTTTTTTTGCAAAGGTACAGTTTCCTCTTATATCTGGAATTTTTCTATAAATCAGGAGTTCTAGTACTGATAACCACTACTCAGAATGGAACAATGAAAAATTGTCAAGCGTTACCTAAACCAACAAATTGTGTATTCTCATGCTATTTCAATATGCACAGCTTAAACGTGGGTACAAATTCCCTGCACAGGTATGACTGTAAGACAACAGTGAGTCAGTAATTCCTTAATACAAAGTCAATATAAATGTAAAGAACCATAGAGTTTAAATTAACAGATCGATGTTATGGAAAGTGCTGTTGGCTGAAACAATATGTAACCGCTCAAAAGACAAACAAAGCATAGATCTGCTTGGTTCATGTTCTGTGATGGATTAAATTGTCTTCCAAAATGTGCCGAAATACTACCTTCTGTTTCCTACACATATGACTATCTGTAGGGTCTTGGCTGATGCAATCACGTTAGGATGAGGCCATTGGAGAAGGTCTAATCCAACATGACTGGTGTTCTAGTGAAGAAAAGTTGGGAGAAATACACAGAGAAATTGTAGGAGCACAAGGCAGAGATGGGGTATGGTTGTGCAAGGCAAGGGACCCCAAAGATTAAATGGCCAGCACTGGATGCTAAGAAGGAGGGAGGAAGGATTCTACCAGAGCGTGAGAGTGGAAGCCTGGCCTGGCCAACACTCTGACTTTAGACTTCTGTGCTCCCCAGGTGCAAGTGAATAAATCATCTGGTCTGTAGGTGCCTGTCACGGTAATAGTGAAATGCAAGTTGAGATGCTCATGTCATGCAGGCTATGTGATAGATCAAATTTTTCTGAGCGCTCTTGGTAAACCAACTGTTTGAAACTCTTCTTGCATCTGGTCCTGTTATCTTTTGACCTTTCTAAGGGTCAACTCTTGGCAAGTCTATCTCACTTCTTTTTTCATGATCACGAGAACTAAAGTCCCATCTTTCATCCTGAAGTGATGGAAAACACATTGGCTTTCTTCTAGTTTACCCTTGGAAGTTATATGTCATTTAAATGATGTTAAAGAACTTACAGATGATGATACATCCTTGGATTCTGATTTAAGGAGCACAGTCCTCTGAGTTTTGCCTAGTTTCTCATTCCCTCTTGCCTCTGCTTGCTTTCTCACCCCTGCTTCCTCTGGACCTTGATTGGTAGGTAACTCATGGACCAAGAGCCTGCATTGTAATTGTTACCTCATCCCATTTGACTCAGCTTCCCTTCAAGATGGAGTGTGGACAGTCACTATTTAGCACCGTCTATCTGAATCATGGTAAAAGGAAGTCTACTCTGGTACACCCTGCTCCAGGGTTAGCACCAACTCTTTGCCCTGCTGTGGCTTGCATGTAAACTGGCTCTCATAAACATTTGTGTTTGAACACATCTATAACTGGCTACACTATTTAGGAAGCTTTAAGGCGTAAAGACTTGCTAAGGGAAGCACATCACTGAGATGAGCCTTGAGGGTCTATAGCCTATAGCCTAGCTCTACTTCCTGCTTTCTCTCTGTTTCCTGACTGCCTATGTAGTATGACCAGTCAGCTTCATGTTCTTGCCTTTCCTGCGATGATGGACTGTTTCCCCCCTCCCAATCCTTAAGCCAGACTAAACCCTTTCTCCACTTAAGTTGCTTTCATCCAAATGTTTTATCATATCGGAAGGAAAAGGAACTGAGATAGCATGTCTATGTCAACCTCACAACCAAGAAGATTACATCATACTATTTAGGTCACTCTGGAAAGCTTGGGTCTGCCTGTGAGCCTAGACAACTCAGAGACAGATGAGGGCATTAAAATCACTTAGCCAACAGTATCTCAGGTCCCTCTGGAGGAGCCATGGGCAGGCAACTGCACGCTGGGGTCCAATGTAACCGGAAGGAGTGCTGTCTCCTTAGTAGGGCAGGGGGATATGCAGAAACAGCAGGGGCATGCAGGAGCTCCGGGGAGGGGGGTGTGACAAGGAAATCAATGCTCCATATCTGTGCTGGTGAGTTCTCTCTGATCCGGGGACGCTGGGGAGGGAAGGGGAAGTTCTAGGATTTGCAGAATTGGCTATTTCCCAACTGGCCTGGAAATATGTCAGTGTTTTATTAACCAGCAAGACCGCAGCAGTGTATCTACCTGAACATTAGCCCTGGTGTAACAACCGTAGAAGGGCCCGTTATATAGTTTCAAGAAGTGTTTTTGGAAGGTGCTGGGCATTTCTGGAGACCTTGATGTGAGTATTATGGGTGTATTGAGCTTAAGGGGGCACGGCGTCTTTCCAAATGTTGGCAGGAACAGGAATATCCCTTGTTCCTCCCCAGCCTAGCCACGCCCCTCTGGTGAATCCATCTGGTCCATTGTGAGGCTAGTAAAAAGTTATGGTCACAGGAAAGAAAACAACTTTTAGTTACACTGTCTTGTGGAGGCACAAATCATCTCCAAACAAGCTAAATTAACACTAATTGAGAAGCAGATGTCCGACTCCTTCTCTGGAATGCACTGGTTCATCATTCAAGTCTTCACTGGAAGCCGTCTCCTAGGTACACTGACGCATACCTAAGATCACTAATGACAAACCCAAATCATGCCTGCCTTCCCTCTCCCTGACAGGCATTTTTTTCTCCTCCATTATAATCCTCATGATAATGCCACTTGACCAGTAAAAAGAGCATCTGTCGGGAGAATGCACTGAATCCAAAAACCTTACGTACTAGGAGCTTTGGGGTGTTAATTATACAAATTGCCCATCAACGCCATTGTTACTTTCTTTCCTCTGATAAATGAAAAAAAGAAAATGTTGAGACGTCTAAGCATGAATGCAGCGCAGTGAGAGATTTTTCCTGTAAATATGGATGGGAATCCTGGCTGCCTCGGAGGTGACCATTCTGGACAGTTGACCCCGAGGCAGTGTGGGATGGTGGGGAGCACACTATCCTGGGGGGGTCAGTGCTCTAGTAGACCAGGAATAGTCTCCCCAAGCCTCTCTGCATCTCTGCTTTTTCTCTGGGGAATAAGGAATACACGAACTTTTTCCAGATCCAAGTGGCAGTCCTGAAGATGAATGAAATGAAATAGAAGCCAACCTGGACTCAAGCAAGAGCGAATGGTGCGTGCAAGTGCCGGCACCACAAAAGTCAACATGATTTGGCACCAGAAGACCTGGGTTTCAGTTCTGACTCCTTCACTGTGTGAACTTGGAGTTTTAAGTCCCTTAAGTTTCTCGGCTTCGGTGTCTCCGTAAAACGGTCTTGTTAGATGGACAGTTTCCAGGGCCTCTTGTAGATCAACGACCTTTGATTCTAACTCAAAGTATGAAACAGGCCATCCCATTCCTTTCCCACTGTTCCAGTGAGACAGCTCCACAGGCCCAATGTGGTCATGAAGAAACCAAGGCACGGGAACTCGCATTATGAACTGGCAGCGATTCTACTGTTTCCTCACTGCTGTTTCCTCAACCACTTATGTTAAGTAAGCCACCCTGAAGAACAAGGAGATTGCCACTGAAATAATTATGAACCCTCCAGGGCACTTCCCGGATGGAAAGGCTATAGGAGAACACAGCAGGTGTGCCACGCAAGAACAAGCGTGCCACGTGAAAGCGAAATTCCATACATCGTCCTTCCTTTCTCCTCTTTGCCACTTGGAATGGTTGGGGGCTGTGCTGCAGGAGCGTGAAGGCACCTGAGAACTGGGGAATGATCCAGATTCCTGCAAGGCGAGGGGCTGCATCTAATAAACTCTTGACCTTCTAAAGAAAGGTGCATATATATAGGCTTCTGGAGACACCGGCATCAGGTCAGCGCGTGCCTGGCTGGTTTGGATGTTCGTTTGCAAATGAGTAGGTGAAAACTGAGCAGCAGCAGAAGTCATCCACCCAAGAGACCCGAGAGGCCTGGGTGGGAGCAGCTAGGGCTATGTGATGATGGTCAAGGACCCAGGTATTTTTGTTTTCTTCCTCCATCTACAAACCATTAAAAATTCTATTTACTACTGCATTTGTAGAAAAACAAATACGCTAGAATTATACATTAAGTGATTCTATTCAAGCTAAGACTAGGCTTTTCTGATTTTATAAGACATTACAAAGTTCATTTGGAGTCAAAGAAGTATTATAAAAGTGGACTTCAGACACCATGCCTCCTTCCTATAGATAAATGGTCCTTGGAAGCGTCTAAGATCTGCTGACTATGGTAGATGAGTCTTCAGGCCAGACTTATCCCAATCAAAAAGACTTACCTCAAAGAATTAGTTCAAAAATACCTACAAGGTGTAGAAGTACATAATGGCCTTTGCAAAGAAATGGAATATGAGCGAGACTTAGGTCAAGGCCTCAAGGATGGAAGAGGCAGGATTTGATTTGAAGGTAGCTCCGAGTGTCTCCGCATCCATGACTCGACTCCTGGCTCCCTGTGTGATTCTTCTGCACTGCTGCTAAACAGCTGTCCCGCAGCCAGAGGGCTTCCTGTCTGGGATCTGCACCAACCACCATTATGTAGATTACAGCAAATGTACACACTTGAAATGAGGCAAGGGTAGCCCCATGATGGCAGATTATAGGGGGAAAAGCCTAAAAATAAATTCCACTTAATGCGATGGAAAAGGTCCCACAGAGATGCGCGGAAGAAAGAAGAAATCGCTCCCAGAGGATTAATGTTCTAGGAAACTCTAAGCTGCTTATATTTTCACCCCATTACCATAATTTTCAAATAACTGCCTCGAGTGATGAAAAGGCAATTACTTAGGGCCAGATGCAACTCAGGCTGGGTGACGTCGTCTCTGCACCATCAGGGGGTTCCCTCCCATGCTCCCCATGTCAGTGTGGTATCCAAAGAGGAATCTCTGGATGAGCGTCAGATGGCAACCCTGAGTCACTGTCACGGAGCATCAAGAGCCCAAAGTCTGAGCGGTCTGAGCTGCCTGGAATAGGCTTAGGTCTGCACAGAGGCACGACCAACGTGTGTCGTGTCAAGTGTGAAAGCGAGCAAGTCACTTAACCTCTCTAATCCCCTTAGCAAATCCCTAGGCCTAAGGAGCACACAAGCTTGAGCAAGGCTTAAATGAATGACATGGGGACGTGAATGAGCTGGGTTTGTGGGCTACAGAGCGCCCTTGGGATGCTTGACACTTGACACCGTCTCACAGTATTCTGTTCTCAGACCTAGCTGTGATCACAAATCCCTGGACGTGGGGAATGTGGTGTTGGCAAAGGGGAGGGTCAGATATTACAAGCTGGCTCTTGGCTCTTCCAGAAGCTGGTCTCTCTCCACCAAGTTCTCCAAGCTGGGGCTGCCACACAATGGCAGTAGATTACACTAATTTGTTTTTATTTGACATACTTGGAATTAAGGCTTTTTGAAAGCACTATGCAAATGTATGTAAATGATTCCATTTCATGCAAAATAATGTGCAAGTAGTGTCCCTGTGGTGGCTTAGAAAAATCTGGTGGCCAAAGGCTGTTTATATTGTCTTAGGACTCAGAAGGAAAAAAAAAAAAAAGAAGAGAGAATGCTTTAAATTTCAGCTACCCTTCCAGATGTTTCCAAAGATCTGGATGCTGGAAAACTGGAGTTCAGCCCGAGAGCTTGTCAGCGGAGCCCTTGCTATGCTTCTTCAACAGGACATCTGACGTCACAAGGAAAATCTTCCTTTTCTTTCCATTTTCATGTGTATGCCAATGTGTGTGTGTGTGTGTGTGTGTGTGTGTGTGTGTGTGTGTGTGTGTGCACGTGCATATATGTGTGGAGTCCTGAGGTTGATGGCAGAAAACTTTCTCAATTGCTCTTCCGTCTTATTCTTTGAGGTAGGGTCTTTCCATCCAACTCAGAGCTTACCAATATGGTTAGTCTCTGAGCCAGCTTCTGAAGTTGGAATTGCAGGTAGAATACCACAGGCACCTGGCATTCACATGGATTCTGTGGATCTGAATTCCAATCCTCTTGCTTTCAACCAAGTGCTTCAACAGTTGAGTCATCTGTCATTCATCATCTCTCAACAGTCATGGTGCACACTAATAAAAGGTCTAAGGCCTCCTTTCTAGCTTCTGTGGGAAGGGAGACCAGAGTATGTTAGCATTTCCTTGCAAAGATGCATGGGTGCGGCCTGATTCTATTTTGAGTTAAGTCTAAATATCTAATTTGAATGAGGCAGTCAAGACTCCACAAACTTTTCCACCAAGAATCTCTTCCCCTTCCCTTCTTCTGCTACCTCTGCCTTCCTGGTGTTTTATGTGCGATATTTATCCTTCTTCCAAACATGCCTGGCAATTTTACCCTTAATCTTTCTTTGGACCTCTGATTCTTATCTCTTGAATATTGGAAAAGACATTATATTATAGCTCTTGGCCCAAAGAAGAATGTTGATTGGTCTTAGTCTTCAAAAGCCATAGAGAATCTAAGCAGATAGATATTTGCTAGTCAGTGCCATAACCCAACGTCTGTATTGTACAGAGGAGAATGGAAGTTTAGGAAAGGGAAAGAACTTGATCAAGGTGGTAGACAGAAAATAAGAACTGAGTTTCCTGTTACAACTTTAGGACTCCTAATGATGTGGCAATAGTTTCACCAAACGTTACCGGGTCCCTGTTCAGGTGCCAAATGTCACAGGAATGACCATCCCAATGTTGCAGGGTTCTTGTGTCCCGGAGTTGAAGATTGAAACCAGAACATATGTAGAAGATTAAGGTAGAGGTTATTAGAGGAGAGAAAGCTGGTCCTCATGGATTCTAGACATGAAGTGCCATGAGAGGTAGGCGCTGGAAAACTCATGGAATCCACGAGAGGCAAGGAGCTAGAAAGAACTCATGGCACTTCAAGTGCCTAAGGGGCTAAGTCACCAAAGACGACTGCCAGGGCCAGGCATATTTGTACACCTAGGCAAGCCTGGGAAACTGGCTTTATCTCATTGGTAACTCCTATTGGGGCCCAACCCAGTTGCTCCAGGGCCCACATGGGGCTAGAGACCAAGTTATTTGTTGGATGTGGAGGGCTCATTTCCACAATCCTTTCATAGGGAAGTTGGCCATCTTATTGGAGTCAGTTCCTCAGCAGGAGTGTTGCTTCGGGGTGATCCCAGCAGTGGTGGATGGAATTCCGGAATTCCAAAGACCTTCAAAAACCATAGAGACCCATCCCAGCATAGCTGCTCTAATCCTGCCTTACTTGTGACAAACCAATCACAGTCGTGGATCACATTCATTGGCACGTGACCTTGGGTTTTTCAATGAGACAATGCAACGACCATGGGTCATGGCAACAGGTCAGGTTGAAGCAAGCAAGCATAGAATAGCTTAGGAACCTGAGACCACCCATTGGCTTGGGTCAGAACATCCCTTCCCACCTACTTCTGAGAATGCACTTGGCAGCTTAAGTTCTTTACCTGCAAGTACTATGTCCACCTACCCCTCTCCTAACAATGCACCTGGCACCTAGAACCAGCCTCCTTCTCTTTGTACCCATCAAACTCAGGCAGTCTCTACTCAGATATATTTCTAACACATCTGGGTACAAAGAACAGAGAAGCCTGTCTGGCTTGAACTGGTTTTGGGTGTATGAACAATAAAGCTAACATATCCCCTTAAGGAACCTTTAATGGAAATATCCCTCTTGATCGTCTTTTGTCTATGCATATCTGGGTAATATGATGAAAATCAGGTGCATTGTGGGAATGTACCTATGTAGTAGAAAAAAATAAGTGGATGATCTAATTCACCCACCAATCAAAATACAGAACCTTCCAAACTATGCCCCTTAGCAACCAGGTCCTCTTTCCTTTAGATCCCATAAAAAGACCCCAGACAACAGCTTTGTGCCCTGGAGTCTCTTTTCTCATGTGGCTTGCTGCTGCCTCACAGTGCTACTGACTTTTCTATGGCTTTGTGCTAAAGAAAGTTTTTTTTTCTTACTTTGGCAATTTTGGGGGGCTTTTATTTCTTTCTTGAATAAAATTGCAAGAACCTGGAAACACCTTACCCTGGCCAGGCCTTGACGAGTGGTAATAGCTGTGTTTTATAAATGTTAGCCTGGATAGAAACTAGCGAGAGGGCATTGCATATCAACGCTGAGGCCATTTCCTCCAGGGGTTCAGTGAAGATACCTGGTGTGCCGGCTGCTTAACTCCAGGGGGGACACTAAGGAACCCTGTTACATTCTTGGTGAGTCTGGATGAGGGGTCTTCAACCCTGTATCCTCAAACTCCTCAAGGCAAACTGAAACCTATTTGTGTTCAGACACCACTCGAGCCTGTTCCCCAGAATCTCAGGGATGAGGCCCAGGCAGGATACTCTGAATGTAACCAGTAGAGTGCAGTGGCAGAGAAAAGAGGAGGGGCCTCCTTTCAGTACTCGGACCCCTTCTATGTGCTCTAATCTTGTCACCAAGACATGCTTCATCCCCTGGGGTGACAGAAAAAAACTGCTGGGACCTTGAGCCACCTCCTGTCTCCCACCATGGGCGAAGAAGCAAGAGGGTTTGAGAATATCTAACCCTGAGACCCTTCACATTATGTGCTATTTTTCTCTGCATTGCGCGTCGAGTGTGGTGGGATATACCTGCAGCCTGTAATTCCAGCACTTGGAAGGATAACGCAGGGGAATCCCAAGTTTTGGAAATCATCCTGGGCTATAGAAAACGTTCCTGACTAGCCTTTCATAGGGGAGAGTGTCCCCCATAAACAAACCTCAAACACTGTGCACGATGATGGCTTACAGACTGTGATGTCTCTCAGAAATCTCTGGTAGGTTCAGTGCTACCTGGGCAAGAGGCTTTCGGGTTAAGCCACCACAGCATCCAGGTAGGACGGGAATGGAGAATCCATGCACACAGCACAGTCCTGATACATGTAGTGCTTGTGTCAGACTGGGAAATTACTCTGAGCAGTCCAGTGGTGATGGTGTGACTATGTGTTTTATTATAATGCAGTCCAAGATGATTGCCCCAAATGAAGCTGCTATAATAGAATCTGTCCTAGCTTGCTGAGCACGCATGAAAGAAAAGAAATGGAGGCCCCGTCCCCATCCTTCTCTCTAGTCTGTTTCTACCAGAAACACCTCTGGGAGGAAGAGGGCAGCTGGAGGAATCATGGAAGGTCTTCACATTGAATGCAGATGACCACTTGGAATCTCAGATTCAACGGCACCAACAGAACTTAACCTGAAACCCACCTACACATCTTTATCTTTGGGGTGCAGGGTCCTACTATCCACTTTTCCACCTTTTGCCACTAAAATTTATGGGCAAAATATATGGGCTGGGGAAAGTGATGCCGCTTTGTGATAGAGTCTCACGACTGGCCAAGTAAAAGAACAGATGAGAAATACTGAGAAATCCTAAATCCCTTCTTAAATGACAGAGGAGACTAGCACATTAGGTTTCTTGTCTTATTATTTTCTTTATGAATTTAAGGCCCAATGCAATGATTTGTAGTTTATTATTCTCTCCTGTGATGCTTGCTAAAAAAAAAAAATCAAAGCTATACTGTACTGACTTTTTTTCTTTCTTGCCTCTTCCTTTGTATTTTTCTGCTGGTAGGCACAGTTTGAATCAAATCCCAACAAAGAAAGGAGGCTCAGAGGCTGCTTGTTTGAGGAAACTGTTGGAAATCCTTTTGTTTCAGGGAGTCATAGAATGTGCTGGTTCTGGAACTTTTGCTGACCTCAGACTTAAAGTACATATGCAACGATTTCCAAGGCAGGTTGATTTGGTTTTGTTGGTAACTTGAGTTCTTTGGCAATTTTCTTCTTTTAACGAAATATTTGAAGTCTAGTGTTAAAATTCAGAAATGTGTGTGTGTGTGTGTGTGTGTGTGTGTGTGTGTGTGTGTGTGTGTTGTGTGTGTTGTGTGTGTGGGGGAATGGATTTTAAGTCACAGGGTGTGTGCTCTCTTGTCTACACTCTGGGGGGAAGGACGGATGGCCGTGCATCATTTTTTACAGCTGTATTTGCACAGGTGGAGAAATAACAGTGTCATCTTGGAACGGCAGACACAATGATATATGCGCCTGGGGGTATCTGTAGAGCACAGTGAATCACGCGGCATACGAGTCAGCTGCACGATAAGTCAATCCACGGTTCCACCAAAAGCTCCATAGGTAAGTGGAGAGGCCGCCTTCCCATCACTTTGGAAGATGAAAAACAGCCCCATATATATTCAGACCAATAAAGCAGCCATGCAAGTAAGTAAAAAGAAATCCTCAAAGTAGAGTCTCAAGGTTGGAAGCAACCTTCAAGTTGTCTAGACCAGTCACCTCTCCAAACCCCCAGAGTATCTTTGCGTATTCTCTTGCAGTTTCTAGCTCAAATATTACACTTTCCGGTAGCTGGTTCCCTCTGCTTTCCCTAAACCCCATCCCCACTTCCCAATGTTCTGGTTGATAACATTATGTCAAACTGAGTCTTTCTGTCTTTGGCTGTCAAAATCATAGCACCCCTTGGTTGAGCTCGTTCTATCCACACTTGCATAAAAAGCAAAACCAGACTCTCTTTGCATGATCTGTCCCAGAGTTGCAGAAAACCACTGTGCCATGCCTTGTCATATAATTAATGTGTATGTCCATTCATTAGGCAAACATGTATCCTGTACATACTGAGCTATTCTAGCCACTGTTGTATGAAGGGCAAAACAGTCTCTCTTTGCGGGACAATCTGCTGGGTGGTCATAAAGCTGATGCACGTGTCATGTGATATAATTAATGCATTTGTTTATTCACCAGGCAGACATATATTAAGCATCCAATATGGCTGAAGTCAGGGACTAGGGATCTGACATGGCATGATGCCTTTCAGAGTACAGTAGGGGAATAGATACCCAAGCAAGTACTTTGAGTTCTCCAGGATGATTGAAGGTCTAGACAGTTTCCCACCAGCAAGCACATTCATTGCCTATTTGAGCAGTTAAATGGGAGTAGAAAAGGCCTCCCAAAGTGCTTGGGCTTCCTCTTGAAGGTACATGGCAGATGTGTTAGTTATTAGGTGGTTTGCATAGTGACACCTGCCCAGCTACTGTGTGAGTGCCTCTGTGAACCCGGACTCTGACAGAGAACTGTCTGGCCCATTTCCACTTCCAAGCCGGAACCACCTTGTTCTGCATGGGTCAGGGCATGTCTTGGAGGAATCAAGGTTCTCAGGAGTGGCTCCCTCTTGGGTCACTTCCCTGCTGGAACTGTGTGCTCCAAGGCCTTTGTCTTAGAAACCCCATCTGTTAGGCAGAGGCAGGGGTTGCCAAAGCGAATCCTAAGGATTCATTCCAAGCACATTGTCTTCAGAAAAGTCCCTTCTTGTGTGGAATTGGGAAACAGGCTCATAATTCTCAGGCTCTGGACTCCCTTCCTGTGAGTTTGGAATGCTGTCTTTGAGATGGGTTGATGTTTGTAAGGCTGCTGTGAACTCTCAGTGTGCGCTTCATTCCAGAAACATAAACAGAGAATGCTGGAGTTGGAACTGCTAGAGGGTAGCAGCATGCAAAACCCAAGGACAGGGAAATTACTGTCCCTGTGCTACTGTCTTTGGGACCATAGGGTTTCTATGACCTCAAGAGAGAAAAAAAATTAGCATCACCTAATTTCCCTTCATCTACCTTCTGTGAGGCGTGCTGGTCAAGGACAAAACCTATGGAATGCTGGGATTGGGGACATAGGTTCAACCACTGGGATATTTTACCTGGCACCCTTGAGGATGTCATTCACACTTCTGAGACTTAGTAATTTCAACTATGAAATGACTTTGGTAATGACTCCAATTCAGAGGGTTATGAGAACATTTGTGATCCCCATGGGTCCAGAGCTCGAAGAAGGCCATATCAGTTAATGGTGACAATTGCAGAATGCTGGGCAGAGGCTTGCAGAGCTAGTGAAAGGAACTCCAGCAGGCCTTGTCCTTACACAGGGCAGCACAAAGGAAAGATCACAAGGAGGGATAAGTGGCGAAAGGCGGGCAGATGTAAGTTCTGCAGATCATCAGAAAAGCAGTGAATGAATAACGCATGAAAGTGCGTCTAAGCTTTTGGAATAAAAAGAGATATTAAATGGAAAAGAATATGTTTGGTTTCTCTTAAGCCTACCAATTCACAGAAAAAAAAGCCTAATGGAACTTTGGAATTATAGCCTATAAATAGTGCGAAGGGGTGCCTATGACCTGGAGGGTCTCCCAAGCACTTTTCTTCACGTGATGGATCACCTTACTAACCATGGCCTTCTTGTTGAAGGGAAGTTTCTAGGTCCTCACACCTAACGAATTTGCTTGCAATCTCTGGGGGTGGGACCCGAGGGCCTGAAATGTAACAAGTCACCCAGAGAGGTTTTATGAGAGCCATGGGGATAAATGATCATGACGAGCACCTTGGAAAAAAAAAATGAAATGGCTTAATCAAATCCCGTGGGGCTAATGTGTTGTTCTGTGAGGCAGGGTCTGTAGCTTCAGACTCCCTTATGGCCACAGAAGAACTTGAACTTCTAATCCTCCTGCCTTTGCTTCTGAAGTATTGGGATCACCAGTGTGGGCTACCACCTGGGGACAGACTCCTGCATGCTAGGCAAGCACTTCCACTGAATTGCAACCTCTGCCCCTCAGGGCTTATGCTGGAATGTCATATTTCAAGTAGCTTGTTTTCTTGTGCCTGAAAATACTTCTAGATTTCCACATATATATGAACAGGAATGAACTGGGCACTGGCTCTACTGCAAATGGATTTGCAATCCATTTCTTGTATATCGCGAATAGACTTTCAATCCTCTTCTCATCTATTGCAAATGGATTTCCCACCCTCTATCTGCAGTCTCTCACTCTGACCAGGGTCCACCTCACGCATCACAGAGTGGCCGATCTTTCTGAAGCAAACTCTGCTAAAGTTATTCCTTTCGTTTAAAACGACGGCAACAGCAGCCATATTCCATTCTCTGACCCCCATGTTTAGGATAAGGATAAAACTCCTTCAGCTTGACGCCAAGATCCTTCACACCACATCTGCTTATCTCCCTCCCGCTTTCTTCCACAGCAGCCAGATTCCAGCCAATCTATACTTCATCTTGTACTTGCTGTCTTCAGAATCTGAGCACAAACTAAGCTCTTTCATCAGTCATAACGTCTCCTTTCAATTCAGAAGAATAGCGTTATCCTATTCTAGATAGCTAAGTGCCACTTTTCCACAGAGCCTTCTTTTTAATCTCTCAATTGTCAGTGAGTCATGCAAAGCCTATAGCAATTTTTCTAGGCCACGACATGGTTCTTTTTCCCTTTCTCCACTTATAATTTTTTATAATTTATTTTTTAGGTTAACATACAAGGCAGTGAGTTTTATCATCACCTCTTTATATATATATAGTCACTGTAATTTGTTCTCATTTGTTCCCCTTTCCCGTCATCCTCTCTTTCACTGTTTTGTGTGTGTGTGTGGGGGGGCAACAGCTTAGCTCCCTCTGCTTCCCTCTCTTCCACAGGAGTTTCCCCTTTCTGTTTTCTTATCACATGTATTCCATTACCCTCTGTTTCCCATCTTCTTTAAGGTTTCTTTCTTTCCTCTTATGATCCCCTATTTTGCTTTGTGCCTTATACACATTGTGCCTTGCAATGAACAGACATGGATGGGCAAACATCTCTGTGGTATATTGACTTAGAGTTCTCCGGGTATATGTCCAAGACTTGTATAGTTGGGCCACTCAGTAGCTCTATCTTAGATTTTAGTAAAATGATCACAGTGATTTCCAAAGAGCTGTGCCAGTTTACATTCCCAGCCATGGGTAAAGTTCTTCTTCCCCAAATCCTTGTCAACATTTTCGTCACTTGTTTTCTTGCTACCAGCCATCTGACTGGGATAATATGGGAAGTCAAAGCAGTTTTCATTTGCATTTCCCTGATGGCTAAGAATATTGAACACTTTTAAAAAGCATATTATTTTTCTTTGGGGTCTGTTTTGTTCATTAGTCCATTTACTGATTAGATGATTTGGGTTTGGGTGTTTATTTTTTTTTAATTTTTTTATTATTATTATATATTCAATTGTGCGTGTATGTGTGTGTGCGCGTGTGTGTATGTATGTGTTTGTAGAACCACGGGCAAATTCAGGAACCACCATGGACGCCTCCACCTCCTCCTTGTTTACTCTGCCCTGGGATTCACAGACTCCGCCCTACCAGGACCAGAAACGCAGACCACCCCTGCTTCTGCACGGCGTCTATACGTGGGGTCTAGGATCCGAACTCAGGACCTTCTGCCTGCAAGGCAGAGGCTTAACCCCTGAGCCACCTCTCCAGCCCCGGTTTGGGTGTTTATTCTTTACAGTTCTTCATATCTCCTAGACACTAGTCTCTGCTGGATGTATAGCTGGCAACGATTCCCTCTCATTCTGCGGGCTGTTCCTTAGGTGAGTGTTTCCTTTGCTGTGCAGAAGCTTTTAATTTCATGTAATTTCAATTGTCAAGTTTTAGGCTTGTGTCCTGTGCTATTAGAATCCTTTTAGAAACTCCTTTCCTATACTTCCACCTCTAAGAGTTTTCCCCTAGCAGCCTCCAAGTTTCAGATCTTACATAAAGGCCTTTGATTCCATTTGAATTGATTTTGTTGCAGCGTGAGTGATACGGATCTACTTTCATCCTTCCACATGTGAATAGTGAGTTTTCCTAGGACTATTTATTAAAGAGACTCTTGTTTTCTCAAATATATGTGGGGTTTTTTTGTACGTGCAGGTGTGGGCGTGTATGTGTATAGAGAGTGTATATATGTGTGTAAGTGTAGAAAAGGGCACACTGTGTGTGCCACTGGAGGTCCAAGGATGACTTCAGGAATCATCCTGGATTCCTCTACATTCTTATTACTTTGTTCTGGGTTTCTGAGGCTCTGCCCTCTAGGGCTGAGAGCTCAGACCACCCATGTTTTTACATGGAATTTGGGATCTGAACTCAGGTCCTATCACTTGTGAGGCAAAAATTTTAACCCCCAAACCATCTTTCCAGCACCATGGTATGCTTTCGCCAGCAACCAGGTGTCTGTAGCTGTCCAGGTTCAGTTCTGAGACCTCAATTTGATTTCATTAAGGCCATGGCTCTCAATACCTGCAGCCTAGTATTGTGTTTCTTCACATTTCTTGTCTACTAACCTTGGAGTGATTGGGGAATGAGATTCCTACCTTGGCTGTGCATCATCCCTAGAAACTAGGAGAAGAAGTAGCTTACAGAAACCTGCCCAGCAGTGGTGCGGGCGGGGGGTGGGGGAACTTGTTGCCACGATGGACAGGTTCTAGGGATGTGATATCCCACAGAGTGGGCATTAGCCACTAGAGCCACTACTGAGCACTGAATGATGTGAGAAGTGTGACTAAGGATCCGAGCATTTACATGAGATTGATGTTACTCGCTGAAGTTCATGTTCACAGGTGTGGCTAGTGGCTGCTCTACTGGGCAGGACAGAGAACGCAGCTGAGGACAGAAGTCTCCTGCACAGGGACTCCCTGCTTTACCTGCGCAGCTCACCCGGCTGTTCTCCTGCGTTCTACGTCCTCATCTGCCGCCGCCTGACTCTTACTCAAATCATGCCCGACAGATTCCTTTCCTCAGGTACGTCTTGCTCACCCAGACTCTGAAACTTTGCTCCTCCTGTGGCCTTCACGGGGAGCGCTTTTGTCTCTGATCTCATTTGGACTCTTTTTTTCTTTTCATTTTGGTCTCAGCTCCAATGTCACTTCTTAGAGAAGGCATCCCTGACATGCTATCTGAGAGAGATCTCGCTCCTCTCCCACGCCGCCTCTTACCTGTCTCTGTAACTCCCTCACCAACTGAAATCATCTACTTGATCGTTTTACTTCGTTGTCAAACTCTTCTCATTAAAGATAAGCTTTTTGAGAAGAGAAAGGAAAAAGCCATAATGCGTCTTAAAGTCAACCACAACGTATAAGAAGACCATACATTATGGGGGAACGAGCAACAAGGTATTGCATAATGTCAACACATCTACGCACAAGAAACTAGTTAAGTAAGGACGAGAGAGATGGCTCACTGGTGGAAGACCTTGCTTCACAAACAAAAGGACCTGAGTTTGGATCCCCAGATCCCACATAAAACATGTTAAGCAAATATGGCAGCATAAAGAGGGACCTGGGAAACGCAAGAGCAAAGCGATAAGAAGGTAGAACAATCTAGGATAATTCTTGATGTCACCCTTGAACCTCCACAGTCACACACACTGAAGAATCCTCTTACACACACACACACACACATCCTTCCACAGGCAAACACACACATATATACCCACATCCACCCACATGCATGCACTCACAAAAACCAAACTAGTTAATTATATTGGTAAAAACCGTACTTTGTCATAGAAGAGAAATCCATCAAACTGCCACTTCCCCAAACATTAGCTTCACCAAGAGGAACACAGAATTTTTATAATCTCCAGTAATAACACCAGATGTCAGGTACCCTCTTGATAGGATATAAGAAAAGAGTGCGTCACTTCCGTGGCCTCTTCCCAACAATGAAAGATCTCCATCTAATCAGAGAAAAATGTCAGACAAACCCAACTTAGATTACAAAGGCATAGGGGCTGTTACCAAGGCAAGAACTGAGGTTATTATTTCTGTCCCTAGAACCTAGCACCCATGACACATTCTAGGTATTTGATTGAGCCTGGTTTAATTAAAGTCGTGACTGGCTTGAATTAAACGCCATGGTTGGGTTCTCACCCGCAGCTTCCTCTCAGGAGCATTTCTAGCGTTGGGTAGGCAGGTTAATAACTTTGGCTGCTGAATAGGACTGTCTGAGGTCTGGGTCCTGAGATCGTGCCAAAGTGGGTCTCTATGGACTGCTAGACGTTGGTGTGAGATTAATTCAGTGAGACGTAGTCCATCCTGGGTGATCTAGAGAAGTGAATCTATTTTCATCTGCAAGTCATATGAAGTGATGTGCTGTGTCTTCCTCCCAGGACACAGAAAGGGTTTGAACTTGAAGTGTCTTTCCAGTAGAAAACAAGAAAGTTGGTGGTGAATGTTGTTTTAATTACACGTATCAGTGCTAATTATGTGTCCTTTTTACAATAAAACATTGCTTGAGGTTAGGTGAATATGCCTGTTACAACAGATGAGGAAACTAGGGCTCAGTGGGGTGACAAAGCCAATTCTAAATTTACTTTTTAAATAATTTATTTCTTTTTTTTCAATTCTATTTATTCATGTGTGTGTGCATCTTTCTGTGTGTGTATATCTTTGTGTGTATATGTGTGTGCACATCTTTTTGTGTATATATGTGTGTGTGCATCTTTGTGTGGGTATATGTGTGTGTGCATCTTTGTGTGTGTGTATCTTTGTGTGTGTGTGTGTGTGTGTGTGTGTGTGTGTGTGTATCAGAGGGCACTGTGTGTGCTGTGGAAAGTTAGGGATGACTTCAGAAATCAGCCCAGATTGCTTTTACTTCCTTCTTGTTTCCTCTGGGATTTTCCCAGCCTCAATCTTCCAGAGCCAGAAGTGCAGGCTGCTGCCGTTTCAGCCTGGCCTTTTTCCATGGAATCTAGGATCCAAACTCAGGTCCTTCTGCTTACAAGGCAGAACCCTTGAGCCATCTCTCCAGCTTGTGGTTCTAAATTTATGTGGCAGTAAAAGTATGAAATCAAAAACTCTTCTGTCATCCAACACTCTTGAAAAGGAGTGTAGACACAATTTAATCCAAGTCTACACTTCTTTGCTCCATCTTCCATGCTGTTCATATTAGACATCTACATAGGACATACTTTTTAAGTGGTGGGGACATTCTTCTTGGCCTGGCCCACGAGGTGCTGACACAGGAATCTGCTGCAAGTACACAATGCCGAGGGATACTGTCAGCAGACTAGGATCCTGCCTTGTCTCATGTATCATTTTAGTTGGAGGATCAGTGGGCCTGTGCCCTTTCCTACTGCTTAGCTATGGGATCTGTCAGATGACACAAATATGGAAGCCGAATCCAGGAATATAGCAAAGTAGATCTTAACTCTGACTTTTTGTCCTTATTTGCTAGGAATAGTTGTGGAAGTTTTGGGCAGACACTTATGCCAGGCTGATTATGTCCCACTGCCAGTCCTCTCTCTTTTCTTTCATTGCTTGTCTCTGTCCCCTTCATCGGGCTTCTCTCTCACTCTCAGGTTTCATATAAGACCTGGTTTGTGAGCCTCATAATCAAAATGGTTTTGCCAGCAGCAGGAAATGGAAATGCCAGCTATGTCCCCTAGGAGAAACCTCAGTGTGGTTGCTAGAAAGAAAAGGTCCCAAACCACTTGATTGGCCAAGAGAAGTATGAGAAACTGGAATTCAAAAGCCTCTGTTGATAAATGTAGAGCCCAAAGCTCTGAATTACGCTTTCGATCAGGTCATCGTGCCACAGGGATGGCCTCTCCATCCTTGGCTGGCTCTTAGAAATGAGGATAACCCTAACCAGGCTCTTTGCTTAAAGGGGTTTTCTCCTCTGATGCTCTCCAAGCCCCCTGAATCCTTGGCATTATACTGGTGCTTGGAACACAGCACAGAGTTGGAGGCCCAAGAACTCTGTGTTAGAATTGAGCCTCCTCTGATTATCAGCGGCTTGAGGCTGAACATGTGACCATCATTTTTTAAGCCTTAGTTTCCTCGCTCATGAAGGAGGATACCACTGTATGCCCTCAGGATGGACATTCTCCAGCAAGAGCATCCAGAGAAAAGTAAGCATTAGTAGACTGTGGAGAAACTGAAACCTTCATGTGTTGGAAGTAGGAATGAAAAACGGGGTAGTAGCTATGGAGACAGTTTGACAATTCCTCAAAAAGTTATGAGCAGAATCATCACTTGACCCAGCAAAGGCGTGCCTGGGGATATGCTCAAGAGAATCAAGTAGATATTTGGATATTCATGCTCACAGCAGCATTTCTATTGGGCATTAAAGCAACTCACCTGTCCACTGGCACTGAATGAATAAATGTGTACATTTTGCCCTAGGGGGTATGGTTTGGACTTAGAAAGGAGAAAAATTCTGAGTCATCCTCCAACATGATAGATACTGAAGATATCATATGGGATGAAATAGCCAGTCTCAGTGCGACAAACACTGTGGGCTTTCTAGCTCTTCTTATATGTGATATCTGCGAATCATAGAGGTAGAAAGTGGGATGGGGGTAGCAAGGGCTGGAGGAAGGCAGATGAGGAGCTCACCTCTGACAGACCTGCAGCTTTGTAAGATGAGCAGAGTCTACAGGGGGGTGTAGTGAAGTGCATTCCTTTAATGCCACCCAACCATGCAACTCAATAGTTAGCTACAATGTGAAACTTTATATTGTGTGTGTTTTGTCACAATAGATAGGATTATTTCGATATTCCATTAGACATCATATGAACACTATTTGAAGTAATATCATCATTTAATAATACATGCTCTATACCTATTAGATTTTTTCTATACAGAAGGCAGAATCTATAGTCTAGAATAGAGATTAGAATTAAGCAGTGGCCACAGGCAAGGAGAGATATGGAATACCTTTTTTCCTGGAAGATGACAACACCGAGTGAAGAGAGGTGCTAACTGCAGGTCACCCTACAGATCTTGAAGCTGTCTTCCCTCATATGCCTAAAAATGGTATTTTGATTCAAACTCTAAACAGAAGGGTCCACTGCAGAAACATCATAAATTTATCTTGAATTTAAAACAGGAGGAGGAAAAGCAGCTTTCTAGGGTTGCAGTTGAAGAAAAGTATGTGTGTGTGTGTGTGTGTGTGTGTGTGTGTGTGTGTGTATGTGTGTGTATGTACAGATTTGCATCTGATGATCATTTGATGTCCAGCTGTAGAAGTTAGGAAAACAGCATGGAAAGATCATCAATAACTCAATTAATGTGTTTTAAAAAGTAGACCAGGAAAACATTTGCTCAATCACATCCAGTACTTTGCTTCACCTATGCTTTGTTGTTATGCTACATTCTGTTAAGGGTTTGTATTCAGTTATCACCTGTCCCCAACATGCTGGGCTAAGGAGAGCCACTCATCGTTGCTCCTTGAATTTGCTGTTTTTCTTTTGAGGAATTTTATCTCCTTTGTAGATACCACATCAATCTTGCAAATGCCTGCGAGACAATCTCCAAGCTTGGAATTTTCTTTGACCTGCAGGATGTATTGGAAATAGCCTGCTGTTCCTGGTGGATTGAACTGGGAGACTTTAGTGGTGTCTACTACAAGCAGTGTGATAGTGACTTCATTTCACAGACGGTGACCAGACAACTGAACCATAGCAAACGCATCCATTAAGGCCTGGGTCTCCTGGTGCTGCAGAAAATTGTCAATAATAAAAAAAGTTGCCTACAGAGCTGACTGCTTACTGTGTGGGAGGCTGTGCCGAATGGAAGGTACAGTTGTTATCATCTCCTCCTTTGTTTAGTGACCTCTCTCTGATGCTCCACATTATCTTACTGTGGTGGTACATCTACCCAGGCGCGCTTGGCTCCACTCTACTGGACTGTGCCAGCCATGCAGGGCCATAGTTTTCTATTCTATTGGGCAGAAGGGTCATTTGGAAAATGTTCCAGGATGTAAATTCCTGGGATTTGCCAGAGTCTCACCTTTAATTGGTCTGGATTTGTTTATATTTGAACTCATCAGTACTTCTGATGCCTCCTGGTGGAGCTGTGATGAGATTATACTTTAACAACCACTGACGATGAAGGGCATTGAAGTTCTTTCTTGTTCTCCACTGAACCGTCTCGCTTCATTCACTCCTTGGTACTTGCAAACAAGTGAGCAGAATGGAGAAACAAATCACTTTTACAAAACTTCTGAAACATAATAATGGCGATCCAGCAGGCAGCCATGGGGACAGACTTAGCATAGCCAATGATATTCCTCTTCTTCTGTTTATCATCTGACTGGATGACGCTGATATGTTTGTGGAGTAGACTAGCATCTTGGAACCTTGGAGTATGGGTCCCTTGCTCATCCTCAGGAGGAATTTTTTGATCAGTCCAAATTCAGTTGTTTGGCACCTGATTGGGTAACATTGGGGATATTCTAGCTAATGAGGTATAAAAGCCATGCCTTGTAAATTCCCTTTAGTGTTTCAGAAATTGAAAATAAGCTTTAGGAGGTGGACACTCTTTTTTAATATATTTATTTTTTCCCAATCATACAAGCTTAATAGATACCCCGGTCCCCTCCCTTCCTCCACTCCTCCCCAGTCTCCCTTGTACCTTCCCCCCCTTTTCCCTTTCCTTTCACCCTCCTTCCCTCCCTCCCTTTCTCCCAGTGCCCTCCCTTCCCCCCATTCCCTGGAGCATCCTTTAGTATGAATGTCAAACTTCCCTTTGTATCCTACACTCTAGTGAGCTGTAAGAACTCAGTAGCCTTGCCCAGAGTCCTTTCTTGGGCTCCCCTTTAGTATGGGAACACTATTATGACTGTTAATCCCTTACCTCTAAGGATCCTAGTGCATGTGATCCATGCTAGACTTTGGGGGCTCATTGACATGTCAGTCATTGCACAGATCATGCAATGGCTACTGCAGCCCTAACTTGTGTGGAGTATCTTGCATATCGTTGCTCCTAGGAAGAGGACAGTCTTGATCCTTCTTTCTAGACTTAATGTGCAGCGTTATCTTGGGACTTTGAAGCAAAAAACATGATAGAAGACCAAATATTCAATATGGTGAGGCAGAAAGGAAAAAAAAGATGAGGTTCTGTCAAATAACAAGCTTTTGAAAAAATAAAAACTCAACAACTATATAGGTTCTTTAACTATGATGCTGGGAATCAAACCCAGAGTATTGTACAAACTAGGCAAGTGTTCTACCACTGAGCTGTATCCCCAGCCTTGAACTTGCTTTTAAGCAAGAAAATACATCTGTTTGTGACAATCAGTATTATATAGTTTTTTTTCTATTACTTTCAGTTAAAAGCACTCAACTAACACAGAAGTATAATTGTAAAGTTTCTGTTTGTTTTATAGAAAAAGGTCTCTAAAAGGTCAAGTGACTTTCTTAGCATGTCTCAGCAAATAAATAGTGGTTCCTGGATTTGAACAGGATTGGCTGACTTCAAATATTGAGCCATCTCTTCTGAAGCTTCAGTCTATAGTGAAGGGCTGTACTGAGAACCGTGCAATAGATGCAGAAGGTCCCATGAGGATGTGACTGGCTGTTTATGTTGCTTCAACTAGACAATGGGATTTTTGTATAAGATATAGCATAAGGCAATATATTTATGATTATAAATTGCTGAAATGAAATAGCATTATACTAGTTGAAGAGATAAGGTATGCAAAGAAACCATTTAAGAAGAAATACTAGAGTTAAACCATAGCCTCTTTAAAGTAATGGCTATATTGTGCTATAATATGTCCATGAAAACAGCGTTATAAAAATTGTTATAAAAGGATCCCTATTTTCCCCAAGGGAATTATGTCATAAAAAGGGTTATGCTCTTAGCCCAAAACTTAGGATCCAATTAATTATAAATATGGCTAATAATATGGCACAAAAGAAACATGTAACATCCTTTGAAATAGTAAAATGATGCTCTAAGTCCTATTAAATGGGAACAAATACATGGATCATATTATAGCACATTTGGGCTTAATGTATAATCACAGTAGTCATATAATACAGAAACATAAGAATCTACACCATAGATCTAACCTAAAGCTAACATGCTTACAATATGAAACTCAAAGGATGAATGAATGAAAATTTTATCAGCTTCCTTTAGACTTCAGGTGGGTTTTTCATAGGATCATTTAGATGGCCAGTTATTCAGGTGAAATACCCAAAGTTATCAGTGTTTATTTTACTCTCTTGTTTTGAACTGCTTCTTGTAATGAGCAGAAGTGCTCTAAATACTCCAGTTTTGAAACATTAGGGAAAACAACGACTCTTGTCCAGAGTTCCACAGTAGAAGATGTGGTGTTTTTCATTGGGAAGGAAAGGAGTTCTGATGTGAAAACCTATTGCTGCTGCTTGTTTATTAGAAGATCCTCATGTAGACTTCTATGTCAGCACAGGACAATCAACAATTACAGAAAACACTTGAGAAAACTGGAAATCTGTATCAACATGCTGGGTTTAAGGCATTGGACAACAGATCGAAAAGACCATGGCTCTCCAAGGAGGGAAAATAAAAGAAGTGAGCCTCATCATTTCCCCCAAATTACGGTCTTGAAGCTATTTCTAGGTTGTGCTATAAAGAGAGTAAAACCAGAACACGGAGAGGAGAGTATGCCTGTCTTACCAGTGGTGGGAGGAGAAAGTCAGACCTTCAGACTAGCAGCAGATTCACCTTAAGGGTTTGGTTGAAAGTACTGTTCATTCGTGCATGAAGCTTAGAGTCAAGACGCGAAATAAACTACAGTATGTCTAGTGAGTAGAGACAGGCCTGCTGAATGATGGGGTCATTCCATACAGCCCTCAGCGGAGCTGCACTTTGACACCAATAGGGTTAGGTAAGTTTTGGATTGAAGAATACTCTGACCTCGACACAGCAAACTTGAAAGTAAGACCAGGAAGGGTCAAACTAATCAGTTAGTCAGCAGAAGGTCAGGAGAAAGTCTAAAATTCTTCAAGAGAACATAGCAAAATCCAGTTTCCTTATTGTAAAAATCTCAATGACCAAGATTCAGGGAAAATATCTCAGATATTCAACGACAATAGCAAAACCTGACCAAAAATCAGAAGAAAAATCTAATGGAAAGAAAGCTAGAAGCGATTCAGAAAACAGAATGAAGAGACAATTATTTAGAACAAGTATCGTAGGCCTCATAAATACACTCAACGAAGTGAAGTAGTGATCCGCAAACCCTTTCTGTAAAGAGCTATAATAAGAATACATAACTAGTTTACAGTTTTCAGATTATTGGCTACTTGACTCTTTCATGGTAGTATGAAAGCAATCCCAATACTATATTGACAAATGAATAGTTCAAATAAAACTTTATGCAAGACAAGTAGCCTGTGATTAGTAGATTCTTTTTTCAAAATTTTTTTCTTTTGCTAGCTTTGCAAACATAATGGGCAGTTGTTCTTGCCCTTTCTTCTCCCTCCCTAATCCCTTTCCCATCTTCCCCCCCACCTCCTTCACATCCTCACATCCTCCCCTTCCTTCACTGATCCCTTCTACTTCCTCCCACCCTTCCTGTCTGTCTGCTTCTATAGGACCCAGGGTTCCCTTTGGATTATCTGCTCTAGTGGGGGCTCAGGCCTCTGTGGCAGTCTAAGTGGCTCTTCTTAGGGGGAGACTCACTCCTTTACATGTTCGGGTCTAGCCTCTAAGGTTACCACTGCATGTAATTGTTTTTCTTGAGATTCTTGCTAGTCTATGAGGGAGTGTTGATATGTCAGCCATTGTGCAGGTCTGCTGAGGACAAGTCTCGTTGCGGTAGATTCCTGGACACAAGCAACGCTGCCTTGAGTGGAAGGAATTTCTTGACCAGTGCTGGAACGCCCCATCTTTACAATCTCATTGCCACCTCTTCCACAAGGTATAATAGGTTCTTGATTCTGATGTAAATAAAGGAAGATACAAACATCGGAGGAGAAATGAAAAACTGAGAAAGGACCAAATGAGAATGTGGGGGATGAAAGTATGTTGATCAAGAGTAAGCAGAGTAGACCCTGTAGCATGGTGATTCTCAACAAGGGACAAGTTTTAACACGGTGGACATTTCCTATGCACCGACATGACGTTTGTTGAGCAGGAGAAGGTATTATTGGCCTCAGTGGGGGAGAGCTGCGTTACTTTTAAACATCTTACGGGTCACAGAGCAGGTTCCCTGGTAAAGAACAAATGTTAACAGTGCCATTGTTGAGAATCCCTGTGGCAGGGGAAGAGATCAGTAGATGTGAAAACAAAATAATAGAAACCATTCAACGTGAAGCTAAGTGGGAAAAAAAGACTGAAAAAAATTCTAAGATGGTATTACTATTAAAAAAACTAATCTAAAGTAGGTATAATTGGATTCCCAGAAAGGGGGACAACTGTTTGAAGAAATGATAGCAGAAAGATTTCTAACTTTTTAAAAAGTATAAATATTTTTAAAAATCCTTAAACAAAGAAAATCACATCATATTAAACCGTTTCAAAATGCAAAAGAATGAACTGGAGAGATGGTTTAGGGGCTAAGACTCTGACTCGCAAGCAAGAGGACCTGAATTCAGAACCTGGATCTCTTGTCAAAATGCCAAACAGAAATGGAGGCTCTGGAAGGCAGAGTCTGGGAAATCCCAGAGAGAAGCAAAAAGGAGATGGAAGCAATGTGGCAGATTTGGGAAGGCACTGTTGAGGCCTCCACAGGTACACATTGTGTCCTCTGATACATACAATCACATAGATACACAAAGACAGACAGACAGACAGACACACGGAACAGCAGCAGACTCACTGTCAGGAATCATGCAGGTCAGAAGACAATAGAATCTTACCTTTAAAGTACGAAAGAAGAAAAAAAAGTTCCAATTCAGAAATCTATATTCACCCAAGACATCTTTTATAAAATGAAGTAAAAAGGAGGGCTGAGAAAAGCAAACTTTATAGAAACTTTCACCTTAAGAGAAGAAAAAGGGAAGTTCTTTAAGCAGAAGGGAAATAATTCCAGATGGTTCAGATGGAAAATAGGAGCCATACAAAGTAATGCAGTGTGTGAGAATTTGGAACTAGCTAAGTAAATATGAAGATACCTTTTTTTTCCTCACTGTAATGATTTATTAAAGACTTCACTGCTTAAAGCAAAAACAATGGCAATGTAATGTATTGTGAGTCCTTTGTCAATTTAAAGTATATCACAAGTGGTAGTAGAATGGTGGTGGGGAGAAGGAGAAGGAGATTAGAAACACCACATTTTAATGATCTTACTGAGTATGAAGTAATATTAGCTGAGACTAGGTTGTAAGATATTTAAGATGAATGCCAGCAAAGTTCCTAGAACATCCAATAAGCAGGGTGTGTGTGTGTGTGTGTGTGTGTGTGTGTGTGTGTGTGAGAGAGAGAGAGAGAGAGAGAGAGAGAGAGAGAGAGAGAGAGAGAGAGAGTACTGAAGTAATTAGAATACCTCTGTGATCCTAAGTATCCTAAGACCAAGGCTCCTGGACATCATGCTCACATCTTTTCTTCTCCCTCCCTCCTCCCTCCCTCCCTCCCTCCCTCCCCCTCCCCTCCCTCCCTCTCCCTCCCTCCCTCCCTCCCTTTCTCCCTTCCTCCCTCTCTTTCCTTCTTTGCTTCTTCCTTCCTTCTTTCTCTCTCTCTTTCTTCTTTCTCTCTCTTCTTTCTCTCTTTCCTCTTTTCCTTCTCTCTCTTCCCTTCCTCCCTCCCTCCCTCCCTTTCTCCCTTTCTTTCTTTCCAAAATATCACAAACATAGTCACAGGCCTCTGAGAAAGCCTCCCAAAGTCTCTAGGTGTTGTCATTATAGTTTCCAAAATCTGTTGTCTCTCCATTCCGAAAGTTCAAAGAAAACACACATTCTAATACACACACACACACACCCCAGCATATACCTATGTACATACATACATACTTATTTCATTTACCAAGTTTTATCTGAGAATGAGTTTCAAATATGTTTCACAAACACATATACAATATCAAACATTTGTCAATTCTGTCGTGATGTCAATCAACTTTAAAGTACCATATTAAGAAGCTCACCCACTTTTATCATGATCAGCATTGCAGGGTGGGAATTACTCAATTTTTTTCTTTATTTGTTGCCATGGATTCAAATTGCCATCACGGTGCCATTTTCCTATTCTACCACAGCCTTGCTACCTATTTTGCTCCATTATTAAGAAATACATTTCTGTATGTTATAGGCCCCATCAAAGTTTATGTGAATGTTGTGTTTTTAGTTTGTATGTGTGTGCAAAAACACGTGTATGTGTTTTTCCAGAGGTCAATACTGGGTGTCTGCTAAAATCACTCTCCACCTTATTTCTGAGACAAGGCCTCTCACTGAGCTGGTGTTTCCCAATTAAGCTCGACTCTCTGGTCAACAAGGCTCAGGGATGTGGCTGTGTCTGCCGCACCGGTGCGAGGCTCACGGGCATGTGCTGCCACGTAACCCCTGCTTCCTACAACTGCCT